>JAHRHZ010000249.1:13184147-13206272 GCA_024137785.1 Ginglymostoma cirratum
CCCATCTCCTATCTACTAACATCATCCCGCCCCCTTGACCTGTCCGTTCTCCCTGGACTGACCTATCTCCTCCCTACCCCCCTACCTACACTCACCTTTACTGGCTCCATCCCCGCCTCTTCGACTTGTCTGCCTCCTCTCCACCTATCCTCTCCTCTATCCATCCTCTATCCGCCTCCCCCTCTCTCCCTATTTATTTCAGAACCCTCTTCCCCTCCCCCATTTCTGATGAAGGGTCTAGGCCTGAAACGTCAAGTTTTCCTGCTCCAATGATGCTGCTTGGCCTGCTGTGTTCATCCAGCCCCACGCTTGTTATCTCTATAAGCCAAGGGTGTTTGGAGTGAGACTGACAGCTTTAAAGGAAGTTTGTTTCAATATAACCTAAGTACTGATCATGCTAGAATATTACTGCAGCAGCACAAGAACCTGGGAGAGACCTGAAATAAAAAGAGGAGCCTTAAAGATAGGAAGCAATATCCTTTGGCTGATACCTGGGCTAACACTGACTATTGGTTCAAGATCCTTTCTCTTTGGAGCAAATTACTGCAGAGGCTGGAATCTGTACTGAAAACAACAAATGCTGGAAATCACGGGGGGTCAGGCAGCATCCATGGAGAGAGAGCAAGCTAACGTTTTGAATCTAGATGACTCTTCATCAGAACGGATGTGAGGTGTGGATGGGGCAGCATTATGCTATAAATGCGGGCAGGAGGGGGAGTGGAGTGTAGAGTGCTCGGGTAGAAAGGATGTTGATAATTCAGGTTAAGTGATTGGAATGTGAAAATGGCAGAACGATAGTGTGTGTAACTGCCAAACTGCAAAGAACAGACAGTGCCAATGGGATGGGGGGAGGGAACAGAAGACATGATGACAGAGAATGTAACAAGTAAAGCAAAAAGGGAAGGAACAGGTTAAAATTGTTTCAGAAACATCAGCCTTCCTGCTCCTCTGATGCTGCTCGGCCTGCTGTGTTCATCCAGCTCTACATCTTGTTATATCAGGGAAAGAATGGGAGTGGGTTCATAATTTGAAGGTGTTGAACTCAAAATTAAGTCCAGAAGATTGTAGAGTGCATAGTCTGAAGATGAGATGCTGTTCCTCAAGTTTGCGCTGTGATTCACTGGAGTAATTGTAGCATGCCGAGGACAGACACATGGCCAGGCGACCAGGACACTGTTCTAAAAGGACTGGCTGCAGGGAGGTTGGGGTCCTGCTTGCACACAAACAGCAAAGTGGTCACCCAGTCTGTGTTTGGTTTTACCAGAGTAGAGTAAGTCACATTGGGTACAGCAAATACAATACACAAGACTGGAGAGGATACAGGTGAAATGCTGCTTCAACTGGAAAAACTGTTCAGACCCTTGGATGGTGAGCAAGGAGGAGGTGAAGGGACAGGTGTTACACCTTCTACTGTTATGGGGAAGGTGCCACTTGAAGGTCAGGATGGTGTCAGTGGCCAATGAATGGATTAGGGTGTCCTGAAGGAATGATCCCTGCAAACTGCAGACGGGGGAGTGAGGGGAAAATGTGTTTCGTAGTGGAGTCTTGCTGGAGTTGTGTAAAGTGGCGGAGAATGATCCTTTGAATGCGGAGTTTGGTGGGATGAAAATTAAGCACAAGGGGAACCCGATCACACTGTTGTGAGTGACGAGAAGGGGCAAGGGCGGAAGCATGGGTGCTGGTCAGATGTGGTTGAGGGCTTGTCAACCATAGTGGGTGGGAAAACGCGACTATGGAAGAAGCAAGCCAGATCAGCGTTGCTGTTTTGGAAGGGGGCATCATCCAAACAGATGCAATGTAGGCAAAGGAACTGGGAGAATGGGATAGAATCCTGGCAGGCCACGGGGTGTGAACAGCTGTCGTGAACGTAGCTATGGGAGTCAGTGGCTTTGTAGTGGATGGCAGTGGACATTTTATTCCCTGAAATTCAAACAGGGAGGTCAAGGAAAGGAAGGGAAGTGTTGGAAATCGGTGATAAAAGGTACTGCAGATGCTGGAGAATCCAAGATAACAAGCATGGGGCTGGATGAACACAGCAGGCCAAGCAGCATCATAGGAGCAGGAAAACTTGATGTTTCGGGCCTAGACCCTTCATCAGAAATGGGGGAGGGGAAGAGGGTTCTGAAATCCAGAGGGAGGAGGGTAACTTCTTCAGGGTAGGCATCCTTAGAAGAGGCTTCGCAGTGGGGTTAAAATTGTATCAGAGATAAAAGGTACTGCAGATGCTGGAGAATCCAAGATAACAAGGCGTGGGGCTGGATGAACACAGCAGGCCAAGCAGCATCATAGGAGCAGGATCGAGAACGTCCTCGACCGTGTCTCCCGCATTTCCTGGAACACATCCCTCACGCCCCGTCCCCGCAATAATAACCAAAAAAGAATCCCCCTCATCCTCACGTACCACCCCACCAACCTCCGGATCCAACGCATCATCCTCCGACACTTCCGCCATCTGCAATCCGACCCCACCACCAAAGACATTTTTCCCTCCCAACCCTTATCTGCCTTCCGGAGGGACCACTCCCTCCGTGACTCCCTTGTCCGCTCCACACTCCTCTCCAGCCCCACCACACCCGCCACTTTTCCCTGCAACCGCAGGAAGTGCTACACCTGCCCCCACACCTCCTCCCTCACCCCAATCCCAGGCCCCAAGAAGACTTTCCACATCAGGCAGATGTTCACCTGCACATCTGCCAATGTGGTATACTGCATCTGCTGTTCCCGTTGTGGCTTCCTCTACATCGGGGAAACCAAGCGGAGGCTTGGGGACCGCTTTGCAGAACACCTGCGCTCAGTTCGCAACAAACAACTGCACCTCCCAATCGCGAACCATTTCAACTCCCCCTCCCATTCCTCAGATGACATGTCCATCCTTGGCCTCCTACAATGCCACAGTGATGCCACCCGAAGGCTGCAGGAACAGCAAATCATATTCAGCCTGGGAACCCTGCAGCCCAATGGCATCAATGTGGATTTCACAAGCTTCAAAATCTCCCCTCCCCCAACCACATCCCAAAACCAGCCCAGCTCATCTCCACCTCCCTAACCTGTTTTTCCTCTCACCTATCCCCTCCTCCCACCTCAAGCCCCACCCCCATCTCCTATCTACTAACATCATCCCACCCCCTTGACCTGTCCGTCCTCCCTGGACTGACCTACCTCCTCCCTACCCCCCCACCTACACTCACCTTTACTGGCTCCATCCCTGCTTCTTTGACTTGTCTGCCTCCTCTCCACCTATCCTCTCCTCTATCCATCCTCTATCCGCCTCCCCCTCTCTCCCTATTTATTTCAGAACCCTCTTCCCCTCCCCCATTTCTGATGAAGGGTCTAGGCCCGAAACGTCAAGTTTTCCTGCTCCTATGATGCTGCTTGGCCTGCTGTGTTCATCCAGCCCCACGCTTTGTTATGTTGGAAATCGGTGATGTGAAAGTTATAGACGGGTGGAAATTAGAGGCAAAATGAACAAATCTTTCAAAGTCCTCGTAGGAGAATGAAGCGGCACCGAAACGGTTGCTGATGTACTGAGAAGAGTTGTGGGAGGGGGCCAGTGTAGGACTAGAACAAGGATTGTTCCACACACCCTATAAAGTGGCAGGCATAACTGGGACCCATGGAGGTTCCCATCGCCAGTTCTTTGATTTGGCAGAAGTGAGATGAATTGAAGGAGAAATTGTTCAGTGAGAGAACAAGTTCAACCAAGAGAAGGAGAGGAGAGTGATAGTATATGGGGATTGTTCAGGCTTCTGGTTGAGGAAGAAGCCGAGAGTTCGTAGACCATCCTGGAGGGGAATGGAGGTATAGAGGGATTAGACATCCATGGTGAACAGGAGACAGTTAGGGCCAGGGAATTGGAAATTGTCAATATAGTGGAGGGCATCAGAGGAATGAAGGATGTAGGAGGGCAGGGTCTGGACAAGTGGAAAGAAGGTAGAGTCATGGTGGGAGGAATTAAGCTCGGTATGGCAGGAGCTGGTTGATATGGTGGGCCTAATGGGGCAGCCTAGTCTGTGGATTTTGGAAAAGAGTTAGAAGCAGGCAGTGCAGGGTTGGGAAACTATAAGGTTGGAGGCAGTGCGGGGGAAGATCTCCGGAGGTAATGAGGTCAGAGACTGTCTTGGCAACAATGGCTTGATGTTTGGATGTGGGGTCATGGTCGTGGGGAGGTAGGAAGAAGTAACTAAGAGATCCTCTGCAAGGTAAAGATCAGTGCGCCATAACACAATGGCACCATCTTTGTTGGCATGTTTGATAACAAAGTAAGGGTTATACCTGAGAGCGCAAAGTGCAGCAATTTCAGATGGGGACAGGTTAGAGTGGGTGAGAGGAGCACAGAAATTGAGATGGCCAATGTGATGCCAGCAGTTTTTAATAAGAAGACCAAGGGTAGGTGAGAGACCAGAGGAAGGGGTTCAAGTAGAGGGTGAATACTGGAGACAGATGGAAGGATCAGTGGAATGGAGGGCGGAGGATTCTTGCCTGAAGAAGTAAGCATTGAAATGGAGGCGTTGGGAAAACAGTTCAAAGTAATGGCAAGCCCAAAAGTCATTAAGGTGGGGACGTAAAGGTATGAGGCTGAGTCCTTTGTTGAGAGCAATACGGTCAGCCTCAGAGAGGGGAAGGTCAAGAGGTATGGTAAAAACAGGGGAAGGGTTGGGGTTGCGGGGAGAGAACTCAGGGGAACAGAAAGTGATGGCATCTGAGGGTGGGGAAACTGAGATTCTGAGTGGCAGGAGGGGTTGAGGTGCGAGAGGTGGAAAGGGGAGGACGGCGCAGTACGGATGTTAGAGTCCATAAGGTGCTGGAGCTTGTGCACCTTGTTGCCTCAAAAAAAAGAATTCTTTTGTTGAGGTGACAGATGAGATGAAGGATGATGTGAAACAGGTGAATAGCACAGCTTTGAGAAAGGGTGAGTCGATACTGCTGCAGAGTGGAGTTGAGTGTGCGCATATGGCAGCGCATGGCATTGATTGTGGATCGCAGGATCCAGCGGGAATAGCAGTTCGAGGAACATTGTGTCTCGGAGATACTTGTAATCCTGGGTGGGTTCGAAACATGGAAGGTGAAACTTGACATGAAATCCATGTGAGTTAAATTTGAATCGTTAGCAGTCGCTGAGAAAAGAACCATGGCTGTGAAAGTGAGTTTTGGCAAACACCCTGTTGAACACCAGCAGTGAAATGGAAAGCAAAGATGTACACAGTGAAAGAGAAGACTGGAATTCCTGTCAGAGGGAAGAGCAAACTTCTTCAGGGTAGGCATTCCTCGAAGCGACATGGCAGTCAATTAAACACAACGTAGGAGCAAATTATTGCAGATGCTGGAATCTGTACTGTAAACAACAAATGCTGGCGATCACGGTGGGTCAGACAGCTTCCATGAAATGAGCAAGTTAACATTTCAAGTTCAGATGACTCTTCATCAGAGATGACGTGAAGTGTAGAGGGGGCAGCATTAATGCTGGTGGGGGTGGGGGGGGCGGGAAAGGTGGAGTGTAGAGTGCTGGGGGAGAAAGGATGTCGATAGCTCAGATTAGGTAATCAGAATGTGAGAATGGCAGGACAATGGTGTGTCTAAGTGAAAGAACAGACAGTCCCACTGGGATGGAGGGAGGAGAGAGGACAGGATGACAGAGATTGTAGCAAGTAAAGCTTGCCCAGTAAGGCCACAACTTCCTGGAGTCGATGTTAAGGATGATCCGTGGAAACACACAGGTCAGCAGGCTGACAGGAAATTCATAAAAGCTAAATGATTAACTTTGAATCACGAAAACCAATCTTAAAGGAGCATTTTCATAAACAAGTGCGAAAACTAATTGGCTTGTACTTTGTAGAGGCAACAACAAACTGGAAATGCTTGCCGTTATCACCACACTGAAAGTGACAGCCACCAGTTGCAGTCAGTGAGACTTCACTCTTCTGGTGGGTTCAGGTACCACAAGTTTACAATCAGTGGACATCAAATGAGCTGAAACAAGCAAGATAACAAGGGATAGAGCTGGATGAACACAGCAGGCCAAGCAGCATCAGAGGAGCAGGAAAGCTGACACTTTGGGTCTCGATCCTTCTTCAGAAATGGGGGAGGGGAAAGGGATTCTGAAATAAATAGGAAATGGGGGAGGCGGATAGAAGATGGATAAAGGAGAAGATAGGTGGAGAGGAGACAGACAGGTCAACGAGGCAGGGATGGAGCCAATGAAGGTGAGTGTAGGTGGGGAGTAAGGGAGGGGATAGGTCAGTCCAGGGAGGATGGACAGGTCGAGGAGGCTGGTAGGTAGATGGGGGTGGGGCTTGAGGTGGGGGGAGGGGATAGGTGGGAGGAAGGATAGGTTAGGAAGGCAGTGGCAAGCTGGACTGGTTTTGGGATGCGGTCAGGGGAGGGGAGATTTTGAAGCTTGTGGAGTCCACATTGATATCATTGGGCTGCAGGGTTCCCAAGGGAAATATGAGGTGCTGTTCCTGCAACCTTTGGGTGGCATCGTTGTGGCACTGTAGGAGGCCCAGGATGGACATGTCATCTGAGGAGTGGAGGAGGGGGGGGAGTTGAAATGGTTCGCGACTGGGAGGTGCAGTCGTTTGTCGTGAAACAAGCGTAGGTGTTCCACAAAGCGGTCCCCAAACTTCGGCTTGGTTTCCCCGATGTAGAGGAGGCCACATCAGGCACAACGGATACAGTATACCACATTGGCCAATGTGCAGGTGAACATCTGTTTGTTGTGTAAGGTCTTCTTGGGGCCTGGGATAGGGGTGAGGGGGGAGGTGTAGGGGCAGGTGTAGCACTTCCTGCGGTTGCAGGGAAAAGTGCCGGGGGTGGTGGGGCTGGTCCTCTACATCAGGGAAACCAGACGGAGGCTTGCAGAACGCTTTGCGGAACACCTATGCTCGGTTTGCATTAAATGACTGCACCTCCCAGTCGCGAAACATTTCAACTCCCCCTCCCACTTATTGGGCGACATGTCCATCCTGGGCCTCCTACAGTGCCACAATGATGCCACCCGAAGGTTGCAGGAACAGCACCTCATATTTCCCTTGGGAACCCTGCAGCCCAATGGTATCAATGTGGACTTCACAAGCTTCAAAATCCTCCTCTGACCGCATCCCAAAACCATTCCAGCTCATCCCAGCCTTCCTAACCTGTCCTTCCTCCCACCTATCCCCTCCTCCCAGCTCAAGCTCCACCCCCATCTACCCACCAGCCTCATCCTGCCTCCTTGCCCTGTCGATCCTCCCTGGGCTGACCTATCCCCTCCCTAACTCCCCACCTACACTCACCTTTACTGGCTCCTCCTCTTTGACCTGTCTGTCTCCTCTCCACCTATCTTCTCCTTTATCCATCTTCTATCCGCCTTCCCCTCTCTCCCTATTTATTTCAGAATCCCCTTCCCCTCCCCCATTTCTGAAGGAGGGTCGAGACCCAAAATGTCAGCTTTCCTGCTCCTCTGATGCTGCTTGGCCTGCTGTGTTCATCCAGCTCTACACCTTGTTATCTCTCTCCACTTTAAACCTGTCAGTCTCACCCTAAACATGCTTGAAAAAGACACATGTTATGGAGTCATAGAGTTACATAGCAGGGAAACAGACCCTTTAGTCCAACTCATCCGCGCCAAACAAATATCCTAAACTGATCTAGTCCCATTTACTAGCATTTGGCCCATATCCCTCTATTTTTGTACCCATCCAGATGTCTTTTAAATGTCGTCATCGTACCAGCCTATAACACTCCCTGTGGCAGCTCGCTCCATACACGCACAACCCTCTGCCTGAAAATGTTGCCCCTCAGGTCCCTTTTAAATCTTTCCCCTCTCACCTTAAACCTATGCCCTCCATTCTGGAGTCCCACACCTTAGGAAAAAGACCTGTGTTATTCACCCTATCCATGCTCCTTATGATTTTATAAACTTCTATAAGGTCACCCCTCAGCCTCTGACACTGCACGGGAAAAACTCCCAGCCTATTCAGCATCTCTCTACAGTTCAAATCCTCTAATCCCGGCAACTTCCTTGTAAATCATTTCTGAATCTTTTCAATTCTAACAACATCCTTTCTATGGCAGGAAGAGCAAAATTAAACGCAGTATTCTTATAGTGGCTTCACCAATGTCCTGTACAACTGCAACGTGACATCCCAACTCCTAAACACGCGCACTGACCAATAAATGGAAGCATGCCAAATGCCTTCTTCACCACCCTGTCTACCTGCAACTTCATGTTCAAGAAACTATGCACCTGCAACTCCAAGTGTCTGTTCAGCAACACTCCCCAGCGCCCTACCATTAACTCATTGTCTTGTTAAATGTGGTATATTTAACTATGTTTTTGATGGCATAATAACTTCATAAGTGCTAAATATTCTAACTCAACCTCGAAAATTCATTTTATACTTGTGAAACAGCAAATTTCTCCATGATGAGGTCAGCAGTGACAATCCTCGATTTGTTATTATCTGCAATATCGAGGCCATCTGGTATTAACTCCCATTTTTATATAATTCAGAACAATGTGTTCAAGTAAAATGACTGTCCTGTACATTGCTGTCATAAACGCAACCTGATGCCATCTGTGTCGTAACTGAAAGAGAAATCCAACAGATAATCTAAACTGCAAGCCTACATTTTAACTGAAGTTAAACCTGTTAGTGTACATAGAATGATGGTAATTGAGGCAGTGGCTTATAAGTAAGATTGCCCAAGATGACATTTTGACATCTCCTATTTTGAGTAAAATGAGGTTGAGCAGTCCCAGCTTGATTTCTGAGTAACCAGAGACCGCAGCAAACAAAACTGTAATCAGATAAAGCATTGATTTAGCAATATCAAGCTGCAAACACCATAACAAAAGAAGCTACACTGTTGCAATAAAAAATGGCCTTTCCTCGTGAAGAGAAAATCACTTACAGCAGAGTTCAGTTCTTTCGTCATTTGGAGAAAATGTCAACATTTTGTAAAACAATGCACACATTTTATTAAACAAATAATTTTGTCAATTGAGTATCTTTAGTTGATGCATTAAAGTATTCAGATTCTAATTGCATCCGTTTGGTCTCACCCATCACCTGTTTGAGATAATGGCTTGTATCTGCACTGTACTATTAAGTTGATTTGATTTCCTTCAGTTTTTTCCAATGTTTCCCCTTCAGATTTCAACAACAAGCTATTCTTTACCTGAGGTAATTTTCTTCACTTCAGCTGAGATTCTGACCTTCCTCTCACTTTTGTCTCTGCTTTGTTTTCGGCTCCTGCTGTGTTTGCCTCTATGTTCAAAAATAAGCTTTTCTTTGCCTTCAGTTGTTTTTTCTTTCCCGAAGCAATTCTGTTCTTTGACCATCCTTTATTTCTCTCTTAAAGATTCATTTCTTTTTAGTTTTGCCTTGATTCCTTCTAAGCCTCGAGTTTGTTATAAACTATTCTCAGCAGCTCAATTCTTTAGAAGCAATGGGTATACATGTGTTTTAAAAGTCAGGCTAGATTCTACAGTATACCAGAGAAACACAGATCCTTGCATCTAACACGCTTTGATTCTTGCATGCTCTTAAGTGCTGTTGGTGCTACTTCTAGAGATAGAAAATGTTAGCCATTAGGTATCAGTAGATGATGGATCATGTTATTTGAGAAAGGAGCCTGGATGCACGATAAATGTGGTTGACAGCAAGTCATAACATCAATGCAGTTCAGTTAGCTCCAATATTACGGTAAATAAGTTTGGTCATAATGAACTTGTGTGTGGCTGATAAAAGACACATTTGGTGGAAGTTTTTCATCTTGCACTCATCAGGACAACTCACAAGAACAGCAATTCAAGGGGGAAATCAATATTATGCTGTATGACAAGACAGTGCTGATTGGTTGGCAAGTGGACTCTGACTGGAAAAGGCATTGCCATGAGAATGCATCTATTAATATTGAATATCAGGATTTGATTAAACTTTAAACTTGGCAGCTTGACTCTGATTGGTTGGGGCATTGTCTTGAGAAATCAACCAGTGACTAGCTAGGTCACCTTTACTGGCCAGCATACACACTGGATTCCTATGTTTCCAAGTGCAATAAAATTGGATTTATCGGCAAACACATAAAGAAGGCCAAAGTAATTTGTTTATCCTGCAAACCTGTTGTTGCAACAGGCTGAATAAAAGCCATCTTGTTGGATAATGGCTACCTTGAATATTTAATTTTTGTTTTTGCTGTGTATTGCACAAACTCTTTAATGTCCATAAGGCAGTTCCTCGTCATCCTGAAGAGTGCTCAATCTACACCAAATTAGCCTGAAAGGGTAAGGTGTCTCAAAAGTTAAGCAACTAGTTTGTTGGTTTATGCTGTGGAGTGGGCTTTTCAGCCAAAAAGCAATGCAGGGTCAAAATGATTCTCAGATATTCAGTTTAAAAATTGTGAGAACAACAAAGCAAATTTACTGCAGACATGTGTCACATTTTTTTTGCAGTCACACACACACCTCTTGACAAAATCCTGCTGATGACTGGTGCTCAGCACCCACATTGATTCTGCAAATACGTTCTAGATGGAAACTCAGTATGGGAGTGTGGGAGATGGGTCAGGTATGGTTCAGAGCCCCGTAAATCATGGTGATGGAATTATCCGTTGACAAAAAGGAGGTTGTGTCAGAGGCACCCTGGTAATGGGTGGCATAATTTGAATAAACACATCAGGGATGAAGAAACTTTGAGAATGGAATGAAATCCTTTCAGGTAACAGTATGTTAGGAAGTGCAGTCGAGATAACTGTGGAAGTTGGTGGGCTTGTAAAGGATATTGGTGGGCTGCTTATCCCCAGAAATGGAAATGGTGAAGTCGAGGAATGGAAGGAATGTGTCAGAGATGAACCAAGTGAAGTTGAGAGGCTGTTGGAAATTAAAAGCAAAACTGATTATTTTTTCCAATTCTGGATGAGTACAGCAAGCAGCACCAAAGAAATCATCAATGCATCAGAGAAAAAGAGTTCTGGGTGGGAGCCCAAGTGGGAACAAGATTACACCCATTTTTCATCTCTATCCATCCTTTACTACCATTAACATTCCCATTGTCTTTTGCTCTGAGCACCCTCACAATCTGTTCTACTTGATCCTCCTCCCCCTTTGTCAACTGCATTAAACCACCATTTTCCAGTCCCTTCCTGTTCTGAAAAGTCACATCAAATTCAGAACATTAACTTTGTTTCTCTCTCCACAGATGCTGCCAGACCTACAAAGATTTTCCTGCGCTTTCTGTATTTATATAATTAAAATCAACTTATCATTGCATTGCTGCCCTCTGCTGTTTTTAAGAGGGCCTTGAAACAGTCAGTCAATGATGCCCCTGCAAATCAACGGGCGACTCATTTCCAAATGATAAAGAATGTCTCATGACTTTATTCGGGTGCCTTTTTCAAACTAACATATGAAGTGTACATGTAACACCAGTCCACTTATCATGAGTCAGACAAGATATTCTGCTTTATGTTTCCAGCTGTGTTTTCCTTGTGAACTCTTTGGCTGTTCTTCTCAAGATAAGCGTTAAAATGTTTTTTTGAAAATTTTTGTAGCGCAAAGCATAATTGTTTTTCTTGTTCCCCACAATAATCTGCCTGATTGTTGTCTTATCCGCACTGCACCATTCCTTCTCCCCACCCTTCTCTCCAACTACCTACCGGCTCCTGGGGGTCATCGTCCGATTTACTAATGTAAGTGGGTCCCAATCCCTTCCTAATTGGTAAGCGGCCTATCTTTACACGTTTACTGCTGGCAACTTGACACTTTCGCTTAAATGAGGTCAAGCCAAGAAGGTGGTTTGACCCTTTGATGGCTCAATGCAGGGTTGTAGTGAATAAGTTATAGGTTGATTTCTCAGAGCTGTGCAGCAGGAATTATATGTTATTAGAAGCATAGACAATATTTTCAAGTTTGAAATTAAAGTATGATGACAAGCAAGGTATTAGGCTACAGGAGGATATAAATGGGATGGTCAAATGGGCAAATCAGTGGCAGATGGAATTTAACCCTGATAAATTGAGGTGATGCGCTTTGTATAAAAGAACAAAAAAGGGAGTACTAAATGAGTGGCAAGACGCTAGGAAGCTCAGACAACAGAGGGATCTTGGGGTGCTTGTTCACAGGCTCCTGAAGGTGTCACAACAGGTTAATACAGTAGTTAATAGGCATATGAGACACTTGCCTTCTTGTGCATTTGAGAAGAATAGGGCACAATGCTCCTTGCTGGTTTTCAGACCCATTGCTATAACTCCACAGGAACAGTCTTCTCCGACCAACTCAGTTGCCTTTTCTTCTCAAAGTGAGGCACCAACAAGGAGGAGGACAGACACCCTAGCAACTTGTTTTCAGGGCATGCCAGAGGCATCTTGTTCCCACCATTGCTTCCAGTAGTTGAAGCCACAAGCAGTGCACCAGCCACTTTCAGTAGGCTACCAGAAGTCACCTACTACCATGTTTGAAGACAGCAGGCTTCCTCCACCCCAGCTGTGGATGTTATGACTGCACTTAGACATAGTATAAAGGAGAGGGAAAATATCATTCTGGGAATGTGTGAGGCTACATCAGTGGCACAGTTGTTCTAGATTTTGTATACTAGCTGGACTTTTGTACATTCATTTGCGCTGTTCTAACATCTGTTGTCAACATATTGTCCCAAAAGAACACACAATGGTTCTCCAAAGTGAAACTTGTGAAGCATTTTCAACCAGCAAACAGATGTGCTGCATTTTAATTGCCAAACCTTAGTTCCTCTCTCATAATTTGCAAAGTGGGTGAGAACAGATTGGCTCATTCATCAGGGAACCGCACACCTGTACATTGGTACATTAGAGTCAAGGTGCTACAGATGAATCTCAGGAACACTGAGGGTAATGATATAGTCCAGGGAAGGAGCTAGACCACATGATGTCCAGTTGGTGGACCCTGCACGCAAACTTTACGGGAGCAATGGCAGAACCTCTCCTGTACCTATAAGTTCCAGGAAGGATAGGTCTGTCTCATTTCAGGGGATCTCCAACTATGCTGGAACATTTAAGGATGCAAGGTTGGGCCTTACAGTGGTCAAATCGCACGTCAATTTACCATAATCATGGAGCTGAATGGGAGGGAACAGATCCATACCACAGCCTATAGCACAAGAGATATTGAGTGTGACAGTGCTTAGGCATTGCAACTGTAAATGAAGGCTCACAGAAATTGTGTGCAGGGATACAAGTTAGAAACAGGAGATTGGCACGAGGTAGTCATGCTCATTTGAAGAGCTGGTGCAGACAAGATGGGCCAAATGGCCTGCTTCTGCAACATAACAATTCTGTGATTACATTCTGGGGCATTACAAGGATAATGAGAGACTCAGGCATATAAAGAGGCATATCAGGATGTGAAACAACTCTACTATTCAGCTAAGAGTGATGCGACTTGTAAGTCTTTGGTACAAGTACTATTTTAGCTTGACCATCCAGGAGACCAAGGAAGTGGAATTAGTGCTGCTTCAGCACTAATGTTGTACCGGGACAAGGTTTGTACAGACAATTTAGCTTTCAAAGAGGTGAGGACATCAGAACAACATTTGAAAGCAAACAAAGCAACATTTTATTGCTTCAATAAATCATTAGAAAAACAAATCAATCCTTGAGGAGTATGTCATATAGCAAACACATGACTAAACGCATACTGTACAAATAAAATCTTAACAAGCATAGAAAAACTCTCAACCCAGCTTAGTCATCCTAGAAGTGGGTGGACATAAAGTTGTCTCTGGCATATCTGGTTTGGTGGACCATTGTGCTGACTTCCTCTCTGATAGTCGTCCCAGACCATCTCAGGATTCTCAAAGTCATCTTCCTCCTCAGAGGTTTGCTCTCACTCCTACATCTCCAACTTTGGTATAGCACACCACTATGATGTGGGACACTCTGCCTAGGATGTACTGCAGGGCACTGCCTGATCAGGGCAGGAATCAGAATTTCATTTTCAGGAAGTTTATTGTCTGTTTTGTAATAACCCTGGCTGAAGTGTGGGCAGTGTTAATCTCTTGTAAACGGCAGTCTGAGGATCTCTTAGAGACATCTCCAGCCAGGTGTGGAGGGGATATCCCCAGCCACTGTCCTTGGATGGACCGTGGTCCTTTGAAAGAGGCTGGCACATGTGAGTGATCCACGATGTATGAAGCATGGCAGCTCCCTGGACATCTAGAGCAGACTTGCAATATCTGGCTGCTGTGGTCACAAAGCATTTCAACATTGAGGAAGTGCAATCCTTTTCTTTCACAAGGATTGCTGGTTGATGATGGGGCTCTCTGTTTGCTGTGTACGTACAACTGATTGCACCCTGAACGTGTGGGAGACCAGCAACGTCTGAGTATCCTAATGCCCTCAAGTGCCTGGCTCCACGCTTCCAGAAGGAAAAAGATGAATTGTGTGCATCAGTGACATCCTGGATGCTGTTATGACGACTATGAAAAGCCACAGAGTTTCGCAATAGCTCCCCAAGATGAACTACTGGCAAATAAATGAAGAGCATCAGTTATGGCTCGGCTACCAGGATGGGATTATCAGCCAGGTGATATAGGTGTGATTGTCTGAAGCCCAGGACATCCTAAATTGTCTACTAGATTGCGTTTCACACATTTGTGGGCAGTTGAATCTAAGCCTGAAGATCATATTCTATGCAAGGCCTTTCTTTGTTCTGGCAGCCCCTGCCCTGTGGCTTTTGTCACTGCGGGTTATGTAGCAGCTGGTGATGGCTGCAGCTGTTGTTGCCACAGCAGCTGTATCTGTTTTTTTCTGCAATGGTTCCTTTACATTGTTCTGATCGCAAGAACTGATGGTTGATCTCTGCAATGCATTCTTCAACTTAAGCAGACCTCATACAGTACAGAAGAAGTCCTTTGGCCTTTCCAGTCTGTACCACCAAAAATACGGACTTCATAAAGAACATTTTAGCTCACTACCTTTCCACATGAAGCTTCAACTTACGCTCTCAGAGAGCTTAGTCTCACACTTGGCCAAGGCCCCAAGCATCATCTGTTCTTTGTGACTGTGTATTGCATTAGCTCTTGAGAAGATAGCTCCTTTCCACCAATATCACAAGAGCTTTAAGGCATGTACTGCTGCTGGATTACCTTCTAGCCTGACAATACTCCTTCCTATTCCTGTTAATCATCTTGATCTCATGAAAAGAGACTCAAAAAATTGTCCATGTGGCTTTGGAAAGAAACAGCTGCCATGAGGCTCCACGCCCCATCACCTTGCTCCACTAACCCTTATTTTCTTGAGAGATTACAAAATACCAATCAAACCAGAATGCCCTCTCACTCAGTATTTCATGAGACTTGGTCAGAATTGGATGGTACGTGGAAAAATATATTTTTAAAATCAACTTGTTCAGAAATTTTAAGGTGCACTACTTGGCAGTTTGGACTTGAACCTGGACCTTCTAGCCCAACGGTAGGGACAGTATGACTGTGCCATAGGACCAAGGTTTCATCCACCTTACTGTATTTCAATTAAGCCCTATTTTCCACCCAGAGCCCCTGACTGTTGAGGTGTCAATTTCCATCCAAGCCCTTCATACTTCACATGTAGAGGTCAGAATGACCCCTTGACTTGCCTTGCAGTCCCTTTGAAACTATCCAATCTTCTTCCCATCCTTCCAAATCCCAAGCTAATTGCCCATTACGACTATTCCCTCATCAAGTGAATATAGTCAGACCAATCCCAGATTTCAGCTACCCATTGCCTCAATAAAACCATGGACAAAGCTTATAAAAAAAACCCCTTCGATTATGTACAACCTACCACTCCCTAAACCTGACTGACTGTGGCCCATTCCCAGACTGAATTTACAAGATGATCCTGACTGACAGACTAGCAAGCCCCAGACTTGACTTCCAGGACTGACAATGACCCAATCCCTGACTGACGATGGCTCAAATCCCAGGACTTGTGTTCGGACAACCGTGTGACTGACTGTGGCCAACCACTCTGACTAGAATTGACACAGCCCCTGAACTGACTGTTGCGGCAAACCTGACTGACAATTGCCCAGCTAAGCACACCTCCCTTTCCCCTTTTACATTACCATTTTCTTCATGCAAATACAGTCTGACTGTCATGTAAGCTTCAGTCATGCATACCACCCTGATGTTGAGTGGCACTGTGCCTTAAAGTGTCATGTACAACACTCCCCACCCTTCACATTGTCTTCATTGTTTCTGACTATTTTCCTGTCTTTTCTTCTGTGCTAAAGTGACACTCTCTGCCACAAGACGCATGGTTGTCTGCACTCCTGCCACTTGGGAAGCAGAAGCCGATGCGTTGCTGTTTTACAGTTGGGTGGAGCACTGATGCAGGGACACACTGTGCCTTGGTACCCATGTACCTTCTTTAATGCGGTTTTAGAGATTACAGAGGATGTGACAAGAAGGTTATGGTAGAAGCAGCCAAAGCTATGTGGTGATCCAGACTGGAGTCCGAAGTGCCACCTCCTAAGTTTATGCAGTCGTGTTTCTGAAGTGTTGAGTATCTCAACTGGGCAGAAGTTATTTGGGAAGGGGAAGTTAATTCCAGTGATATTAATGAGATGCAAATGTCATGACAACTAGGGAAGAAGGACTTAATTGCAAAAGTTTTTCTCGATGACAAGAATCCGATACTTGGACTCTTGCCCAGTTAACTTACTACATCTTGCCACCTCAGAAGGTGGAAAATCATTCCCATTGTCTTCAAATGAGATGCTGCATTGAGACCCTGTCTGTGGGGTACATGTAATCCCATGGCACAATTTGTTTTGAAAGCAAACAGGAAGTTGTCATGGCAACAAATTTTCCTCAAACATCACCATTAAAATTCGAACATCTGGTCCAACATGCATTTCATGTTTATGGACCTTGATTTGTCGCCAAATTGGCAGTGGCATTTATAGCAGTAACTACACCAAAAAATTTAATTTCCTGAGTAAAGCTATGAAAATATGACATTTTTCCTTCATTTCAAACTTTAAAAAAATGCAATCATTTAAAGGGTTGTATGAGTAAAAATGTTGCTGGATGTTGCCCCTCAAATTCTTAGCAAAATTACTTGTGGCTACAAGGAGTCACAGTTCAAATTTTTTTTGTTATATAAATTAGATCCTCCTCCATGAAACATGGGTCCCTATCGGTGACACATCTGGTTTCACAGAGCTAACACAGTGTGGAGCTGGAGGAACTAACACAGCAAGCCAGGCAGCATCTGAGCATCAGGAATTTCAGGTTGGGACCCTTCTTCAGAAATGGGAGAGGGGGAAGGGAGCTCAGAAATAAATAGAAGCCGGGGGTGGGGCTGGAGAAAGTAGGTGGGATGGTGATAGGTGAGTGCAGGTAGGAAGTGGTGAGTTATGGATTCGGTGGAAGTGATGAGGTCAGTGGCGTCAGCAGAAGAGGCCATGGTGACCACATGGTCAATGGCGCCACTCACATTGGGGGCGTGGGGTCCTGGGTAGGGTTGAGACTTGGGGGGTGGATCCTGTGCAGAATGAAAAACAGGAGACGTCCTTTGTAGGTCTGGGAGAGGGAGGTGCTGAGCTGGGGTAGGGGTGATTGTAGGGCCAGAAGATGCTAGCACATTGCTGAGAGCGTGTGCTTGAGGATCCAAACAGAAAACCGTTTTTGGAGTTCCTGCTCCTCTGATGCTGACTGGCCGGCGGTGTTCCTCCAGCTTTGCACCGTGTTATCTCTGACCCCAGCATCTGCAGTTCTTGCTATCTCTGGTTTCACAGAGTGTTTCTTTCCTGA
The DNA here is from genome assembly GCA_024137785.1 of Ginglymostoma cirratum. Lineage (NCBI taxonomy): Eukaryota > Metazoa > Chordata > Chondrichthyes > Orectolobiformes > Ginglymostomatidae > Ginglymostoma > Ginglymostoma cirratum. The sequence continues at coordinate 13,201,901 of JAHRHZ010000249.1, forward strand.
TAACACATCTCTCAAATAAACCATTCCAGTGGTGAAGTAGCACCCATTTTCAGATCTAACCATAATCATCACCACAATCGTCTTGACCTGTCACCTCCTGCTCTTTGGACCACTTTACCCTCCATCACTCACTTGCTTTTGCTTCAAAACTTCCACTGCCAGGGTGCTCCATTCCCTACCCATTCTTTACCCACTTCAATCCAGCTCTGTGTCGACTCCCTGTTGATCCATGACAAATCCAAGTTATACCTAGCTTTGACCGGTCTCTGGTTCCTCTGTATCCAACCGTCTTTCAACCACAGAAACCCATGTAATTCTCCTTCAAAATCAGAGCCAAACTCAATTTCACTGCTCCTTGAAGCCTCATCACGTTTCAGTTTTCGACAGATCTCCTTTTCCTCACAGCCTGCCATACCAGCTCTACAAGCAAACATGATGCAACTCCACAGTGCAGTCTTTTGGAATGTTAACACTGCAAGTTTCTATGGAAAACCGGAAGGTAAGTATGGCTTCAGATATATTTGTCTCCTCTGCTCTGTTGTTCGTGGTGAGTGGGAGGCAGTTACTGTAAGTATGCAGAATTGTATAATGGGTCAATTTTATTAAAAAAAAACTTTAATTCGAGCATATCTCTGAAAATTCTACCATTTTAGAATGATACTGTGGGATAATAACCAGGCCTGTTGCTCTAAAAGTCTCTGAAGTAACCACATTGTTATAAAGGCAAAGTGAACAGAAGGCCTGTAGAACAATTATTTGTCAGTCTGCCAATTTGTTACATTAACTGTCATGAAGCAAAAAATAATTATGTAGCAATTAATTAATAATTAGCAGTGGTATGGAGCTGTCTAGAAGTATTTCTTTTGACAGCACATTTTGTCATAGTATGCCTTCTAGGTGGGGTTTACAAGCCTTCTCTAGTGGTAAAATCATTAGGGTCAGAGCAAATGGCACACCCTGCCAAGAATGTTCCGTATTGTGTTTTCCAGAACTGTATACATTTCACAGCAAGAATGGTTATAAATGAATATGTTAAACTATATTGAGGATCTGAATGGGGAGGAGGAAAGGAACACTGAATTGTTCCATTATTTTAATCTATTAGAAGATTTGTTTAACTTACAAATAAACAGCCAAGCAAAAGTAACCAACAGAAATGGAAGCGCCAGATTAATTCATTAAAGTACTCAGTACAAAACACAAATAATTCACTACAAATATTGTAAATATTTTACTTCAGTACTGTACTTCTGTTACCATTCAGGAACACAATATTGAACAAAAAATGACTCTAATTTTTCTGGCCACATTTAAACTGTAATACTTTGAATCCTCACTGCTTCAATGTCTAATTTGCCTGTAATTTTTTTTTCGGTACCAGCTGTCAGTACTGACTATCATTCTATATTTATCTAGTTGAGCTATAATATCTCAATTTAGTGTCCTTAGTTCAACAGTTTGTTATAAACTCAAGTGCATTCAATGTTCTTTTCTTAAACATCTTAAGTTCTCAAATACTAACCTAAACTCTCCTGAGTATTTTTAAAAACCTAAATAATCACTCAATCATTGTCAACATCTTTAAAATGGTTACTTAATTGTTGCCATTGCTGTCCTGTGTCTAACAATATTAGATGTAGTATAGCAACCAAAAGTGTACAGTACTCCAGGTGTGGTTCGAACAGTACAATGTAGACTTTTTAAACATCACCTAAACTACCTGATAGTTTATTTTCTTTTGAATATTTAGGATAGCAAGATCTATAGAAATATGCTGTGGAATGCTAAGAAACTCAGAAGAACTGCAAAAAGGCACCCCAATAAAACCACAGCTGGAAATATAAAGCTGAAGTAATTTTCAAGAATGTTCAAAGCCTGCAAAGGACTATGACTGGTAGCAACACATCTTTATAAGGTTGGGGTTTCAAGGGATATGAAGAATTGGCTGGTAATTGGATTGGAGATATGTCAGCCATTGTCTAATTAAATGGGGAACAGCCTCGATGGGCTGAATGGCCAACTCTCATTTCAATGTTGATTTAGTCACTATGCCATAGCACATAAAGTCCAAGCCTATGGCTCAACCAAATATATTGCAAGTGGATTAACACGCAACAATGATTGATAGTAAATAGGCAGGAACCTGAAAAAAAAATTTTTCAAAAGATAAAGAAACTTTGGAATTCCATTCCCCAGGGACTGATGGAAGAAGTATGGTTATTGAATGTTTTAAAGATAGATGGAGGAATCAGAATTCAAAGAAAATCTGGAATTAAGAATCTAATGATGACCATTAATCCACTTCCAACAATGTGGTTGACTTTTAACTGGCGTGGGATGGACAGCAAAAGCTGGCTTAGCCAGACACGTCCTCATCCTAGAAATGAATTTTAAAAAGGTGGGAATGTGGCGATGGAATCACAAGCGGATCTGATGCGATAGCTAAATGGCTGGAAGTGCCAAACTCTTAATACTTGTGTGAGTTTGAGTGAAAACTCAGAAGGTTCAGTGTAGGGTTTCTGTTGTTTTGAATCTTAAAAATAACCTAAATGAATGAATTTCATTTCTATAGGAAGCAATGGCAAATTATTTATGGCAGTTTCCACAGAGTAAAGGATTGTAACAGATTTGATTAGTGGACAGAAAATTGACAGATAAAATTTCATAGAAGAAAATGTAAAGATATAAAAGATGATTCTAAAGGAGTTGCAAATGGTAACAGCAACATTGTACCAATTACAATTGAAATAAATTGAAGCATGGATAACAATCTGAAACTGCAGAACTCATTGGTAGGTCTGAAAGGTTATACTTAATTACAAGATGAAGTGCTGTCCTAAAGCTTAGGTTTAGTTTCACTTGAACAGTATGGAAGCCCAAGGATAAAGGGATCTGAATGGGAGTGGAGCTGAGTCAGAACACGACATTTGGGCACAAGTTGAAGATCATGCTTACAGAGCAAACAGAAATGTTTCACAAATTGAATGTCTAATTTGCACTGTAGTAGTCTCCCCGTTGTCAAAGGTATTACTACGTGAACAGCAAACACAACACACCAAATTGAATAATGTACAAATAAATAACTTTTTTGGCTTGTCATGATCCCAGACAAGACCACTAAGTTACACGCTATGGCATGACTGGGGACCAGTAACCCGTTTCTAAAAAGTTCACAAGGTATGAGATCCCAGGTACCTACTGGGAAATTAAAGTCACAAGATGCAGCAGGTGTGAACAAACAGTAAAATTTACCTTGTGAATTTGGTATAGTAATATAATCTAGATATATTTACGTAAGCTTAGATTCTCACATTCAGAAATGGCCTACAGTAAGTACATATAACAAACTGATCGCATACCCAACAGAACTCATCAAATAGCAAATATGATCAAGACAGATTCCACGAATCTCTCAGCAAACCCTCTCACACCCCCAGGTACAAGTGACACTGGGTCATCAAATATCATTAAAACTTTACAAGAGATTCCTTTCAATGAACCAGACTCAGAATTTACTGAAATGCCACTCTGTCATGAACTACTCATGTTTTGGTATCTTACCTTCTTTTACTGGGTCTATGTACGTATTAATTTTGGAAACTGCAATTACTTACAAGCATGACTCCAACTTTTCACAGACAGCCGGCTTCATCAGGCCAGTACTGTCGCTGGGCTATTTTCAATCTCACTCAGCTGTACCAAGAAAGTACTAAGCTTTTCAACCTCCACTCTCACGTACTTTGCCGTATTAATTGCTTTTTCCAATCCCCTCACAGTTTCGAGAACTTTTCTGAGACCTAACCTCTAGCTCCAGGACTTCCTGCATATTCTAAATGCACAAAGCTATCCAACGGTTCTGTTGACTCTTCCCTGAACTCCAACACCATAGAACCAGTAGTCTTCTCAACTGCATGGTTTCACAGCAGCACTTTATATATGGAGCCTGGCTCTCTCATGCTCTTTTCATCTTTCTTTCACTGTCCCCAAATACCTGTACCTCTTGAAATGTTCAGGCTGACCTACATAAACTTCACTACAGGTTATCCCCAGTATGGTTATTCTCGTTTTCCCTCGTATTTCCTCTTATTCCCAGAATGGTTTCAATGTAGCCATCATTGTAATATCAATTTCTGACTTACACAGTGCTACTGGAGATATAAAAAAATAGATTTTGACACAAATATAGAAAACACAGTGTGGAGCTGGAGGAACACAGTGTGGAGCTGGAGGAACACAGCAGGCCCAGCAGCATCGGAGGAGCAGGAAAGTGACATTTCGGGTCAAGATCCTTCTTCAGAAATTTTGAAACATCAACTTTCCTGCTTCTCTGATGCTGCCTGGCCTGCTGTGTTCCTCCAGCTCCACACTGTGT
>JAHRHZ010000249.1:13206672-13227575 GCA_024137785.1 Ginglymostoma cirratum
AGGCCCGAAACGTCAAGTTTTCCTGCTCCTATGATGCTGCTTGACCTGCTGTGTTCATCCAGCCCCATGCCTGTTATCTCGGATTCTCCAGCATCTGCAGTACCTTTTATCTCTGTTCACATCTATCCTGTTACCTTAAACACACTTAATTTTCAGAACATCCCAATGATGCGTGCTGTTGTGCAGCAGGACCTGAGTGTCCTAGTGCATGAATCAAAAATGTTGGTGTGCAGGTGCAGCAGTTAAGTAAGAAGGCAAATGGAATACTGTCCCTCATTGCTGAAGGGAAGGAGTTTAAAAGCAGGGAGATTATGCTGCAGTTGTATAGGGTGCTGGCGAGGCCACACCTACAGTACTGTGTACAGTTTTGGCCTCTACTGATTGAAATGTCAAAGAATGGTGGGGAGGAATCTCATAACAACATTTAAAATTATGAAGGGACTAGATGAAATAGGAGCAGTGAGGTTGTTTCCATTGGCCAGTTACACCAGAACTAACAGGCATAGCCTCACAATAAGGGGGAGCAGACTGAGGGTCGTGAATCTGTGGAACTCCCTGCCCAGTGAAGCAGTTGAGGCTACCTCGTTGAATGTTTCTAAGACAAAGGCAGATAGATTTTTGAATAGTACAGGAATTAAGGGTTATGGTGAATGGGCAGGTAAGTGGAGCTGTGTCCATGGAAAGATCAGCTATGATCTTATTGAATGGCAGGGCAGGCTCGAGGGCCCAGAAAGCCTTCCTCCTATTCCTATTTCTTATGTTTCTTATGAAGGATGTCAAGGGCTTACATTGGGCACAGAAGGGATTAACTAGATTGCTAGAAGAAATTAGTGTCGTCAGCTAGATAGAAAGATTGGAGATGATGGGGACTGTGTCCTTAAAGTAGATGTGGCTTAAGAGGATTTTAGAGAGATATGTTTTAGATTATATTTTCTAGTTGTATAAAGGTAGTTAACCAGAGGATACAGGTTTCAGCTGAATGGCAAAAATATAAAGATGATACAGGGAAATGCTGGACCAGATATTTTAAACGAGGGAGCTAGTTAGAGTCAGGAAATTTCCCAATTAAGCAACCAATCTCCTTCAGAAAGGGCCTCTGCCCAACTATGTTTTAACGCTGAGGTAGTAGTTATGTAAAGGATAGAGGCCAACCACCCACAGGCAATTTGGAGATAGTCATCAAGCAGACAAATACCAAGACAGAGATAGTAAGAACTGCAGATGCTAGAGTCAGGGATAACACAGTGTGGAGCTGGAGGAACACAGCAGGCCAGACAGTATCAGAGGAGCCGAGAAGTTGACGTTTCGGGTCCCGGCCCGAAATATCAAAATACCAAGACAGGCTGGTTAGAAGGTCTAGGCTCTCTAGGAAATTGGCCCAGATATATTAAAAACTGTTAGGCTCTCTGGACCTTACTCCTCAGATCCATTCAGGTCACCATGCACCATTCAAGCTCTTCCTTGTGTCCTCCATACACTCAGACAGAATCCATTATGGAGACCTCAGAACTCGTGTGGGGAGAAAAAAAAAAGTCGAACAATCTAATGATAACAAGGTGTGGAGCTGGATGAACACAGCAGGCCAAGCAGCATCATGGGAGCAGGAAAGCTTGACGTTTCAGGCCTAGACCTTCTATCTCAAACAATCTAATAGTTGTGTCATTCTACTGAAAATAGCTCTCATTCATGAAACCAAATTAAAAATGTAAACTCCTTAACTGATTTATCTGCTGTAAAAATGACTATCTGTTTTCACTGATAGTAGGAACTGCAGATGCTGGAGAATCTGAGATAACAAGGTGTAGAGATGGATGAACACAGCAGGCCAAGCAGCATCAGAGGAGCAGGAGAGCTCCTCTGATGCTGCTTGGCCTCCTGTGTTCATCCAGCTCTATCTGTTTTCACTAACCACTTCACCGACAGCAAATTCTTTAAAAACCCCTTTAAACTGCCCAGCATAATATGGACACACATCCCTGCTAAGTGTTTCTACACCTTTGTAACTCAGCCAAGCATTCATAATGGTTTCAGCGTTGGAAAAAAAACCTTGACAACTTTAAACAATGGAGTCTATTGAAATTGAAATTACAGTGAAATTACTTTTTTTCTCAGCTGTATCAAATGGCCAGTAAATTAAAGCACTCCAGCAATTTCTGTCTATTTCTTTTAATTATTAGTTAAAGCTGCAGCCTTACTTTTTACTTTAAATTGGTGGGTATTCAAATCACTTTGATTGTGCCACTTAAACAGACTTCAAAACTACCCTTTGTGCATTCATGTCTTTTCCGTAAAATTGCGGATCCCATACTGCAGATTGGAATAGTGAAAATAGGGTCTGTTTGAATTCAGCTCTCCATTTCAAGTGGACCAGTGCTTCAGCCAATACGATACATGTCCCATCATTGTCTACCAATTTACAAAATAGGATCTGCTGGAAGTAGGGAATGGGATATCTCTTCCTGGCATTTCTGAAAGTCTGATATTGTCATCCTAACTCAGCAAAAATCTGGCTCAGTGTTTTACAAGGTGAGTTGTTTTTATTTATTCACTCATGTGATGTGGGTGTCACTGGCTTGGAAGCACCACGAGTCAAAGAGCTGGTCACATCCTAAAGGACATTGCTGCTAGACTGGGTCAATGGCAGACAGTAAGATATCAACAAGAGGGGAAAAAAATACTTGACTTCATCCTGACCAATGTACCGGCTGCAGGTGCTTCGGTCCATGACAATAGTGGTAGGAATGATCAACACACAGTCCTTGTAGAGACAAAATCTACCTTCAAAGTGAGAATACGCTCTATTGTGTTGAATGACCCTAGCACTGTGCTAAATGGAACAGACTTTGAACAGACCTGGCAACTCATAATTAGGCATTGATGAAGTACTGTGGGCTATTAGCAATGGAAGAATTGCACTCGAGCACAGTCTGCAACCTCATGGTCATGCATATCCTCCACTCTACCACTACCATTGAGGCAGGGGATCAACCTTGAAAAGTGAAGACGCAGGGCCTAAAAATGAGGTGTCAACCTGGCGAAGCTACAAGATAGGACTACTTACATGCCAAACAGCATAGACAGACAGAGCTAAGCAATCTGGCAATCGATGGGTCACATTTAAGTTCTGCAATCTTGCCACATCCAGTGGTAGTGGACAATTAAACAGCTCACTGGAGAAGAATTTCCACAAATATCTCCATCCTCAAAGAAAGAGAAGCCCAGTACATTACAGTACAAAAGATAAGGCTGAAGTATTCATAGCAATCTTTGGTCAGAAGTGATGAATGGATGATCCAACTCAACCGACTTCAGTCTTCAGACAATTTGATCTTGTCCATGTCTTATCAAGAAGGAGTTGGAGGCACTGAATACTGCAGAGGCTATAAGCCATGACAACTTTCCAGCAATAGTCACAGGGTGATAGAGCATGGAAAGAGACCCTGTGTCCAACCAGTCCATGCCGACCATTATCCCAAACTAAACTAATCCCACCTGGCTATGCTTGGCACAAATCCCTCCGAACGTTTCTTATTGATGCACTTATCCAAATGTCTTTAAAAAGTTGTAACTGTGCCAAATCCACCACTTTGTCTGGAAGTTCATTCCACACAGGAAATACTCACTGTGCAAAAAAATTACCCCCTTGTCTTTTTTAAATCTTTCTCCTCTCACCTTAAAAATATGCCCTCGAGCCTTGAAAGCCCCCACCCTAGGTAAAAGATACTTGTCATTTACCTTATCCATATCCTTCATGATTTTATAAATCTCTATAAGGTCACCCCTCAACTTCCTACACTCCAGTGAAAAAACTCACACAGCTTATCCAGACTGTCTGCATAACTCAAACCCTCCATTCCTAGCAACATCCTGGTAAATCTTTTCTGAAGCCTCTCCAGCTTAATAGTGTCATTCCTACAGCAGGGCAACCAGAACTGGACACAGTACTCCAGAGGAGGCCTCGCCAATGTCCTGTACTAACTCAACATGACGTTCTAACACCAGTACTCAAAACTCTGAGCAATGAAGGCAAGTATGCTCCGCCCACCGCCTCCACAGCCAGCAGCTCCACAGGAGACAATAGCACCCAGCCCTGCCAAGTCTTCACCATCCCCCCAGTCATCCCCCTTACTGAGGACGAATGGTCAGTCCTCAGTAAAGGGCTCACCTTTGTCCCCCTCCACCCACATATCAATGAATACCGGTCACACCTGGACGTTGAGCAGTTTTTCCGCCGCCTCTGCCTCCGCGCTTACTTTTTTAACCATAAGCCTAACCCTCCCCCTACTGACCCCTTCTGACGCCTCCAAAACACCCCCTCCTCCTGGACACCACCGCAAGGCCTCCTACCCTCCCTCGAACTTTTCATCTCCAACTGCCGTCGTGACATCAATGGCCGCAACCTCTCCACCCACCTCACCCAGTCCAACCTCTCCCCAACAGAACGCGCAGCCTTCCACTTCCTCCGCTCCAATCCCAACCTCACCATAAAACCCATGGACAAGGGAGGCGCAGTTGTAGTATGGTGCACTGACCTCTACATCACTGAGGCCAGGCGGCAGCTCTCTGACACCTCCTCCTACTGCCCCCTTGATCATGACCCCACCCACGACCACCAAACCATCATCTCCCAAACTATCCACAACTTCATCACTTCAGGTGACCTCCCTCCCACAGCCTCCAACCTCATCGTTCCCCAGCCCCGCACCGCCCGCTTCTATCTCCTTCCCAAAATCCACAAACCTGAATGCCCTGGTCGACCCATTGTCTTCGCCTGCTCCTGCCCCACCAAACTTATCTCCACCTATCTTGACTCCATTTTCTCCCCCTTGGTCCAGGAACTCCCTACCTATGACCGTGACACCACCCATGCCCTCGACCTCCTCCAAAACTTCCAATTCCCTGGTCCCGAACACCTCATCTTTACCATGGACGTCCAGTCCCTGTACACCTGCATTCCCCATGCAGATGGCCTTAAGACCCTCAGCTTCTTCCTGTCCCGCAGGCCCGACCAGTCCCCCTCCACTGACACCCTCACTCGCTTAGCTGAACTCATCCTCACCCTCAACAACTTCTTTTTCAATTCCTCCCACTTCCTACAGACAAAGAGGGTGGCCATGGGTGCCCGCATGGGCCCAAGCTATGCCTGCCTCTTTGTAGGTGACGTGGAACAATCCCTCTTCCGTACCTACACTGGCCCTAAAACCCACCCCTTCCTCCGTTACATTGATGATTGTATTGGCGCCACCTCATGCTCCCACGAGGAGCTCGAACAGTTCATCCACTTCACTAACACCTTCCACCCCAACTTTAAGTTCACCTGGACCATCTCTGATACCTCTCCCTCCTCCCTAGACCCCTCTGTTTCATGTCTGGCAAACACCTGGAAACCGATATCCATTTCAAGACCACCGACTCCCACAGCTACCTGGAATACACCTCCTCCCACCCACCTTCCTGCAAAAATGCCATCCCCTATTCCCAATTCCTTCGCCTCCGCCGCATCTGCTCCCAGGATGAGACATTCCACTCCCGTACATCTCAGATGTCCTCGTTTTTCAAGGACCACAACATCCACCCCCGCAGTGGTTGAGAACACCCTCGACCATGTCTCCCGCATTTCAAAGAACAAAGAGAACAAAGAAAACTTACAGCCCAGGAACAGGCCCTTCGGCCCTCCAAGCCTGTGCCGATCCAAATCCACTGTCTAAACCTATTGCCCAATTCCTAAGGATCTGTATCCCTCTGCTCCCCACCTATTCATGCATCTGTCCAGACGCACCTTAAATGAATCTACCGTGCCTGCCTCTACTACCTCTGCTGGCAACGCGTTCCAGGCACCTACCACCCTCTGTGTAAAGTACTTTCTGTGTGTATCCCCCTTAAACTTTTCTCCTCTCACCTTGAACGCGTGACCCCTCGTTATTGAATCCCTCACCCTGGGAAAAAGCTTATCTCTATCAACCCTGTCTATACCCTTCATGATTTTGAAGGCATCAATCAGGTCCCCCCTCAATCTCCTTTTTTCTAATGAAAACAATCCTAACCTACTCAACCTCTCTTCATAGCTAGCACCTTCCATACCAGGCAACATCCTCGTAAACCTTCTCTGCACCCTCTCCAAAGCTTCCACATCCTTTTGGTAATGTGGCGACCAGAACTGTACACAGTATTCTAAATGCGGCCGAACCAAAGTCTTGTACAATTTTAACATGACCTGCCAGCTCTTATACTCAATACCCCGTCTGATGAAGGCAAGCAGACCATATGCCTTCTTGACCACTCTATCCACCTGTGCAGCCACCTTCAGGGTACAATGGACCTGAACTCCCAGATCTCTCTGCTCATCAACTTTTCCCAAGGCTCTTCCATTTACAGTATAGTTTGCTCTAGAATTAGACCTCCCAAAACGCTTCACCTCACACTTGCCCGGATTGAACTCCATTTCCCGCATCTCATCTCTCACACCCACTCCCCGCAATAACAACCAAAACAGAATCCCCCTCGTCCTCTTGTACCACCCCACCAACCTCCGGATCCAACGCATCATCCTCCGACACTTCCGCCATCTGCAATCCGACCCCACCACCAAAGACATTTCTCCCCCCCCCACCTGTATCTGCTTTCCAGAGGGACCACTCTCTCCGTGACTCCCTTGACCACTCCACACTCCCCTCCAACCCCACCACACCGGCACTTTTCCCTGCAACCGCAGGAAGTGCTATACCTGCCCCTACACCTCCCCCCTCACCGCCATGCCAGGCCCGAAGGAGACATGTTCACCTGCACATCTGCTAATGTGGTATACAGTATCCGCTGTTCCCGTTGTGGCCTCCTCTACATCGGGGAAGCCAAGCAGAGGCTTGGGGACCGCTTTGTGGAACACCTACGCTCGGTTCGCACTAAACAACTGCACCTCCCAGTCGCGAACGATTTAAACTCCCCCTGCCATTCCTAAATTGACATGTCCATCCTGGGCCTCCTACAGAGCCACAAAGATGCCACCCGAAGGTTGCAGGAACAGCACCTCATATTCCGCTTGGGAACCCTGCAGCCCAATGGTATCAATGTGGACTTCACAAGCTTCAAAATCTCCCCTTCCCCTACCGCATCCCAAAATCAGCCCAGCTTGTCCCCGCCTCCCTAACATGTCCTTCCTCCCACCTATCCCCTCCTCCCACCTCAAGCTCCACCCCCATCTCCTACCTACTAGCCTCATTCCCCCCCCCACCCTTGACCTGTCCATCCTCCCTGGACTGACCTTCCCCTCCCTAACTCCCCACTACACTCATCTTTACTGGCTCCATCCCTGCCTCTTTGACCTGTCTGTCTCCTCTCCACCTATCTTCTCCTTTATCCATCTTCTATACGCCTACCCCCCTCCCTATTTATTTCAGAATCCTCTTCCCCTTCCCCATTTCTGAAGAAGGATCAAGACCCGAAACGTCAGCTTTCCTGCCCCTCTGATGCTGCTTGGCCTGCTGTGTTCATCCAGCTCTACACCTCGTTATCTCAGCTTCTTAAGTACCCTGGCTACATTTAATGCAAACCTCAAAGGATTATGTACCCAAACCCCTCAGTCTCTCTGTTCTACAGAACCTAGTAATAAAGGGCCTAGTAATAAAGACTTATCTCCTCGAACTTGCCAGACTCCTGTCACGTTGTTCCAAAAGAGCTGTAACACTGGCATCTACCCAACAATGTGGAAAATTGCCAGGAAGGCCCTGCACACAAAATGTATGTCAAATCCAACCTGGCCAACGATGATCCCATAGATCATAACAGATCACAGAATCCCGACAGTGCTGACAGAGGCCAATTGGCCCATCGAGTCTGCACCAACCCTCCAAACAGCATCCCTGCAACCCCATATTAACCATAGTTAACCCACCCAGCCTGCAGACTGCAGGGCAATTTACTGAGGCCAATCCACTTAACCTGGACATCTTTGGGCTGTGGGAGGAAACCAAAGCACCTGGCGGAAACCCACACAGGCACGGGGAGAATGTGCAAACTCCACATAGTCGCCCAAGGCTGGAAGTGAATGCAGATCCCTCGTGCTTTAAGTAAGCAGTGCTAACCAATGTGCCACCATGTGACCCAAGAATTTACTCTCTATCACCAGTAATGTGATGAAAGATGTCATCAGCAGTGCTATCAAGCAGCTCCTGCTAAGCATTACCTGCTCACTGATACCCAATTTGGATTCTATGAGGCCCACTCAGCTCCTGACCTCATTATAGTCTTGGTTCAAACATCGATAAAAGAACTCAATTCCACAGGTGAGGTGAGAACACTGCTTTTGACATCAAGGCCGCATTTGACCCAATGTGTCAACGCAGTATCAGTGAGAGTCAGGGAAAAACTCTCTGCTGCTGGGAGTCGAACCCAGCACACAGAAAGATGGTTGTAATTGCTGAGCGTTAAGTCATCTCTGTTCAGCACCATTCATGATTCCTCCAATACTGATGTAGTCCATGCCCAAATGCAGGAAAATCTGGACAACATTCAGGCTTGGTCTGATGAGTGGCAAGTAACACTTGTGCAACATAAGCGTCAGGCAATTACCATTTCCAACAAGGCAGAATCAAATCACTGTATTGTACAGTTGGGGGCTGAGGACACATCCTAAGGGGGATACAGTGTTGAGTGTTATTGTGGTGGAGGTGCAGTTACCCATCCTCACTGATTGCAGCCTATGGGTCAGAAAGCTAAAGATCCAGTTACAGAGGGCAGAGCCGAGACCAAGGTCATGCAGTTTTCAGATCAGTCTGGAGGGGATAATGGTGTTGAAGGCAGAGCAGTAGTCAGCGAGCAGGAGTCCGACAACCTCTTCCATCAGGCAGAAGATACAGAAGCCTGAATACACGCACAAGCAGGCTCAGGAACTCCTCCTTTCTGGCCATTATCAGACTGTTGAATAGACTCTAGCCTCAGATAATGTAACCTGCAATGTACCCTAAATGCCTCAAAGTCTTTTTGATCTGTATATCCTTTGCTTGCTGTGATCTGCCTGTACCACTGTAGAAATTCACCAAATCTCCTAAGACTGCACCTTTTAAACTCACAGCCACTTCTTTCTCAAAGGACAAAGGGAACAGAGATCCCCTACAGTTTGTTTACCCACCTAACAGGCCCACAGAGGATGCCATATCCCTGGAACTCCTGACCAAAAAAGACACCTTTATCAGACTCCTGCTCACTGCGAGTCCCGCAAGGATGCGTCCTCAGCCTCCTACTGTAATTCCGGCACACCTACAACTGTGTTGCCAAATTCCGAATGAATACCATCGACAAGTTTGCTGACAATACCACTGTGGGGCAGCTATCTAACAATGACCAGTCAAAATAGAGAAAGGAGATAGAGGGCTTAATGACATGGTACAACGAAAACAATCTGTCTCTCAACATTGGCACAACTAAAGAATTGATCATCGACTTCAGAAAGAAAGGAGAACATGCCTCCATCAACATCAACGGAACTGAGGTTGAGGGAGCAAACAGCATCAAGTTCCTTGGAGTGACAATAACCAAAGACCTGTCCTGGACTTCGCACGTAAAGCCAACAGCCAAGAAGGTACAACAACGCCTCTTCTCCCTCAGGCGGCTGAGGAAATTTGGCATGTCCATAAGGACCCTCACCAACTTCTACAGACACACCATAGAAAGCATACTGTCTGGGCGCATAGCAGCCTGGTATGGCAACTGCTCTGCCTAGGACCATAAGAAACTACAGAAGGTGGTGTGCACAGCCCAGACCATCATGAAAGCCAACCTTCCATCCATGGACTCTATTTACACGGCTCATTGCTGCAGAAAGGTGGCCAACATCATCAAAGACCCATTGCACCCTGGTAGTGACCTCCTACAACCTCTTCCGTCAGGCAGAGGATACAGAAGCCTGAACACATGCACAAGCAGGTTCAGGAACAGCTTCATTCTGGCCGTTATCAGACGGTTGAATGAACTCTAGCCTCAAATAATGTAAACTGCAATGCAACCTGTATGCCTCCAAGTCTTTTTGATCTGTCCATCCTTTGCTTGCTGTGATCTGCCCTTACCGCTCATAAACAAAGCTTCTCACTGTATTTCGGTATGCGTGACAATAAAATCAAAACCAAATCAAATCAAGCGAATGCCACTGGGCAAGTTTCCCTCCTAGCCACTCACCATCCTGATTTGGAAATTTACCGACATTCATTCAATGTTGACAGATTAAAGTTGGAATCCCTTCCTAACAGCATTGTGGGCCTAGCTACACCAATGGACTGTAGTTCAAGAAAGCAGCTCATCACCCACATCCAGGGAGGGCATAACAAAAACCAAATAATAAAAATGTCTGAGAACTTGATGGAAATAGTTACGACTCTGTGAATTTGATGGTATGAAGCTATTGTCTGACAACTCTGCAGGACAGCTCTCCCAACTTCTGCGCTAGTCCCCAGATTCTAAACCAGAGGATTTTTCAGGCTTGGGGAGTGCCTTCATTTTAAATTAACTTAATGTCTTATTCATTTAGAGTAGTTGAACAAAAGGACTGCATTTGCAACAATACAGCACTGTCTCACTATATGTCTGTATAGTGCCCTGAAATCTGGTTTGAATCCACAAGTTCAGACTTAGATGGGAGAATTCTACCCAATGAACCAAGTTATCACATAGGAAAATGGAACCTGCTGGTCATTTGTAAAGAGTCGGTCTATGCTATCGTACCACAGATATCCATTCATTCATATTCTTCTCCAAGACTCTGACCTCAAATTCAATCTGTTTGAATCAGAGTTGCAGAGAACAGATATGACAAAAGTCTACTTCTTAAGAGATACTAGGTACTGCAGATGTTGGAGAATCCGAGATAACAAGGTGTGGAGCTGCATGAACACAGCAGGCCAAGCAGCATCATAGGAGCAGGAAAACTTGACGTTTCGGGCCTAAACCCTTCATCAGAAATGGGGGAGGGGAAGAGGGTTCTGAAATAAACAGGGAGAGAGGGGGAGGCGGACAGAAGATGGATAGAGGAGAGGATAGGTGGAGAGGAGGCAGACAAGTCGAAGAGGCGGGGATGGAGCCAGTAAAGGTGAGTGTAGGTGGGGGGGTAGGGAGGAGATAGGTCAGTCCATGGAGAATGGACAGGTCAAGGGGGTGGGATGAGGTTAGTAGATAGGAGATGGGGGTGGGGCTTGAGGTGGGAGGAGGGGATAGGTGAGAGGAAGGACAGGTTAGGGAGGCGGGGACGAGCTGGGCTGGTTTTGGGATGTGGTTGGGGGAGGGGAGATTTTGAAGCTTGTGAAATCCACATTGATACCATTGGGCTGCAGGGTTCCCAGGCTGAATATGATTTGCTGTTCCTGCAGCCTTCGGGTGGCATCATTGTGGCATTGTAGGAGGCCCAGGATGGACACGTCGTCTGAGGAATGGGAGGGGGAGTTGAAATGGTTTGCGACTGGGAGGTGCAGTTGTTTGTTGCAAACTGAGCGCAGGTGTTCTGCAAAGCGGTCCCCAAGCCTCCGCTTGGTTTCCCCGATGTAGAGGTAGAAGTATCTCTACTTCTTAAGAGTTCCCCAGATTGCAGGAAAAAGCTGTTAGAAGACGTTAATCATAAATCTGTTGCCTTGCGCTAAGGTGAACATTTAGTACAATAGCATTGTCTCTCTTTTTTATGAAACAATAATTTGTAACTTCCCTGTATCTTCTTCTAATGTTCTGACAGATCTGACATTCTGTAACTCAGAGCCAACTCAGCTCCATGTGCCCAATATTCAGAGCTCTGATATGATTTAAAAAAAGAAATCAGGCTGGCAATTTGGCTATGAAGCCTATTGCATTGCTCATTGAAGAAGGGTGTCCAGGTCTGGAGGATTAAAGTGTAGTAGTAATAGCAAATAAAAAATGCGCTAGATTTGAATATATTGGTGTACTCACAGAGGACAAGGAACAATTGATGAATGCCACAGTAGCGACTACAGGTGACATTTTTGCCATGCAAATAAAAGATGACTATCTCGGACAAACGGCTCAGGCAACAAGCAAACTTGAGGAACTTCTGTCCTGCTGTGCCCAGCCAGACAAATGGTGAGTAATGTATCATCCTTCAGTGTTTATTTATAGATAGCAAAACAGTGAACCACTGTTCGCAGGGTAACCAGTAGCTGTTCCTCTTTCATAGTTGTGGCATTGATACGGCTTCTGGTCAATTATGACCTGCAGAATGTGATGGTCGAACCTTGCTGTCGGTTATGCAATTGAAAGATCACAGAGAGAGGAGTGAGCTTCCTTTGTTTAGGAAGGTAATTAAATGGCACTTACTGAACAGAAACGTTAAATGGCACTTGTCAGCTCAAGTCTGTTGAAAGCTGATATGTGTAAAGATGTTAGTGGAGGTAAACACCTTGAATTGTTAGTAAACAGCTGTACTATAGTCTTTTGATTGCAGGGAGATTATAGATAAAACTGTTAAAGATGGATGGGCTGAAAGCTATGAGTAACTTGGGCAGTTTATTAATTTTATCTTGAATTATGGGTTCTGAGATTTTGCACAACGGCCTACTGTCTGTGATTTCTCTTTTATTCTTCTCTCCCTTCTGAAACAAGAGTATTAAAATGACAACTCTCCATTTGAGACAACTTTCAAGTGCACAGTTCACAAAGTCAAGCTGGACTGTGAAAATGGGATTCTGCTAAATTCTGCACTGTTGCCTTTGCCACCCTCAGTGCTTCCTCCAAGTGTTATTCAATGTGAAGGAGGACATTCATCAGCGAAGGGAAAACAGAATGTGCTTATCAGCAGGAGATATCCTTGCGTATATGACCTGATGCCATGAAACTTGCTGGGGTCCAGAGTCAATGCTGAGGACTCTGAGGGCAACTCCCTCCTGACTGCATAGCATCACGCTGCCACTTCTGCTGGGTCTGTCCTGCTTGTGAGACAGGAAATATCCAGCGATTGTGATGGTGTTGTCTGGGACATTGTGTATATAGTATGATTGTGTGGGTATGACTATGTCCGGCTGTTGTTTGACTCGTCGGTGAGACAGCTGTTTTGATAGCTTTGGCACTAGCCCTCAGATGTCAGTAGGGAGGACTCGGCTGGATTGACAGAATGTGTTTGCCATTGTTACTGCTGATGTCTTAGTTGATGTCAAGTAGTCTATCCAGTTTCATTTGGGATGATGGGAGGGGGTTCTTTGGGGTACAGGGTGTCTGATTATGTGAGTACCCTCATCACCCCAAACACTCCTAAATGCAAAAGAAGGTGCCTGAGTTTTACTATGCAGCCCCCTCACATGGCAGAGCTCCCTTACCCATTACTGGTATAAATTCAATGGTAGCGGTCCTTATGCCTCTTCTAAATGGTCAATTAAAGGCATCAACAGCCATTTCAGAAAGACAAATTTCATTTTCCCTGCTGCGAAATAATTCCACAACATTGGGAAGAGATAGGTATTCTGTTACCCTAAATTTTCTCTCAATTGTCCAGCACTGAGTCTTTGGAACTCCTTGCCACAGAGGGCTCTGGGGGCAGAGATAGATAGATTCTTGATCAGTCGGGGAATCAAAGGTTAGAGGGAAAATGCAGGAGAGTGGACATCAGGAATGTCAGATCAGCTATGATCCCATTGAATGAAGGAGCAGGCTTCAGGGGCTGAACGGCCTTCTCCTGTTCTATTTCTTATCGTCTTAAAGCCAACCCACCCTGCTCCTGAGGGCCCGATTAAATTTCATCACCGAATCCCAATTAGAATTGTGATGGATTTCTGTCTGTTCTCATTTTAGAACTTCTGTTAAGCAAAACTAGCTGCTGAAGAAAAAAATAGAATCTGCCTCAATATCTACTATTCTGATCGTCTAATTAAGACAACCACAAAAATAAAGCAATTGCCTTCTTTTTTGACAAAGTAATAAAATATGACCATAGTTAACTACCAATTGTTAGAAATCATTTAGCAGGAGGGCGCTGCATCAATAAACTGGTTACAACAAATATTAATTGTAAAAGCAATGCATTTTAATCCAAGATTTAGTGTGCTGTACTTGGTGAAGCAAATCCAATATCAGATAGTCTGTTATTTTTAGAATTTCATGTTTCTATAAGAATTACAGAATGCAAATTTAGTTTTGAAAAGCTTGCATTTTACTTTTCATGCCTCAAGCTTTGAAAATTTTCAATTATGTTCCAGTTTTATGATTCTCTGCATTATTCATTATCAAATGAGATTAATAAGAAAGGAGAGACTTCATTCTTTCTGTTAACTTTTCACGAACTTTCCCTTTCCTTGAAAGTTAAAATAAAATGCTGTATTCATATTTTGTCTGTGATGTAAAAGGTTGGCACTCGTCCAATACTCAATGCAATAAATATCAATGGAATGAGCCATTACTAACGTTCAGACACAAAGGTCTTTGAATTGGAATCTCAATATTCCCAGCTGACAAATTCAATGGGAATAATCACCTGCTTGAAAACAAGACAATCCCTCTGTTGCTAAATTCAAAAGAAAGCTATGCTAAATTTTTTTTTCAGGTTGAGTAACAAATGCACTTGGGATACATTTAACCAACTATAATCTGCAATGTTGTCTTTGCCATTATTTTACCACAAGAGGGATTGTCTCAGATTGTAAATGCAACAAATTAGAATTTGTTACAAAACTGCATGAGTGCATTTACAACAAATATTAATAATGCAAAAAACAATATTAAAAAAGGAATGGTGTCTGCAATGGAAATGGCACTCAAACAATTAAATATTCAAGATAATAGATTTCACTGTGCTCACTGGAGAGTTTTTCGGACATTAAGTAATTTTTTAACTAATGTAGAGACTGCATTTTTAGCACGGGATTAAAATCTCTGATGCATTACTTACCCTTGACATATTTTAAAAAATAGGCCTTTAGGTCCCACAGAGAGATCATTCACTTCAATGGCTTCAATAAACGTGATTCAAGCATCCACTACAGCCTAGAAACATTCCTGACCCAACGGCGAAACTGTACACTTAAGCAAATTTTTAATAATGACTCATAAGGATTATACTGTATTGCACAAAACGTGATAATGAGAAACAAATCACTTATCTGCAATACAGTGAGGGACCTGGAAATGACCCCGCAGTTATTCCAATGATCCCTTGGGAGTTCTTTTTAATGCTCAGCAGAAAATCAGGAATACAAGAAAGATTTAATCATCTCCCTGGGCAATTTGTCACACCAAAAACTCAGTCAAACATCATGGTCCTATGCCCAGCAAGCTTTTCTTTTCATCAATCATGATAAGAATATTGGCTTCCATCGTTTAGTGACAGGGGTAAAGTGCAGAAAGAGCACTTGAAGAGAACAATTCCAAGCTCTTAATCTACTGGGCAGGAGGAAGGGGAATGTTTCTGGTTGTGGGTGGCGTGTGGTATGTGGGTTTTCTCACCTGCTATGGACGTTTAACTCGATAGTGTACATGTGATATCACTGACAGGCTCCTGACCCAGAAGTCAATCTGGTTGACAGGCTACAATTCTAGCTGGGAGGAGAATGTAGATTAGGACACAATTCAGGATGGTTGGAGTTCCAACCCAGGGGATTTGACTGCTGACACAAGGTGACTGCATGACTCAGATCATAAGATGAAGTAACGGAAGAAGGTCATTCGGCCCCTCATGACTGCATTTCAATGAGGTCAAAGCTGATCTGATAATCATCAACTCCACCTTCCTGCCTTTACTCCGTAACCCTCGGTGCCATTGCTGGTTAAAAAGCTGTCTATCTCAGCCTTTAATACACTTAACAACTCAGACTCTGTAAAAGAATCAAGGGTTGTGGGAAAAGGCAAGAAGGTGGAGTTGAGCATTATCAGATTAGCTATAATCTCACAAAATAGCGGAGCAGACACACGGACCAAATCAACTACTTCCAATTCCATGCCTTATGGTCTAAGGTCCAATTGCATTTAAAATCTATGAGGAGTAAAATTATATTTTCTCTTTTCCTAGAATCTATTTAACAGATGAATATACATACATACAAACACACTAATTAGGAGGAGGTTTGGGCCACTCAGCTTCTCCAGCCTTCAATAAAATCATGTATATTCTGACTGTAACCTCTAATTCACATTCCTGCCTACTATTGATAACCTTTCTACCCCTTGCTTGAATCTATACAATCTTGCACCCCCACAACCATCTCATAGGAAAGATTTCAGACCAGAAATATTGATCTGTCATTCTTATCCATTTTGAAATCAAGTTTCGCATATAGATCTCCGGTCACATTCTAGTTGTCTCAGACTTTTTGCCCTCAGATTTTTGTCTTTATTAACTAGAGTCTGCATCAATCACTGAACCCCTCTGATGTCTACTTTTTAGCTGTTATTTCTTCATCTTTCTCACTAATTGTCTGCTCTCTACTTCCAGCTATGTTTCTATCCCTTCTGAATTCACAGTCAATATCTCATCCCCTGCCAAGCCTCAACTGAAGAAGTGCCTACCATGATATTGGGCTCTGTTGAAGTGCAACGCATCAGGCTTGAATAGGTCCAACCTCCTCCAGAACTGGGTTTAATGCGCAAAATTTCTTTGTATTCTTATATAGGATATGGGCATTGCTAGCAAGGCTATCATTTGTTGCCCATCCCTAATTGCCCTTGAACTGATTGGCTCTTTAGACCAACTCAAAGGGCAATTAAAAGTATCTGGGGTCACCTGTAAGCCAGTCCAAGTAAGGATGGCTGATTTTCTTTTCTGAAGGACAACTTTTGAACCAGAAAAGTTTTTATGTCCCTTAGAATTGATTACATGTTTAGGCCAGCATTTAATTCCAGATTTGTTAAAATTAAATATCACCACCTGCCACAACAGAATTTGAACCCGTGTCCACAAAATAATAACCTGGGGTCCGGATGACCCCCAGTTCAATGACCTCACCATTACATTACCTCCATCACTAATCTAAATGTAATCTCAGTTTTAACATTTTCAACTGTTTTAACCTCAACAGCTTTTTGGGGAGAGCCCCGGATTTCTACTATTCTGTAGGGGTGGAAGTGATCATGAAATAGATAAGATTTCACTCCCTTCTCCTGAACTCTCCCACCAGGAAAAATAATTTATCTCTATGTACCCTATCAGTTCCTTTGATCCTCTTAAATACTTCAAATCAATCAACCATTAACTTTCAATATTGAAGGGAATAAAAGCCTAACTATGTGTATGGCATACGAATTAACATGATATTTAAAATGAAGTTACAGCTTACAATGAAGTAAAAAGAGACATTGTGACAGACATATAGCTCTGGCTTTGATTCTTTTATTTCATCGGGAGTGTGCAGGGTGCTGTGTCAGTGGCTTTGCTTAAAAACAAATTTTCTTTATAGTTCCTGAATGAATTCAGCAAGCACAAACTGTCAGGTGCCCTAAAAGAGTTACAGAAAAGAAAGGGCTGAAACTCATAAGCAGCTACCAAGTATAGCATTGTGAAACTGATGGATGCCGTAACAGTTGAAAGTGGAAACATGGGATTCAGCACATCCTCCTGCTGAAATTCATGTGTAAACTTTAATTCTGAAATAAACTGTCCAGCAGTAAGGGAACATGCAGTGCTGTGGGTGATATTCTGAGTGATCCAACAAAGCTTTTGCCTAATTTTGTCAAAGGCAACAATAAAAGTTACTAATGAAACACTAAGCACGATACAGACAATGCTAACATGCAACTTTCACAGAGCTCATGGTTCTAAATGGAATTCAGTTGTCCCTTTTCTGCCAGGTCTTTATTTGATAACTTTTATCCGTCACCTGCCTGTGCCTGTTCAGATCTGGATGGTCAATACCCATGTTTGATGACCCATCTGAATAATTTAGTGTCTGTCCCAGCAGATAGCATGCTGTGACCATGGTAACCTGGTAAACAGCTGTATTCAGCTCTACTATTGCTCAGAAACACATTGTGCAACCAGCTTATTCTTCTTACAGGCAGGCTGTCCCTCGTAAAAGCAGATTGTGCAAAAGAATATTGCTGCAATTTAATTTATGTTAAAATGAATGTTGGTATAAAGAGAGGGATACAGGAGCATGATTCCAATGCCAAGGTCATTGAGACGGGCAGCAAGAGAGAAACTATGTTCCTACAAATGTCCAAGGGCCATCCACAGAGAAAGCAAAAATGCAGTGTCGAAAATAGATCATTTTGGGAGTTTGGCTCTGAGGAGCTGACTGCAGTGCCACATGAATTCTAATGATCTGAACCAAGTGATCAAGATCAGTAAATTCCATCTTCACTTAACGTATCCTACTCCCTACAACATCAACATGTCATATCCCCATTACACACCAGTAGAACTTTCCAGGACTCAGGTTTAACACCCAACTGCTCAATTTCATCTTTACTCATGTCCACTTCTCTGTCTCTGCTAAGCTCAGCCTTACTCTTAGCAATGCACCTGTGAAAAACATATGACCCAAAGACAGTGCAACACAATCATTGACACCGTTTTCTTTTCTCCTGTAGAACAAGGTGACATATAATTGAAGGAAACTGGACCAAGTAGGATACAGTCTAGAAACTTGCATTTTCTGAGCATTACAGGAGAGGTGGTTCTCTGCATTCAGCTGCTGACTGTGAGAGAGCACTAACATTACTGAGAATATTGAATATGATGGCCGGCCTCTTCTCAACTTTCGGCTCATCCTAAAATTTCGCCTTCCGAGATTCTACTATCAGGCAATTAAGCAATTTGTCAAACTACAACAGCCAGAAGAAAGAAAAAAATATGCAGATACAGCAAGGAATTTGAAAAACAAATTAGGAAAAATTGTATAGAACAGTTGTTAGAATATTATTGTTTATAACAAGGGGAATTGAGTACAGAAGTAAAGACATTACGTTGCAGTTATTTTAGGGCACTGGGTGAGACCACATCTGGAATACTGTGCGCAGTACTGGTCTCCTTATTTAAGGTAGGATTTAAATGCATTGTACCTAGTTCAGAAAAGGATTGCTAGACTAATTTCTGGAATGGGCGGGTTGCCTTAAGAGGGGAGGTTGAATAGGCTAGGTTTGGATCCATTTGATTTTAGAACAGCAAGAGACAACTTGATTGAAGCATCCAAGGAAAAATCATTTTCTCTTGTGCGTGAATCTAGAACTAGGTGACACTTTAAAAATAAGGGGGCCACCCACTTAAGGCAGAATTAAGGAGATATTTTCTTTTCTCATAGAAGGTGGTGAGTCTTTGCAATTTTTTCTTAAAAGGGTGGTGAAAACAGGGGTGGTGATTTCTTGAACATGTTTAAGGCTGAAGTAGATAGATTCTCGTTAAGCAAGGAGCTGAAATTTTATTAGGGTTAGGCTGGAATGTGGAGTAATCAGATCATCCATGACCTTATTGACTAGCAGAACAGGTTCGAGGGGCTGAGTGGCTTACTCCTGTTCCTAATTTGTATGCTTATATGTATGTTCGTAAGCATGCACTACTGATGAAAAGCTTTCACCACTTGCAGCCACCAGTCCAGTTAGTGGCAGTGCATGTACTTTGGAGGCAAGAATACAGTTCAGATCAGCAGGTGCTGAGCAATCCACGTAAGAGTAGACGGCAACCAGGCCAAGTGGAAAGAATGGTAATTTGCCAGCTCACCAGATAGCAAGGTTGAAGATGAGTTTAAAGGTAGACAACTTAGCTGAGAACCTGAATTAGACAGGACACAATAGAACACAGGTGGGCATTGCCATTGAGATGCTGCGTGTACCAGTTCGCCTGCCACACAACGTCCAATCACTGTCAAGAAGCTTGGAAGTGTTTGTCTCCAATTTGAAAGAAGTTATTTGCATAGTGCTTGCCCTCTGCACAGCTTCTGATTCACCTCCCTGTCATCCTGCAGCTCCTCTAACTCTCGCAATCTTCATCTGGACTGATCACCTGTTCCTCTGCTGACTTTATGGGGACACAGCAACACTCTCTAGAAATTCCAGAGCTTCACTGCAACTTCTCCATCAATACTCTACACTTTAAAACAGAAATGATTTACAAACGTTGCCTCACATCAAATTTGGGGGTGACTGGCCCTTTAAATAATGCTTGGACCACAGAATAATTGCTCTGTACTGTATGATCTGCAAAGATACCTCCTGGACCAGCCTGACCAAAATTTGGCATCCTGACGTCACATCAACCAGTTTGGAAGGGCACCCAAAAAGTGGCACTGTGGCTTCTACCATACAACACAAACTTGTGCTTTTTAAAAACAAAAATGACCATCTATGCGATAATTCTACTCCATTCGAAATATACACCATTACACTGATTAAGCTGGTGAAATTTATCTTTTGCAGGAAGCTTTTTTATAAGACATGTTTCACTGTTCCACAGTCTTCTCTTTCCAAGTGATTGCATTTTAAAATTGTGAGTAAAAATGCATCCCTGTTTTCTGGGCAACTACTTTGAGGAAAAAAAGTGTGCAGTATACCAATAGGCTTGTAATACGTTCAATTGGCTTAAAATAGTCATTGCCCTGTACAAATTCCCAAAGTCTGTGCAAACTGTTTTTGCGACTGTTGGAGTCTCTTTTACACATTTCCCCTGATTCTCAAATAAGCTGCATGATTTCGCTGGATGGGCTTTGTCGTCCCTTAGTTTTCTTTGCCTGATTTTTCTCCAAAATGCACCTATTCAGTCCAATAGGCAACTCTAATATCTTGCCAAAATGGAAATCGTTCAGGTGAAATTACAGGCAGGCAATTTCATCATAGAAAGCAAAACAAGTGCTTATCGATCTGTCCTTGCGTTATATTTGGAAGGCATGCATTCCAGTAAGAATGATCAGTCAGGAAAAGGGATGTCATTTCATTTTGTATCAGAGATAATAGGTACTGCAGATGCTGGAGAATCCGAGATAACAAGGTGTGGAGCTGGATGAACA
>JAHRHZ010000249.1:13227975-13249731 GCA_024137785.1 Ginglymostoma cirratum
TTTCTGATGAAGGGTCTAGGCCCGAAACATCAAGCTTTTCTGCTCCTATGATGCTGCTTGGCCTGCTTTGTTCATCCAGCTCCACACCTTGTTATCTCTGTCATTTCATTTTACCCACTTTAGTAACACAGACAATGAATCTATTAGGCACATAATAGCTGCTACCTCTGTTGTAACCAGCCAACTCAACACAGTCTGGAAATAAATCCTTAACCATCTAAATGACTTAGTCCTATCTTTATGCTGCCATTTGCAACTGGAGATTTGATTGAATGCTAAGCTTTGAATCAGAATACATTCACTATTATATATGAATTAGTAGCAATTAGTGAAGAAAGTAATGTAATGTTAACCTATTTGTTCAAGATCATAATTGGCGGATTTGGTAAATTATTTTGGCTTCAATGCTAATTAGTATACTGCTGACATCTGCCAAATTAGAGAGTTGGTTCTTTAAAGCACGAAAAGTCTAGACTGAAAGTTAACCTAATGACGTCAAATATTGTCAAGCATAAATGCTGTTTAAAATGGTTAATGGGTGGTGACAGATTAATACTGAGTAAAGCAATCTTAAATGGAAACTGCTGTTTTGCTGAAGGGCAATATTAAACTTAAGCATGCAACTAGAGAATGCCTTTCGACTCAATTCCTGGGTCGTTGCTTTCCTCGGTATTTAATCAGTGACATGTCATCTGATCCTCAGTAGAACGGTCACACTGACCTTCAGGCTACTCTTATTCTTTACTCTTATGGTTTGGAAGTACATCTGGGCATTGTATTACTTTATGACAGAGAGCTGAGAGAACCAAGAAGAAGACAGTGTGCAACAATTTCATCACAATAATAGATATGAACACAAGAACTGTTCAATGAGAAAATTATTAAGGCTCATATTTTCTTCAACAAGATCTCCAACAAGAAAGAATCTATCTATCTTGGCATTCAACAGCATTAAACCCATCTATAAATATTTTGGTGTCAAAATTGACCTGCAATTTAACTGGACTGGTCATATAATTACTACATGAGATGATCAGAGGCTTAGAATTATGTGGTAAGTAACTCATTCCCTTACTTCCAAAACTCTGTCTACTATCTGCAAGATACAAGTCAGGAGTATGATAAAATTCTTTCCACACACTCAATGAACACAGCTCCAACAATACTTAAGAAGTTCAACATCATCCATTCCTGCTAAACCGGCACTCAAACCACTTAAATATGTAAATTCTTCACCACTGGTGCACAGTGGTAGCATTGTGTACTCTACATGGAGTGATTTCAAGATTTCTGAACCAGCAACAGTACAGAAACATGATACATTTCCAAATCAGTAGCCGAGATATTGACTTGTCATCCTCCACTCTCAAAATCCTCAAATTTATGCAAAACTCTTCCACTCATATCTGGTCACACAATACATTCTGGCACTTACTGATCCTAGCAGATCTGGGCTGGTATCTTACGCTTATACATTGATTTGAAAATTCTTTTTCTGGCATGAATGTAATTTATAGTACATACTGTATAAATGTTCACAATATTTTTACTGCAATCTAACTAAGATTCTATACTAATTCAACATATTTACTCCTGCTTTTCAACTCAAAAAATGCAAAATACTGTGGATGCTGGAAATCTAAAACAAACACAGAGATTGCTGTGTCAGCAGGTCTGGTAGCATCTGTGTAGAGAGAAACAGAGTACGTACAGTACATCGCCCTTCAGCCCAAGTTTCAAGCTGATGTATTTGTTGCAATGCATTGTCTCCCATTCTTCTTCTCACCCTATCTCTTTTCCACATATATCTATCTAGCCAATTTACTTGACCATCCCTTGTAGTAGCAAGTTACATACCCTAACTACCATTGGGTAAAGATGTGTTTTTCTGAATACCCTACGACATCGGAGTCTGTTCTAGCCCACAAGTGTATATACATCTCATCTAACATTTGCCCTGTCATACTCTTTCATAATCCTAAAGATCTCCTTTATGTCACTTCTAAGTCTTTTTTAAGTAAAAAGATCCCAACCAATTCCATCTTTTCCAATAGTTTTAGTTTTCCAGTTCTGGTATCAATCCAGGAAATCCTCTGTGCACCTTTGTCAAGGTAACTATATCTTTTCATATAACATAGATACCGTAAGTGTTCACAATATTTTTATTGCAATCTAACTAAGGTTCTATACTAATTCAACGTAATTACTCCTGCATTTCAATTCAAAAAACGCTAAATACTGTGGATGCTGGAAATCTGAAGCAAACACAGAGAATGCTGTGTCAGCAAGTCTGGCAGCATCAGTGCAGAGAGAAATAGAGTTAACATTTCAAGTTTGGTAAGACACTTCTTCAGAACTGAAAGATGTTGGCTGCTCTTCAATATTATCCCTCTAGGTACAAACACCAGTGCTTTGACTTTCTTTTAATACTCTTACTAACTTACATTACCCTTTTAGTGATTTATTTATTTGCACCCCCAGAAACCACCTTTCTTTCTCTGCATCAGGTAGATACTAATTTTCGCAGAAGTATATAAAATCCTTATTCTCCTTACCAAAATGCACTCTGTCGCTTACCTGGATTGTAATTTATTTGTTACTTACATGGTTATTATTCAAATTTAGGAATGTTTTCCTGTATTTTGGTCACTATCTTTTGCTATATTAACAGCACCCTTCCAATTTGAGGTAATTTGCAAATTTGCAAGATATTATTTGTCACAATATACATTCTATCGGAACATGCATATGTAGATTAGGTGGGATCCATTGGGCTATGTGATCTCATGAGCTGTGCTCATTATAAGTAGTAAATTTCAGAAAAGGGAGTGGAGAAAATTGAAAAAAAGAGAAATAAATCATTGGGTTGTTGTGTACAATGAGTCAAAGTTTGTAAAGAAAATTTCACAGGCTTTAAAGAATCCATGGGGAAAATAAATGTACAGTCAGTCACAAGTGTATTTGGACAGTAAAATAATGAGATATGAAATTAAAGTACTACTGTGATTGGATTTCATTTTGTTTAGTGTCTGCTTAATCTTTTATACTGAAGAAACCTGTAATGAAAATGTAACTGTCTTTTCTAAATAGATCTGCTCACAACAAATTTGCAAGAAAATTTCTTTCTGTTCCTGAGTTGTGTGGGCAACCTGCACTTACACTGGCATGGAGTAACCTATCTTTAACACAGTTGTCATCGATCTTCTTTTGGGTGAAACGTCAAGCTTTCCTGCTCCTATGATGCTGCTTGGCCTGCTGTGTTCATCCAGCTCTACACCTTGTTATCTCGGATTCTCCAGCATCTGCAGTTCCTATTATGTCTGTCATAGATCTTCAGCTGAATTTAATCACTTTCGGGAAGTGCTGTGAGAATGTTGATTCTAGTGTTCGCATTCTCTCTTAAAGATTTGGCTATTGAATACATTTGAAGTCAGTGATCAACTGTCCCATTCCAACTGTGGTTAGCAGGTTGTATTTCAGAATGATACGTCAATCATCATATCAGCTGACTGATTACTGACAGCACATTGTTTGCAGAAAAAGAAGTTTGTGAACATTTACTTTGTTGATAATGTCATAAATTCAATGGAGGCGCTAATTCTCATTCAGTAAAACTGAACCGACCCCTACAAGAAACAAACATAGAAACACTGGAGCAGGAGTAGGGCCACTTAGCCCGCTGAGCCTGATCTGTCATTCTAGATCACGGATCACTAACCTTAATGACATTTTCTTGTTATCCCCATTGCCCTTGATCTAATTAGTATATAGAAATCCGCTGAGCTCTTTCTTGAGCATACCTACAGAGACATGACTGCAGTATTACAGAGATTGGTAGCTGAATATTGAAGGGTAAAGAACATATAGGAAGGCCAGGTAGCGAGGAACAGCGGCAGGAGTGGCTATGTTGGTTAATGGTGGTACTATCCCAAAGAGAAGGGTGGCTTAAGTTCAGAAAACCAGGATGTGGAAACAGATTGAGGAGAACTCAGAAATGATAAATGTTAGAAGTCACTTGTGGGAGTGGTGTTCAGGCTTACTAACAGTAACTGCATGGTGGAGTGAAGTGAATGGGAGCTTTTCAAAAGGTCAAGGCGATGATCATGGAAGATTTTAATCCACGCATAGTCCGGAAATGTCAGATAGGCAAAGGTAGCCCAGATGAACAGTTCGTAGAATGTTTTGAGGATAATTTCCTAGGACAGAACATTCTGGAACTAACCAGAAAGCAGTTTATACTACACCTGGTATTGAGCAATGAGATGGGATGAATTAATGATTTCATAGTGAAAGTGCATCTATGTAGCAGCAACCATGATATTATTGAATTTTACCTACAGTTTGAAGGAGAAAGGAGTGGGACTGGGACATTTTTTTAAAAAAAAAGACTTAAACAAGGTCAATAATGAAGGCATACAGCAGAATTTGTAAACATGAACCTGGAGTAGTGTCAGCAGTTTTGGTCCCCTTATTTAAGGAAAGATTTTTTCATTGGAGGAAATGTGTGCATTTAACTTGCCACTTATCAGTGCAAACCTAGATATCATTCACATCTTGTAGTTGAACATGAACTGCTTTAGTATTGGAGCCAAGAATGGTGCTGAACATTCTGCAGTCATTGGTAACCATCCAAACTTCTGAGCTTATGATGGAGGGAAGGTCATTGATCAAGCAGCTGAAGATAGTTGACATGAACTTGAGGAACTCATACAGAGATCACTTGGAGCTAAGATGACATATCTCCAACAACCACAACCATCTTGTTCTGTGTCTAGTATGAAACCAACTAGCAAAAAAATTGCCCTCTTATTGCCAATGATTCTAATTTTGCTAGGTCTCCTTGATGCCACACTAAGTCGAATGCAGTCTTGTTGTCAAAGCTTGTTGTCACTCTCACTTCTCCTCTGGAATTCAGCACTTTGTCCATGTTTGAACCAGGGCTGTTGTGAGGTCAGAAACTGAGTGGTCCAGATAGAAACTAACTGGGCATCAGTGAGCAGGTTGTTGCTAAGCAGTTGCTCGATAGCACAGTTGATGACACATCCCATCACTTAACTGATGATTGAGAGTGGACTGATGGGGTGGTAATTGGCCGGGTTGGATTTGTATTACTTTTTGCATACAAGCCACATCTGGGCAATAGTTCTCATTGTTGGGTGCAGTGCTGAAGATGTACTGCAATACTGGCTTGGGATGTGGCACATTCTGGAGCATGTGCCTTCATTATTATTTAATTAAAATTTTTAAAATTTATTCAGAGCATCACTGGCTGGCAAGCATTTATTGCCAGACCCTAGTTGCCCTTGAGAATCCTAAAATCTTTACATCATGGAAGCAGGCCATTTAACCTATCAGGTCCATATTGACCCTCCAAAGAGCATCCCACCCAGATGCACACTATTCCTGCATTTCCCATGGTTTATCTAGCTAGCCAGGAAGGAGAGAGAAGTGTTGGAGATGGTCCAGGTGAACTTCAGGTTGGGGTGGAAGGTGTTGGTGAAGTGGATGAACTGTTCGAGCTCCTCGTTCGAAAACCAGCCCAGCTCATCTCCACCTCCCTAACCGGTTTTTCCTCTCACCTATCCCCTCCTCCCACCTCAAGCCCCACCCCCATCTCCTATCTACTAACATCATCCCGCCCCCTTGACCTGTCCGTCCTCCCTGGACTGACCTATCTCCTCCCTACCCCACTACCTACACTCACCTTTACTGGCTCCATCCCCGCCTCTTCGACCTGTCTGCCTCCTCTCCACCTATCCTGTCCTCTATCCATCCTCTATCCCCCCGCCCTCTCTCCCTATTTATTCCAGTCGTAGTGAATGATTGTTTCTCAGACTTGAGGGATGAAATCAAAGGGGACCACAATAAGTATGATATACCTCAATAACTTGTACTTGGGACATTCAGCACTATTTCAAATGTTCACTGAAGGGTCACTGGACTCAAAATGTTAACTCTGTTTCTCTAAGCAGATGCTGCCAGGCCTTCTGTATTTTTCAAGCATTGTTTTTGTTTCAGAGTTCCAACATCTGCACATTTTGATGTATATTTCAATCCCCAATCACTTATGCAAGAGAGCACAGAAACAGAAGAATTGAGCATTTGAACACATGGTTATCAAACTGATGTAGGAGGGAGACCATCGGATTTGCGGGGCATCCTGTGACAAACAGCAGGGCTAGGTTTAGGTTTAAGGCAGGTGTGATGTATATAGGTGAATGGGTTGCATTTTAGCAGACTGGAATGATCGTCCTCCCAGGAATATTTAGTGATGTTGTTCAGTGCAGTTTAAACAAGATTGGCAGCGAATGGGAACTAAAAGCAAAGCCCTTAATTTGGATGAAAAGCAGTACAGAAACAAAAGTCTTGATAAGTCTCCATACATGTCATTTGTGAGACCATACCTGGAACACTGTGAACTGTTTTGCTCCCCTTATCCAAGGAAAGATATATTAGCATTGGAAGCAGTTCAGTAAAGGTTCACGAGCTTGATATAAGATATGGAGGAATTGTCTTATAAGAAGTGAAGTAGTTTGGGCTTGAACTCATTGGAGTTGAGAAGAATGAGATGTGACCGGATTGAAATGTAAAGGATTCTTAGAGGCCTTTACAGGGTAGATGCAGAAATATTGTTTCCAACTGTGGGAGTGCCGAGAACCACACGACACAATCTCAGATTAAGAGATTGCACAGTGATGTTAGAGGTGAGGAAAAACTTCTTTCAGAGAGTAGTGAATCTGTGGCATTCTTTATCACATAGGGCTATAAAGGCTAAGATAACAAGGTGTAGAGCTGGATGTACACAGCAGGCCAAGCAGCATCAGAGGAGCAGGAAAGCTGACGTTTGGGATCTGGACCCTTCATCAGAAATGGGGGAGGGGAAGAGGGTTCTGAAATAAATAGGGAGAGAGGGGGAGGCAGATAGAAGATGGATAGAGGAGAAGATAGGTGGAGAGGAGACAGACAAGTCAAAGAGGCGAGGATGGAGGCAGTAAAGATGAGTGTAGGTGGGGAGGCAAGGAGGATATAGGTCAGTACAGGGAGGACGGACAGGTCAAGAGGGCAGGATGAGGTTAGTAGATAGGAGATGGGGGTGGGGCTTGAGGTGGGAGGAGGGGATAGGTGAGAGGAAGAAGAGGTCAGGGAGGCGGGGACGAGCTTGGCTGGTTTTGGGATGCGGGGGAGGGGAGATTTTGAAGCTCGTGAAATCCACATTGATACCATTGGGCTGCAGGGTTCCCAAGCGGAATGTGAGTTGCTGCTCCTGCAACCTTCGGGTGGCATCATTGTGGCACTGGAGGTGGCCCAGGATGGACATGTCGTCTGAGGAATGGGGGGAGGGGAGTTGAAATGGTTTGCGACTGGGAGGTGCAGTTGTTTATTGCGAACCGAGTGCAAGTGTTCTGCAAAGCGGCCCCCAAGCCTCTGCTTGGTTTCCCCGATGTAGAGGAGGCCACAACAGGTACAGCAGATGCAGTATACCACATTAGCAGACGTGCAGGTGAACATCTGCTTGATGTGGAAAGTCTTCTTGGGGCCTGGGATGGGGGAGAGGGAGGAGGTGTGGGGGCAGGTGTAGCACTTCCTGTGGTTGCAGGGAAAAGTAGCGGGTGTGGTGGGGCTGGAGGGGAGTGTGGAGCGGACAAGGGAGTCATGGAGAGAGTGATCACTCCGGAAAGCAGACAAGGGTGGGGAGGGAAAAATGTGGTGGGGTCAGATTGCAGATGGCAGAAGTGTCGGAGGATGATGCGTTGGATCCGGAGGTTGGTGGGGCAGTACGTGAGGATGAGGGGGATTCTTTTTTGGCTATTATTGCGGGGACGGGGTGTGAGGGATGAGTTGCGGGAAATGCGGGAGACACGGTCGAGGGCGTTCTCGGCCACTGAGTGGGGGGGAGGTGCGGTCCTTGAAGAACGAGGACATCTGAGATGTATTATTGGACTTATTGTGGCATAGACGTATCAATATGAAGCCAGGAACAAACTCTCTGCTGGTCAGAATCATACCTGGCACATCAAAAGATGGTTGTGGCTGTTTGAGACCAATTACTTCAGCCGGTATCTCTGCAGGAGCTCCTCAGGATGGTATCTAAGGCCCAACCAAGGCACAACCAACTGCTTCATCAAAGGCCATCCATCTATCTTAAGGTCAGAAGTGCAAATGTTCACCGATAATTACCTCTTGACATTTAATGGCTTTACCATCACTGAATATCCCACTATCAACATTCTGACGTTACCATTGACCAAAAACTGAACTGGACTAGCCACTAAATACTGTGGCTATAACAGCAGGCCAGAGAATAGGAATCCTGAAGTGAGTAACTCAACTCCCTTGACTTCCCAAAGGCTGTCGACCATCTACAAGGCACAAATCAGGAGTGTGATCATAGAGCCATAAAAATGTAGAATCACACAGTACAGAATAAGCCCTTCGGCCATTGAGCCTGTGCTGTGAAAAATGTACCACTATCAGCACTCGCCCCATTTGCCAAGCTAGATGCATGGCCTTGAACGTTATGACACTTCAAGTGTTCATTCATGTACCTTTTTAAAAGTTTTTAAATGGTTACTGCCTCTACTACACTCCCAAGCAGTGCATTCCAGACCCTCACAACCCATTGGATGAAAACATTTTTTCTTCAAATCTCATCTAAACTTCCGGCCTTTCACTTTAAAAGTGTGCCCCCTTATTCTCAACTCTTTCACAATGGAGAACAGGTGTCTTCTATTCACTCAGTCCATGCCCTCGTAATCTGATACAATTCAATCAGGTCTCCCCCTCAACCTCCTCGCCTCTGAAGAACACACCTCAATCTGATCCAGCCTCTCTTCATTGCTGAATCGCTCCATCCAAGCAACATCCCAGTGAGTCGCTTCAGCATCACCCCAGAGTAATCACAATGAATGGAATACTCCCCACTTACCTGGATGAATACAGCTTCAACAACAATCAAGAAGCTTGATGCCATTTTGGTCAAAGCAGTCTGCTTGCTTGGCACCACATCCACAAACATCCACTCCCGCTGCCATCAACACTCAAGAACAGCAGTGTGTCCTCTATAAGACGCACTATAGAAATCTGCCAAAAATCCTTAAACTGCACCTTCCAAACCCACAATCAGCCCTATTGACTAGAAGGACGATGGCAGGAGATGCATGAGAACACCACCAGCACTTGCAAGTCCCCCTCCGAGCCACTGACCACCCTAACTTAGCAATATATCACTGTTCCTTCAATACCATTGGATCAAAACGTTGAAATTCTCTCTCTAAGGGCACATAGACTTCAGAGGTTCAAGAACCCATCTCACCACCAACCTCTCAAGAGCAACTAGGGACAGGCAATGAATGCAAGTCAGCCAGTGATGTCTACATCCCATGATAAATAAATAAAGAAAGAAATATTGGGATGACTTTGCATTTAGATTGAGTTAATCAAATCAGCACTCATGCTGTGCATGACTAATTCATGGAATGTGTATGCAAACAGTATGCTGAGAAGCTAACTAGCAATTGGGTTATTTCAAGTTTGGTATTGTTGAATGAGAGAGGGCTAATAAATAACTTTGTTGCTAAGGAACCTTTGGGAAATAGTGATGGTAATATAAGAATTTTACATGAAATCTGAATACCTCACATTATAGTCTGAAACTAAGGTCTTATGTCTGAACAAAGTGAATTATGAAGGTATGAGGAGCAAATTGGTTGTGATAGATTGACAAAACATACCAAAAAATTTGATGGTAGGAAGGCAATCACAAGTCTTTAAAGAAATATTATAAGATTTACAACAGATACACTTCAAAAGCACAAAAACCCAAAGGGAAAGATTGTAAACAAAAGAAGATAAAGATTCCATCAAAGAACATGGGTTGTAAGAATAGCCAGTATTAGTCTGAGGATTATTAGCCTGAGGATGGGAACAACTTGTCCAACAAAGGAAAGCCAAGAAACTGGTAAGGAAAAGAAAGTACAAATGCAAGGGACAAACGATAAATGCTGGCCTAGCCAATGACCCCCACTTTCCCACTTCCAATGAGTTAAAAAAAAAGCTATTTAGGAACATAAAGATGGATTGTAAAAGCTTTCACCGACATACAAGTGCAAAAAAATTAGCAAGTGTAAAGGTGGGCCTATTAGGTGGGGATAGGAGAATTTATACTGGTTAACAGGAAAATAGAGGAGAAACTAAACTGTTATTTTGCACCTGTACTCATGGATAAATTCTCCCAGAAATACTTGGAACCAATGGACTGAGTAACTGAACAGCTAAAAGAAATTAATGAACAGATAGTATGATGAATTAGCAGGATTGACAATTGATAAACTTCCTTGACTGGCTGAACTTTATCCCAGAATGTTGAAGATAATACTGGATGCACTGGTGGCTAACTTTTCCAATTTTATAGATTCTGGATAAGCTGCTTCTGGCTGGAAGGTAGCAAAAGTAACCCCTCTATTGAAGAAGTCAAGAAGAGGGATCATACAGAACTACTGACCAAGTATTATTATATTACTATTAATATTAATATTAATATTCACTGTAGATAAGATATTAGAACTAATTAAAAAGGCTGTAGTAATTGAACATTTAGCAAAGAATGGCAAGGTTGGGCAGGGTCACCAAGACTTTATGAAAGGGAGATCATGTTTGACAAAGTTGTCAGAATTTTTTTTTAGGATGTGCATAACAATAGAGAACCAATGTTCCTTGTAGCAGATATTGGAGATCCAGGTTATGGCGGGATTTTCAGAAGACTTTCAGTAAAGTCCGAGACATAAGGTTCGCCAATAAACCTACAGAATGTAGGATGGGGGGAATATCCCAGTATGAATTAAGAATTAGCTAGAATAGAATAGACAGAAAGCAAAGAGTAAGAATAAACTGATCAAACCCAGAATGGCAGGTTGCTACTTTAGTGGGGTATAGCAATGGTCACTGCTAGGTCAATAGTAGTTCACAATTATTATAAATAATTTGGATGTGTGACTACATATTTTACTGATCAATCTTGTGCTTTTTTACGATTTGCTGATGATACGACTAAAATTGGTGGTAACCTAAGTTGTGGGCAGGGTTCCAGGAGGATTCAAGAGAACTTGGACAGGTTAAGTGAATGGACTAGAATATGGAAGAATGGAATGTAAACGTAAATAAGTTTGAACTTATTCATTTTAGTTGAAAACACAGAAAGGTAGAATTTTCTTTAAATGGTAAGTGTTTAGGAAGTCCAGGTGATCAAAATGACTTGGGTGTCTTTTTCCATGAGTTACTAAAAGCTGGCATGCAAACATAACAAGCAATTAGAAACTCCAACAGTTTTGTGACATTTGTTTTAAGAGAATTAAGAACAAAGTAAAGATATTTTGCTGCAATTGCATAGATCCTTGTTGAGACCATTTTCTGAAGAAGGGTTTAGGCCTGAAACATCGGCCTTCCCCCTCTTCTGATGCTGCTTGGCCTGCTGTGTTCATCCAGCTCTACACTTTGTTATCCTAGAATACTGTGCACAGTTTTGGCCCCTTACCTAAGGAAGGATATCCTTGCCATACAGGGGGTGTAATGGAGTTTAACCAAATTAATCCCTGGGATGCCTGGAATGAATTATTAGGACAGACTGGAAAAGCTGTTTTGTGTTCTCTAGAATTTCTAACAATGAGACGCGATCTAAATATAACCTGCAAAATTCTTACATAGCGTGACATGGCGGATATAGATAAGATTTTTCCCCTGGCTGGTGACTCTAGAACCAGGAGAAATGGTAAGGCATAAGGTGAGGAAGATTTTCTTTTCATTCAGAGGGTGATGATTTTAGAATTCTCTGTCTGAGAAGGCTGTGGCAGTTCAACCATTGAGCAAGTTCAAGATATTGCAGGAAAGTAGCATTGAGAAGAAGATTAATGCAGATATAGAATGGCGGGTGGGCTTGATGAGGTGAATGGCCTATTATTGTTCTTATGTTTCTACTGTGCAAATGGAGCAATTCCAATGTCTTTCAATGGTCATTCTGACTGCAAGATGCTATCTTTTTATGCCATTGTGGAAGTTGGACAGAATCTTTTGGTTATTGGTACTTAACTGTGAACATGACTTAGCCTAAAATAGTTGTAGAATTTAAGCATAAATGTCACAAAGTATATTAGCCTCACCATTATCTTGAAAGTAAATTTGAGCTCAATATTCTAAAAGTCTTACATTTAAGGACACACCCTCTTCATTTTTTTCATTATAACTTCCTCTGTCTAGATTTATGATTCAATCTTCCTGCATAAGCTTGATGTACTCCAATTATTTACTACCTTCCCTCCGTGTAAAGGTAATTGAGCATTGCCACTTGTCAGAGGGTGGAATTTAAGTGTGACAAGCTTACATAGGAAGTTTCTATTATAAATGTGAAGTTAGGAATTTAAAATGAGGACTGAATTACACCTCTGTCAAGGTTGAATTATCTTTCACCCTCCAGCCCCATTCTACATGACAGTTACATTTGGTTTTGGCTCCCCTGATTTCAAAACCTTTGCAGGCTGACTACCGTATATGAAACAGAATGTTCAAATAAAATAAAAGAGAAGGATACATGAGAAAGCAATTATGATTTTAACCTCATTTCTGTGTTCAGATGACAGTAACAAGTCATTTGAAACTCTCAATGAGATTACTATCTTGTAATTGGTCTCTGGAGTCTGTTGTTCTCTACATACCTGAAATAGTTGTAACACTTTACTGTATGTCTCAATGCTACTAAGGTGAGATCACACTCTTTTCAATGCTGTCACTACACATTACATTAATCAGACATGCAATTTTGCTCTTGTAATTGAAGGTGCTGAATTCTGTGAATGCTCTTTTATTGAACCACAATGTACTTGGTACATGGAACTCTGTTTTGGTGAATCAAACATGCCACCATTTTTTTGGTCCTCTATGTTGGTGCAGTTACATGATGTGTCATCATCCTGCTCTTTAAATGTGCAATTGTAATTCCATCATTGCATTGATTTTTTTGAATAGAATTTTAATATGATTTGAGTACAATCTTGTCAATCCAGCTGAATTCAGGAACAAAAACAGAAGTTGCTGGAAAAGCTCAGCAGGTCTGGCAGCATCTGTGAACAGAAATCAGAGTCAACGTTTCGGGTCTGGGTGTTCGGAGGAAGGGTCACAGGATCCAGAACGTTAACTCTGATTTCTATCCACAGATGTTGCCAGACCTGCTGAGCTTTTCCAGCAACTTCTGTTCTTGTTTCTGAATTACAGAATCCGCAGTTCTATTATCATATCGTAGAATCAGATCATAGAATCCCTACAGTATGGAAACAGGCCCTTTGACTCAACAAGTCCACACCGACCCACACAGCATCCCACCCCGACACATCCCTCTATAACCCATCTAATCTACACATCCCTGAACACTACGGGCAATTTAGCATGGCCAATCCACCTAGCCTGCACATCTTTGGACGGTGGGAGGAAACCGGAGCACCCAGGGGAAACCCACGCAGACACAGGGAGAATGTACAAACTCCACACAGACAGTCGCCCGAGTGGAATCGAACCCGGGTTCCTGGCGCTATGAGGCAGCAGTGCTAAGCACTGAGCCCCGTGCCGCCCTCATATTGTTTTTTTATTCAGTTGAATTCAGAGATCCCCAAGGTAAGGTGTAGTGACAGGCATGAACATTAGACAATCCAGACAAGTGCTATACAAAATGCTTGTTTGAAAATGGGTTGAAATGCAGCTGGACCTGACCATGTGGAAAATTGCTGTCCTGGCAGTGCCAGAAGTGTGCCTCCACATTTCACTCGTGAAAGTCAGGTAGCTATAAACAGAACCTTGTACTTGTTTGAGACATAGTTAGTGAAAGGAATGCAGAATCCTCAAAGCCTGCCTTTGCTGTACAGATTCTTATTGTGCGCTTGATCTCAATTATGTTACTGATCATTTATCAGATCTGGGAATTGCGTAATTCAAACATTTTATTTTCTCAAATGGACTTTGTTCCTAACGGACAAAAAAAAAAGCATCAGCAGAAAAAGTTAATTTTAAATAAGCCTGTCACAAATGGCTGGGCACAGTACCACAGTTCTAACACACTGATCCAGAGAATTCTGACATGGGAGGTCAAGAAGGATAAAAATAAATGAACTGGAATAGGCCATTCATCCCTGAAGTCTGCTCTTCAGTTCAATAAAATCATGGGTTGATTGTCTTCCTCTATGTGGCTCTATCCCCACATCCAGTAATTCCCTTGGAATTGACTAGTCTATCAAACTGTGACATGAATTTATTCAATTACTCAGGATCAACATCTCTCAATGTTGTGAATTTTTGAAATTTTCTATTCCATGAGTAAAGAAATTTCTCTTCATTTCAGTCATAACCAATCAATCCCTTATTCTAAGATGATGGTCCCTAGTTCTAGATTCCCCAGCAAGGTGAAAAATCCCTCAAGCCTCTAACCTGTCAAGTCCCTTAGGAAGTACATATATTTCAGTGAAATGACCCTCTCATTCTATTAAACATTCATGAAACATAGACCTTTTCTACTCAATCTTCCCTAACACAACAATTTTAAAATCCCAAAGGCCAGTCTAGTAAATTTTCTATATCCTTTCTTAACGTAGGAACCAAAACATCATGGAGTGCTCTATATGTCATCTCACTAAGTCTCTATACAATTACAATAATACACTGAACTTTTATGCTCTAATCTCTTTATAATAAAGGTTAACTTATCATCTTCCTTACTAATTCCTATTTTTCTGTACATGATAACTTTCTGCGATTTGTGTACTGGAACACCCAGGTCTTTCTGAATACCAACACTGGCTGGCTAGTATTCAGCTTTTCCTACCACATTGTAATCAATCTGTTGTATTCTTGTCCACTCACCAACCTGTCTATATCCCCTTGCAACTTTTTGCACCCTCCTCACCAACTACTTCCCTCCTAACTTTTGTACTATCGGCAAACCTGAATATGTGACATTGAGCCCACATATCTACGTCAACGGCATAGATTGTAAACAGGTGAGTCCTGAATGATGATCCTTTCAGTGATCGACTAGATACAACCTGCCAATCCATAAAAATCTAGTGTATTCCTCCTTTCTTTTCCATCCATTAACCAATGCTCAATGCATGCTAATATATTACTCCCATCCAATGAATCTTACTTTTGAATAATGCTGTTTGAAAATCCAGTTACGTTCTCAAAACATAGTAATGCATTTGTTAGTGTTCTGAGAGCTACTCCCACACAATAATTATTGCTCCACTTATGACACTGTGAATAAAGGCCAAGGCAGGCAATGAAAGGCCAAGAAGGTCTTCCATCGGTTAGGGTGGATGATCAATTCAGCACAATACATGGTTTGTAGGTCTAAAACTTCATTACAGTCATAGAGTCATTGAGATGTACAACACAGAAACAGACCCTTTGGTCCAACTCGTCCACACCAACCAGATATCCTAAATAAATCTAGTCCCATTTGCCTGCATCTGGCCTATATCCCTCTAAACCCTTCCTAATCATATACCCATCCAGGTGCCTTTTAAATGTTGTAACTGTACCAGCATCTGACACTTCCTCTGGCAGCTCGTTCTATATCAAACAGTAGAACAGTCCACTGTGCAGATTCACTGGTGGGTCAGACAGCATTGCAGGTTTATTTCTCTGTTTGATTCACTTCCCATGTGATCACTCCTTTGTCTGTCTTACTTCTTTTTAAAGTGCCATTGTTTTGATCTTTCTTTATCCCCCAAAGTTACAAAATAATGTAACACCTTATAAAACAGTAATTACTACTCCTATAATTT
Organism: Ginglymostoma cirratum; assembly: GCA_024137785.1. Taxonomy (NCBI): domain Eukaryota; kingdom Metazoa; phylum Chordata; class Chondrichthyes; order Orectolobiformes; family Ginglymostomatidae; genus Ginglymostoma; species Ginglymostoma cirratum. Next base: position 13,243,797 of record JAHRHZ010000249.1, read on the forward strand.
GAGGAAATCAGCTCCAACACTGAAAATACTTCAAAAAAGGAACAGCTCTTATAGCCACAACTTTTTCCCATCTTCCATCTTAGATACCCAGAATCGGAAACAAGTCTTTAAAAACCAGGAGCCGACAGTTGAAATGCAGAATACACCAGGACCAATAACATACTTTTTGATTCTGTATCTGCCTTTTCACCAAAAATTCTATCACTCAGGATTAGAATGTATCTAAATATAGCTAGTAATGTATTGGTGATGAAATCCTGAAATGAGTAACAAATATGAAGAGGTCATATTTTCTGATACATAAACAGTTTTTAACTGATTGAAATGCTTGAGGGGAGTGTAGTAATCCTTTGAAGCTAAAAATCAACAATGCAGGTAAACTGGGTGATGCTATAGGATCCTAACAGCTAAGAGTAGAAGTAGGCTATTTAGCCTATCAGGTCTGTTCCACCATTCAGTGACATCAATAATTCAATGATTGATCTGATAATCCTCAACTCCACCTTACTTTTGACTCCGTTATTGATTAAAAATCTATCTCAGGCTTGAATACTCTTAATGACCCAGCTTTGACAGCTCTTTATGGTCAAGAATTCCACAGATTCACTAAACTCTGAGAGAAGAATTTCCTCCTCACCCCTGTCTTAACTGGGCAACCCTTTATTCTGAGATTATGCCCTCTAGTCCCAGATACTCACACAAGAGCAAACAAGATTTCCAAATCTACTCTGTCATGTCCGCTAAGAACCTTGTAGATTCCAATAATCCAGGGTTTCCTCCCATTCTTCTAAATTCCAAAAGTACAAGCCCAACCCACTCTTCATACATTATCCCTCCAAACCAAGGACCAGCCTAGTGAACTTTATCTGGTTTGCCTCCAATGCCAGTGTATATTTCCTTAGATAAGGGGCCCAAAACTATTCACAATATTCCAGCTGTGGTCTAAGTAGTGTCGTGTATCGTTTTAACAGGATCTCCCTACTTTTATATTCCATTCCTTTTAAATTAAAGCCAATATTCCAATAGCCCTGCTTATTACATGCTGAACTTGTATGTTATCTTTTCGTAATTTATGTGAGAACTCCTAAGTTCCTGCGTCGTACCATTTTGCATTCAGTTTTTGATGCAATTAATATTCAGCTACTCTATTCTTCTTGCCAAAGTGCATAACTTCACCTTTTCCCAATTATATTCCATCTGATGAGTTTTGCCCACTCACCTATCTTGTCTATATTCTTCTGCAGATTCTTTGAGTCAACTTTACCACTTTCCTTCCCACCTATTTTTGTGTTATCCACAAACAATATTATAGTACATTAACTTTCCTCATTTGAGTCATTAAAAAATTGTAAATCATTGTGTCCCCAGCCCTATGGCACTCCAGTTTACACACTGCCATCTGAAAATGCATCTCTTATCCCAACTCAGTCTTCTACTCGTCAGCTAGTCCTCTATCCATGCTAACCTGCTACCTCCAACAGCATGGGATCTTCTTAAGTAGCTTGATGTATGGTACCTAAGCAAATACTTTCATAAAATCCGAGCACATTACATCCACTGCTTCCCCTTTATCTATCTGGCATGTTCACTCTTCAAAGAATTCCAGCAAATTTGTCAATGATTTCTCCATCATGGATCATATACCATTCCAAATGCTCCATTATTACATCCTTTATAATAGACTCTAACATATTCCCAACAACAGACATTAGGCTAAATGGTTTGTTGTTAGGCAGCATCCATGGAGAGAGAGCAAGCTAACGTTTCCAGTGTATATGACTCTTCATCAGAGTTTGCTCTTTCTCTAAGGATGCTGCCTGACCCACTGTGAGGCCAAGCATTTTTTTGTTTTCAGTACAGATTCTGACATCCACAGCAATTTGCACCTATACTGGTTTGTGGTTACCTTTTTTCTTTGTCTCCTTCTCTTTTTGAATGAAGTTGTTGCATTGGCAGTTTTGCAGACCTCTGAGACATTTCCAGAATACAGCCATCCAGGGAAACAAACAACACTTCTCCCTGTGGTATCTATTTTCAATTGGCTCTGGGTGGATGGTGCAGTCCTTTAATGCAGCAAACCATATTGTGGAGAGTCAAATTATTTGTCCTTGCATTTTCCACCAGCCATGTGGACAACACAGTTCCCAGATCTCAGTGCTCTAAGGACTTCTGCTCACATTACCCAGCTGCCAATTCATTTGACTCCATGACTGAAAACAGGATTATGGTTACATCATCAGCCCCATCAATTGACTGTCTGTAGTGCTATGAATATTTAAATCTTTTATTATTGTTTGCACTCAATGGTTTTGATATTTTCTTCTGGTTTTCAAAAAATTAATTTTACTTTGCCCTTAATCAGTTTTTCCACATTCTTGAGTCAGGAAGGGTAATACCATGCTTTTTATTACCTGCAATTAAAATCTTACACAATTACATTCACATACGATCTTAATCTTGTTAAGAAAATAAATTAAAGGAATCACATTGCAAATATTATGTTCCAAAGTTGCCCTTAAATCCAAAATGGACTTTTCCGTTCAACACTGTTAAATTTAGACAACAGTTTGTATTTTTTGATTAAATCAAAACAGTTGAGCAATATATACACCATTGACTTATACTGCATAGCTAACAGTAGCTGCTCAGAATCCAGCATCGGTAATAAGCCAGCTTGTCTTGAATGATTCCTGGTACAAAATTACTCCACAAAGACGATTAAGAAAGAAAAAATAATAAACAGCTTGATGATGTTGCTACACCACTCGAATCAGTCAATATTTTTAAAAGATCTGTTGTACTAAAATAAAAATTGCCCAATACAGAATACTTGATGTAGGGGCTTTGCATTTTATATCTATGGGGATCAAACTTGACTGAATTTAGCATTGATCTTTATTTTCACTACAGATTATCTGACTGTTCTACTGTCCAAATACTATATCTGACTCATTGCTCTCTTTCTGAATTTACCACTGTGATCATTTTTTCTACTCTAAGTCATAAACTGTTTCTGCAGTAATCCATATTTCTAATGGTCATGCTTCCACACGAGCCTAAGTACAATGAGACACTTGATTGGCCAATGTTATCACATGATCTAACCTTAAATTGACAGATGGATCACTGAGTACTATGGCTGTCAAGAAAACAAGAATGTTGTATGGGCAATTGAAAAGTAATAAAGGAAAATTCTTTTTTGCTGTAATTGCTCATTGGATCACTTTTCTCTTCGGATTTAAGGGGAAAATATTATTTGCTAGGCTTACAGTACGCCAGTTCTCATTTACCAACTTATATTTTAAAGAACTGGTTTTATACACATCTAATCACAGGCTGGGTCAGTACTTCTTTCCATTCAATTTGCTTTGTGCATGTTAAAATTATTCCCTAAAATTTTGAACCTTCGTAATACAATTATTGCTTATTCTATTAGGTTGCAGGTGTAAATGTCATAAACAATTCACCTTGCTCTACGACTGAATTGCTTGTTACAACTGTGATGGCTGCTGTAAACTGGCTAAAAATCATCAATGCCTAAGAGAACAAGCTGTGTTGGTGCTGAAGGAGCTTAAAGGCAACAGACAACATGGACTGATATAGCTCCTTAAACAGCACAGAATGTCACTTGGAGCATCGTATTTGGATACCAGATTCAAGAAATAGGAGAGGAGACCAAAACAATGGTTGGAAAATAAGAAATTTTCCTCTTGACATTGAAAAGTTCTACGCTGGGCATCTCACTCTATTTTACCAGCATTCTCGCCATTGCCCACATCATTCAGTACCTGAGACGTTTCCGCCCAATGGGCCAAATGACCTACTTCTATGCTTTTCTGTGATTTCAATTGCTCTGAACCCTCACAAACTTACCATTTCATGTGTATGGACCTTACCATTTCATGTGTAAGTCCTACTTTGGCTTGACTTTCCAAAGTACAACACCTCACAAGTATCTGTATTGAATTGCATTTGCCGATCCTCAGCCCACTTCCCCATTAGATCAAGATTCCTCTGTAATTTTTGACAACCCTCCTCTCTATCAACAATACCTCCTAATTTGTATCATCCCCAAATTTACGAATCATGCCTTGCACATTCACATCCAGATCATTTGTGCAAATAACAAATATCAAAGGCTCCAGCACCAATTCCTCCAGCACACCACTAGTCACAGGCCTCCAGTCCGAGAAACAACCTTCAACCGTCACCCTCTACTTCCTACCATCAAGCCAATTTTGAATCCAATTAGCTAGCTCTCTCTGGATCCCATGCAGCCTAACCTTCTGACTAGCCTGCTGTGCGGGACCTTGTCAAAGACCTTACTAAAGTCCTTATAGACAACATCCACTGCCCTAGCCTCATCCATCCTCTTGGTTACCTCTTGGAAAAACTCTAAAAGATTTGTCAGAAATGACCTCCCCTGCACAAATCCACGCTGACTATCCCTAATCAGTCCTTGACTGTTCAAATGTTGGTTGATCCTGTCCCTCAGTATACTCTCCAATAACTTGCCTACTAATGATGTCAAGCTCACTGGTCTGCAGTTCGCTGGCTTGTCTCTGCTACCTTTCTTAAACAATGAAACAATATTAGCTACCCTTCAGTCTTCTGGAACTTCACCAGCGGCTAAAGACAAAGCAAAAATCTCTGCAAGGGTCTCTGCAATTTCTTCCCTTGCCTCCCACAACATCTGAGGATAGACTTGATCAGGCCCAGGGGATTTACCCACCTTAATGTGCTTTAAGGCTGCAAATACCTCCTCTCCACTATGTGGTCTAAAACATCCCCACTTGTTTCCCTTACTTCCTTCGCATGCATGATTCTCTCCTCAGTAAACATGCTGGCCATGCTTTTCTTTAAAGGGACCTATTCTCTCCCTAGCCACCCTTTTTACTCTTAATATAGCTATAGAACCTCTTGGGATTATCTTTAACCTTATCTGTTAGATCCATCTCATACACTCTTTTTGCTTTTCTGATTTCTCTCTTAAGTGTGCTCCTACACTTTTTACAGTCATCCAGGGATTCTCTTGAGCCCAATAGCTTAAACCCAGTGTATGCCTTCTTCGTTTTCCTTATCAGAGCCTCAATATCCCTCTTCAGCCAGGGATCCCAAATCTTGCCAGCTTTTCCCTTCACCCTGACAGGAACATACTGTCCCTGGGATCTTCATATTACACTTTTAAAAGTCTACCATTTGCCAGTCATTCCCTTCCCTTCAAATAGACTCACCCAGTCAACCTCTGCTAGATCCTGTCTTACGGCCCCAAAATTGGTCCTGCTCCAGTTTAGCACCTTAACTGTGGACCTGTCCTATACTTTTCCGTAACTATGTTAAAACTAAGAGAGTTATGGTCACTGGACACAAAGTGCTCTCCCACTGACACTTCAGTCACTTGCCTGACTTTGTTTCCTAAGAGAAGGCTCTCTGTCTCCATCTCGGGCAACCACCTAGAGACAGATGTCCATTTCAAGCCCACTGACTCCCACAGCTACCTGGAATACACCTCCTCCCACCCACCCTCCTGCAAAAATGCCATCCCCTATTCCCAATTCCTTCGCCTCCTCCGCATCTGCTCCCGGGATGAGACATTCCAATCCCGCACATCTCAAATGTCCTCATTCTTCAAGGACCGCAACTTCCCCCCCACAGTGGTCGAGAACACCCTCGACCGTGTCTCCCGCATTTCCCGGAACACATCCCTCACGCCCCGTCCCCGCAACAATAACCAAAAAAGAATCCCCCTCGTCCTCACATACCACCCCACCAACCTCCGGATCCAACGCATCATCCTCCGACACTTCCGCCATCTGCAGTCAGACCCCACCACCAAAGACATCTTTCCCTCCCCAACCTTATCTGCCTTCCGGAGGGACCACTCCCTCCGCGACTCCCTTGTCCGCTCCACACTCCCCTCCAGCCCCACCACACC
>JAHRHZ010000249.1:13250131-13331840 GCA_024137785.1 Ginglymostoma cirratum
GTCTGCCTCCTCTCCACCTATCCTCTCCTCTATCCATCTTCTATCCGCCTCCTCCTCTCTCCCTATTTATTTCAGAACCCTCTTCCCCTCCCCCATTTCTGATGAAGGGTTTAGGCCCGAAACGTCAAGTTTTCCTGCTCCTATGATGCTGCTTGACCTGCTGTGTTCATCCAGCCCCATGCTTGTTATCTCGGATTCTCCAGCATCTGCAGTACCTTTTATCTCTAGCCCAGTATTGCATCCTGCTGAACAGCTCCCTCTCCATATTGATTTAGGAAACTTTCTTGGAAATATTTGACAAACTCTACTCGTAATTCTGAGATGAGCATGCTATGAACTGCGCCATGATGAAATTTTGTTGGATAATCTGCAGTGTATCAGTAAAGATACAATGTGAAGACTCAAGCCAGAGTTCAGAATGGTCTGGCAAATACTAAAGGGAGAACTAAGAGTCAATTCATATGTATAACAATATCAACATTTGCACGATCCATAACAGTTGAAAAAAATGTTTGAAAGGAGACTATTTCAAGAAATGACTGTTTCCTCTGGTTCTTCCCTAACAACATGCTTTACGCTCTAAGAACTTAGTTACAAATGAAGTAGACATCACCGGATGCCTCTTTCCAATCAGCCAAAATGAATACTTCACTAAGCTAAGATAAAAGGTACTGCAGATGCTGGAGAATCCGAGATAGCAAGGCATGGGGCTGGATGAACACAGCAGGTCAAGCAGCATCATAGGAGCAGGAAAACTTGACGTTTCGGGCCGAGACCCTTCATCAGAAATGGGGGAGGGGAAGAGGGTTCTGAAATAAATAGGGAGAGAGGGGGAAGCGGATAGAAGATGGATAGAGGAGAGGATAGGTGGAGAGGAGGCAGACAGGTCAAAGAGGCGGGGATGGAGCCAGTAAAGGTGAGTGTAGGTGGGGTAGTAGGGAGGAGATAGGTCAGTCCAGGGAGGACGGACAGGTCAAGGGGGCGGGATGATGTTAGTAGATGGGGGTGGGGCTTGAGGTGGGAGGAGGGGAGATTTTGAAGCTTGTGAAATGCAGGTGTAGCACTTCCTGTGGTTGCAGGGAAAAGTGCCGGGTGTGGTGGGGCTGGAGGGGAGTGTGGAGCGGACAAAGGCGTCGCGGAGGGAGTGGTCCCTCCGGAAGGCAGATAAGGTTGGGGAGGGAAAGATGTCTTTGGTGGTGGGGTCTGATTGCAGATGGCAGAAGTGTCGGAGGATGATGCATTGGATCCGGAGGTTGGTGGGGTGGTATGTGAGGATGAAGGGGATTCTTTTTTGGTTATTATTGCGGGGACGGGGCGTGAGGGATGTGTTCCGGGAAATGCGGGAGACTACTTTAGAAATGAGCTGGGAAATCAAGGTTGGCAGTGACACGGGTGCTTTTGGAAAGGTGCGCAAGTATGCTCGAATCCTTAATGCTTCTGATGAACTAACTGGGAAAACAATAAAAATCTAAGTTCTCAAATTGTCAATGAAGGGTGAAGTCTCATAGGTCACAAAATAAGTCATGCATATCCAGCCTGGGGCATGCCCTCCAGTTCAGTCAGTAGGAAAATCGCATCGTTGCACTTGGGACAGAATACATTAAGAAGTTGTCAGTCATGCTGAGTTCTCGATTGAAACAGCAACAAGTTATATAAACTTTTGGTACGCTGACTGTTACATAAAGAAAAGCACTTTGAACAATAAGCTTACGCTTTATTCATTGAAAACTCTTGGTGTGCATTCTGTGTACAACGTCCTGATTGACTGTGTTAACGATCAAGCATACTTGCTGTTTAAAATGAGAATGCATACCCAGCAAAACATTGAATGTTTTCAAGAAGGAGTTAAATACAGTTCTTAGGGTAAAGGGGTCTGAGTATATGGGCAGAAAGTGGGAACAGGATACTGAGTTGGGTGATCAACCATGATCATATTGAATAGTGGAGCAGGCTCCAGGTCCTTTTTTCTTTGTTTCTATATGCACACCACAGAACTGGGTAATCATTTTCAGAGAACTGATGCTTTGGTAATATTCAATGCAATTGAAATTATTTTATTCCATGTTAGAACCTGGGAATCTAATTGATAATGCCCTGCATGATACAATCAAAACCTGAAAAGTGAGTGTGCAGGGCATACCAACATAAACGAAACAAGAAGCCAGGAAAGAGCTTGTATCTCGCTCTGCTTCTCAATATGTTTCATGAAGACAATAAGCTTTCGTGAGCAGTCCTACTATGTTACATATCTCCAGTCATGTCAATGCAATGCTGTGTCAAGAAGGAATTATATTTCCATACATTTTTATCATGTAAAAGCTTACCTTTTGACTGATGGAAAATTATACTTTGATTAGATAACACAGAAATGATCCAACACACTTCATAAAGAAAATATTTCAACATGAGCAGTTTAGGTCTTTGTGTGTGTTTTATGTCCACTTCGCAGGGCAAGATTTGGATTAATTGCAGCAAGTAAAGCATAAGCCCACCAAATAAAATTCGGGTCGCGAGGTTTTTATTTGAGACATTTGAAAATTAGACAAGGTTTTAGCCAAAACATTAGTTATTTAATGGAATGTTTTGATGCAATATATTAATAAATGAGAGTAAGCTGCGCAGTCAGAGTGAAGGTGGTTTTGGAAAGAGACTGAGACAGTGAGTAGCGAGGAATTTGGGTGAAAGTGGGAATTTAACTCAAAGTCTTGCAAATTTAATGCAGGGTAAAAGTCATAATCAAACTGTGATCAAATAGTCTTTAAGGAATGCTGAACTCGCCTAGTTAAACAGGCAGCTATACAATAGCATTGGTTATCTCTCAAACAGCTAAAATACCTTGAACAAAAACAAAAGTTGCTGAGGTGTGACGAAGGGTTACCAGATCCGAAACATTAATTCTGATTTTTCTTCACAGATGCTGCCAAACTTGCTGAGCTTTTCCAGCAACTTCTGTTTTTGTTCCTGATTTACAGCATTGCGGTCTTTTTTTTTTAGCTAAAATACCTTGCGTGAATTAGCTGTTGATCACTGGAACAGCAAGTTAAAGATGCATCCAAGTTCTCTTTATAAGGACTTGTTCAAAACATATGATCAGAGTGAGGGAGACTTCATCTGAGTGAGGCTGAGTCAGAGTAATTGCAAAATTAGGTCAAAGTGGGAATTCAAGCAGAGGGAGAAAGAGGTGTTTTGATAGTCACCCAATAAAATAAAGATTAAGAGATAAACAGGAGAGGAAATAAGTTATAGATAGAGATGCCTAACTTTATCAGGATGAATGCCAGAATGATAACACAAGTTCTGGGAAAACAGTTGATTCGTGAGGAGATTTGGTCACTATTTCCAACCTTTAAAGTGGAAGTTGGGTATTTAGTCTGTATAGAATGAAATTAAGGTTGTGGATCCTGCGAAGAATGAATAGTCTGAATATATGTCTCCAGATATTATCCCTCTCTTATTTGGAAACTGCTTCAAGAGACTGTTGTCTGCCCAGGGACATTTGCTCATTCTGCTGTACTGGATTTAAATTAGCAAGTCAGGGACATAGAGAACCTGAGGGACAACCCAAATTGGGAGTAAGTAAAATTGATAACAGCAGGTCGAAAAGATGCTTGGGAGACTAGAAAACAGGTGAGGCAAAGCAAACGCCAAACATGCTATGAAAGCAGAATGATGTCAAAAACACAGTTCATTCTACTTGCAAGATTTGGAACAATGTAGACAATCTAAACATGCACATAGACCATGCCTGGTATGATCTAATTGATATTACAGAAATGTGGCTGGGAACTGGGGCAGGGAACTGAATATTCAAGGATATTTAGGAAAGATGTTTAGGAAGGTCAAGCAAAAAGGAAGAGAAAGTGAAGTTACTCAGAAACATAGAAAATATGAATAACAGTAGGCTATTTAGCCTTTCAAGCCAACTCTGCCATTCAACATGATTATGGTTGATCATCCAACTCAGTACCCTGTTCCCCCCTTCTCACTTTATCGTTTGATTCCTTTAGTCCTAAGAACTGTATCTAACTCCTTCTTGAAAACAAACATTCAATTTTTTGACACCAAGTGTCTTCTGTGGCAGAGAATTCCACAGGGTCACCACTCTCTAGGTGAAGCAATTTCTCCTCATCTCAATTTGAACCCATATTCTTAGTCTGTGACTCTTGGATATAGACTGTTATCAGGAACATCCCTCCTCTGTTTGCCCTGTCTGGTTGTGAATTTTATAGGTTTCTGTGAGATACCACACATTTTTATAAACTCCTGGTAAATCCAGTCTCTCCTGTAATTGGAGAATCAGACCGGTTAACCTTCATTGCGCTCCCTCAATAACGATAACATCTTTCCTCAGACAAAATGACCAAACCTGCAAACAAAACTCCAGTTGTGGTCTCACCAAGGAATCTGTACAACTGCAGCAAAACATCCCTGCTCCTGTACTCAAACCCTCTCATATGAAGACCAACGCACCATTTGTCTTCTTCAACACCTGTGCACCGTGACTGGTGTATAATACTCCAAGACTTTGTTGCATTTCCCACTCCCCAAACTATTTTGAGAACAAGCTGTCTTTCTGTTTTTGCTGTCAAAGTGGGTAACCTCACATTTATCCACATTATACTTTATCTGCCATGCATTTGCCCACTCACAGAATTTGTCCAAGTCAGACTGAAACATCTCTGCTCTCTCCTCACAGTTCACCCGACAACACAGCTTTGTGTTATCTCCAAACTTGGAGATATTACATTGTTCCCACATCCAAATCATCAATGCATATTGTGAATAACTGGGGTAAAATCAATGATCACTGCAGTATCCCACTTGTCACTGGCTACTACTGGGAAAGAAAGATCCATTTATTCCTACTCTTCAATTCCTGTCTGTCAGTCAGTTTTCCATCCATATCAGTACACAACTCAGAATCTGATGCACTTTAATTTTACATACTAATCTCTGATGTGGTACCTTATCAAAACTTTCTGAAAGGTTTTTTTTTCATTCAGTCTTGAGACATGGGCACTGCTGGTTGGGCCAGCATTTATTGCTAATCCCCAGTTGCCATTACAAAGGTGGTATTAAGTTGCCTTCTTCAACTGCTGTAGTCCATGTGCCGTATGCTATCTGGAAAGCTTTTGGCCAGGATTTTGACCCAGAATCACTGAAAGGGCAGTGATATACTTCAAAGTCAGAATCACAAGTGGCTTGGAGAAAACTTGCAGGTAGCAGTATTGCCATGTACCTGTTGCTCTTGTCCTCAAATCGTAGTGGTTGTAGGTTTGGAAGGTTCTAACTAAGGAGGCTTGGTTAATTTATGCAGAGCATTTTGCAGATGGTGCACACTGCTGCTACTGAAAATGGGTGGTAGACGGAGTGAATATTTATGGATGTGGTGCCAATCAAGTGGACTGCTTAGACCTGGACAGTGTCAAGCTTTCTGAGTGCTTCTGCAGCTGCACTCATCCAGGCAAGCAGGGAGTATTGCATCACATTCCTGATTTGCACCAGGTGGAGATACATGGGGAGTCTATTACTGAGACGTGGTTGAGGGAAGGGCAAGATTGGCAACTAAATATCCCAGGATATCGATGCTTCAGGCGGGATAGAGAGGGAGGTAAAAGGGGTGGAGGAGTTGCATTATTGGTCAAAGAGGATATCACGGCTGTGCTGAAGGAGGGCACTATGCAGGACTCAAGCAGTGAGGCAATATGGACACAGCTCAGAAATAGGAAGGGCGTGGTAACAACGTTGGGGCTGTACTACAGGCCGCCCAACAGCGAGCGTGAGATAGAGGTACAAATATGTAGACAGATTATGGAAAGATGGAGGAGCAACAGTGTGGTGGTGATGGGAGATTTTAATTTTCCCAACATTGACTGGGATTCACTCAGTGTTAGGGGTTTAGATGGAGCAGAATTTGTAAGGAGCATCCAGGAGGGTTTTCTAGAGCAGTCTGTAAATTATCCAACTCGGGAAGGGGCCATACTGGACCTGGTGTTGGAGAATGAGCCCAGCCAGGTGGTTGAAGTTTCAGTAGGGGATTACTTTGGGAATAGTGATCACAATTCAGTAAGTATTAGAATACTGACGGGCAAAGACGAGAGTGGTCCTAAAGGAAGAGTGCTCAATTGGGGGAAGGCCAACTATAGCAAAATTTGGCAGAAGCTGGGGAATGTGGATTGGGAGCAGCTGTTTGAGGGTAAATCCACATTTGATATGTGGGAGGCTTTTAAAGAGAGGTTGATTAGAGCGCAGGACAGACATGTCACTGTGAAAATGAGGGATAAAAAGGTCAAGATGAGGGAACCATGGATGACAGGTGAAATTGTGAACTAGCAAAGAGGAAAAAGGATGCTTACATAAGGTCTAGGTGACTGAAAACAGACAAAGCTTTGGAAGAACATCTGGAAAGTAGGACCAATCTGAAACGAGGAATTGAGAGGGCTAAAAGGGGTCAAGAAATATCTTTAGCAAACAGGGTTAAGAAAAATCCCAAAGCCTTTTATTTATACATAAGGAGCAAGAGGGTAACTAGAGAAAGGGTTGGCCCACTCAAGGACAGAGGAAGGAAGTTATGGGAGGAGTCAGAGAAAATGAGTGAGATTCTTAATGAGTACTTTGCATCAGTATTCACTGAGGAGAGGGACATGATGGATGTTGACCTTAGGGATACATGTTTGATTACTCTAGGTCAAGTCAGCATAAGGAGGGGGTAAGTGTTAGGTATTCTAAAAGGCATTAGGGTGGACAAGTTCCCCAGGTTCGGATGGGATCTATCCCAGGTTAATGAGGGAAACGAGAGAGGAAATAGCTGGGGCCTTAACAGATACCTTTGCAGCATCCTTGAGCATGGGTGAGGTCCTGGAGGACTGGAGAATTGCTAATGTTGTCCCGTTGTTTAAGAAGGGTAGCAAGGATAATCCAAGTAATTCTCGACCGGTAAGCCTGACGTCAGTGGTGGGGAAACTGCTGGAGAAGATACTGAGGGATAGGATCTATTTCTATTTGGAAGAAAGTGGGCTTATCAGTGATAGGCAGCATGGTTTTGTGCAGGGAAGGTCACGTCTTTCACCTTGATAGAATTCTTTGAGGAAGTGACAAAGTTGTTAGGTGAGGGAAGGGCTATAGGTGTCGTATACATGGACTTCAGTAAGGCATTTGATAAGGTTCCTCATGGTAGGCTGATGGAGAAAGTGAAGTCGCATGGGGTCCAGGGTGTATGAGATAGATGGATAGAGAACTGGCTGGGCAACAGGAGACAGAGAGTTGTAGTGGAAGGGAGTTTCTCAAAATGGAGAACTGTGACCAGTGGTGTTCCACAGGGATCCGTGTTGGGACCACTGTTGTTTGTGATATACATAAATGATCTGGAGGAAGGTATAGATGGTCTCATTAGCAAGTTTGCAGATGACACTAAGATTGGTGGTGTAGCAGACAGTGAAGGGAATTGTCGGAGAATGCAGCAGAATATAGATAGATTGGAGAGTTGGGCAGAAAAATGGCAGATGGAGTTCAATCCAGGCAAATACGAGGTGATGCATTTTGGAAGATCCAATTCAAGAGCGAACTATATGGTAAATGGAAAAGCCCTGGGGAAAATTGATGCACAGAGAGATCTGGGTCTTCAGGTCCATTGTACCCTGACGGTGGCAACGCAGGTGGATAGAGTGATCAAGAAGGCATATGGAATGCTTTCATTCATCGGACGGCGTATTGAATACAAGAGTTGGCAGGTCATGTTACAGTTGTATAGGACTTTGGTTCGGCCACATTTGGAATATTGCATGCATTCCTGGTCGCCACATTACCAAAAGGATGTGGATGCTTTGGAGAGGGTGCACAGGAGCTTCACCAGGATGGTGTCTGGTATGGACAGCGCCACCTATGAAGAGAGGTTGAGTAGATTAAGATTATTTACATTAGAAAGATGGAGGTTGAGGGGGGAACCTGATTGAGGTCTGCAAAATTCATGAGAGGTATAGACAGGATGGATAGCAAGAGGCTTTTTCCCAGAGTGGGGGACTCAATTACTAGGGGTCACGATTTCAAGGTGAGAGGGGGAAAGTTTAAGGGAGATATGCATGGAAAGTTCTTTACGCAGAGGGTGGTGGGTGCCTGGAACGCGTTGCCAGCAGAGGTGGTAGAGGCCGGCATGATAGCATCATTTAAGATGTATCTAGACAGATACATGAATGGGCAGTGAGCAGGGGGATACAAGTCCTTGGAAAATAGGTGACAGGTTTAGATAGAGGATCTGGATTGGCGCAGGCTTGGAGGGCCTGTGCTGTGATTTTCTTTCCTCGACTTTGACCTGCACCTGTAGCAACTATATTTCCATGGCTAGTCCTGTTCAATTTTGGTCAATGGCAACCCCAAGGATGTTGATAATTGGGATTCAGTAATAGTAAGATCAAGGGGTAAGGCTTAAATTGTCTCTTACTGAAGAAGGTCATTGTCTGGCATTTGTATTGTACCACTTGTCAGCCAAGCCTGTGTATTGCTTCAGTACTGCTGAAGTCCTACTGCCATAGACTGCTTCAGTGTCTGAGGAGTTGCCAACGGTGCCGAACATCATTCAGTCATCAGTGAACATTCCCACTTCTGACCTTATAATGGAGGGAGATCATGATAAAGCAGCTGCAGATGGTTGGCTAGGACACTACCCCAACGAACTCCTGGAGAGATGTTCTGGAGCTGACATAACTGGCCTCTAACAGCCACAGCATTCTTCTTATGTGCCACGTATGATTCCAACTAGCAGAGAGTTTGACTCCAGGTTTGCAAGGGCTTCTTAAGGCTAAGTTTAGTCAAATGCAATCTTGATGTCAAGGACTGTCACTCCGACTTCACCTCTGGAATCCAGCTCATTTGTCCATGCCTGCACTAAGGTTATAATGAGGTGTAGAGCTGTGTAGCTCTGGTGGAACCCAAACTTGGTTTCAGTAAGCAGGTTGTTGCTAAATAGGTGCTGCTTGATAGCACTGTTGCTAACACTTTCCACCACTTTACTGGTGATTGACAATAGACTGATGGGGCAGTGATTAGCTGGGTTTTCAGGAAGGGTCACTGGACCCGAAATGTTAACTTTGATTTTTTCTTCACAGATATTGCCAGACCTGCTGAGCTTTTCCAGCAACTTCTGTTTTTGTCAGCAATTGGCTGGATTTGATTTTCCCTAATTTTTATGTACAGGACATATCTGGGTAATTTTCCCCTTTGTCAGACAGATAGCAGTGTACTAGCTACTGGAACAGCTTGGTTCAGGATGTAGCAAGTTAGAATCATAGAATCCCTACAATGTGGAAACAGGCCCTTCAGCCCAACAAGGCCACACCGACCCTTAAAACATCCCACCTGGACCCATTCCCCCATAACCGACCTAAGCTGCACATCCCTGAACACACACTATGGGCAATTTAGCACGGCCAGTCCACCTAACCTGCACATTTTTGGCCTGTGGGAGGAAACCAGAGCATCTGGAGTAAACCCACGCAGACACAGGGAGAATGTGCAAACTCCACACAGACAGTGACTCGAGGGCGGAATTGAACCCAGGTCCCTGGTGTTGCGAGGCAGTAGAGCTCACCACTGTACCACCGTGCCGCCCCCAAGTTCTGGAGGACAAGTCTTCAGGCCGATTGCCAGAATGTTGTCCGGCCCTTATAGCCTTTGCAGTATTGACTGCCTCCAATCTTTTCTAGATTTCATATGGATTGACTTGAATTGGTCAAGTAAAGTACAAGTGAACCACATCTACTAGCTCCTCCTTACTGAATCTACAAGCTACATCTTCAAAAAATTCTAGTAGTTTTGTCAAGCATGATTTCCATTTCATAAATCCATGCTGACTCTATCCAATCTTGTCATTGTTTTCCAAGTAGTCTGCTATTAAATCTTTTATAATGGACTCTGGCATTTTCCCCAGTACCAACATCAGGCTAACCAATCTATAATTCTGTTTTCTCTCTACCGCCTTTTTTAAACTGTGAAGTAGATTAGCTACCCTTCAATCCATGTAAACTGTTCCAGAATCTGTGGAATTTTGAAAGATGGTAACCAATGAATCCATTATTTGTACGGCTGCTTCCTTAAGTACTCTGGGTTGTAGTTCATTGGGCCTTAAGATTTATCAGCCTTTAATCCCATCAATTTTCCCAACACGATTTTTCTATTAATGCTGATTTCCTTCAGTTCCACCATTCCACTGGACCCTGTATCCCAATATTTTTAGGACTATTTGTGCCTTCTTTTGCGAAGACAGAACCAATTTATATGTTTAAAGGTCTGCCATCATTTTGTTCCCCATTACAACTTCCACAGTTTCTGACTGTTAAGAATCTATGTTTGTCTTCACTAGCTTCTTTTTGAATCTTTATACCTATAAAAGCTTTTGCAATCAGCTTGTATGTTCCCTGCAAACTTATCCTCATACTTTATGTTTTACCGTCTTAATAAATTCTTTGTTATCCTTTACTGTAATCTAAAATGCTTCCAATCCTCAGGTATGCTATGGTTTTAGGCCAATTCGTCTGCCCTTCCTTTGGATCTAATACTAACCTTAATTTCCATTGTTAGCCATGTTTGGGCACCTTTCCTGTTTTATTTTTGTCCTAAACTGGAGTTTTCAGACAGGAGTGAATAATTGTTGCACTTCACCCATGTACTTGCTGAATATTTGCCCTTGCCTTTCCACCATCATCTCTTTAAGGAACGTTCCCAATCTATCATAGCCAACTTGTGCTTCATACCATCACAATTTCCTTCATTTAGATTCAGGGCCCTAGGCTCACTGTCGATTATGTCATCCTCCATCTTGGTAAAGAATTCTATCATATTATGGCTGCTCATCCCCACAACTAGAATGCCATTTTTAAAAAAAATTCATTCACAGGATGAGGGTGTCGCTGGCTAGGCAGCATTTATTACTCAGAGGGCAGTTAAGAGTCAACCACATTGTTATGGGTCTGGAGTCACATGTAGGCCAGACCAGGGAAGGAAACGATGGCAGTTTCCTTCCCTAATGGACATTGGTGAACCAGATGAGTTTTTCCAACAATCGACAATGGATTCATGGTCATCATTAGATTGTTAATTCCAGATATTTATTGAATTCAAATTCCACCATCTGCCGTGGTGGGATTCAAACCCAGGTCCCCAAAACATTATCTGGGTCTCTGGATTAACAGTCCAGCGATAATACCACTAGGCCATCGCCTCCCTTCCTGTCACATTACCCAATACCCAGTCTAAGATGACCTGTTTTCTAGTTAATTCATCAATATATTGATACAGGAAACTATCTTGAACATACTGCAGGAATTCCTCCTGTATGGCATTTTTACTAAATTGATTTGTTCAACCTAAATGCAGACTACAGTCACTCACAATTACAGCTGCACCTTTCTGCTTGCATCTTTAATTTCCTGTTTACTACCTTTTTCCATATTACCATGACAGTTTTGAGGTCGATATACACACCCACTAGCATTTTCCGCCCCTTCACATTTTTGAGCTCTACTCATACAGATTCCACTTCACTGTAGTTAATATCCTTCTTCACTATTGTGTTAATTTCCTCTTTCACTAGAAATACAAGAATCATAGAGTCATACAGCATGGAAACAGGCCCTTCGATCCAACCAGTCCATGCTGAACGTAATTCCAAACTAAACTAGTCCCACTTTCATGCTCTTGGCAAATATCCGTCAAAACTTTTCCTATTCATGTATTCATTTAAGTGTCTTTCAAACACTGTAACTGTGCCCGCATCCACCGCTTCCTCAGGAAGTTTATTGCACACACAAACCACCCTCTGTGTGTCCTTTCTAAAAATACCTCTGGATATTTAGTTCACATTCCTGCAGCCAAGTCTCTGTAATCTGGACTATACCATACTCATTTAAATCTACTTGTACAACGAATGTATCCACTTTATCTGAATGCTCTGCGCATTAAGATAAAAGACCTTAGGGATTAATATTTTTTGTCCAGTTCACATTATTTTGCATTGTGGCCCTGTTGGATTCTTACCCTTGAATTCTCTGCCTATTATTTTTCTTATTACACATTCTGTTTTTAAGTTTTTTGCTTTCTTTCCCTCCCATCATTGGGTGGTACAGTGGCTCAGTGGTTAGTGCTGCTGCCTCACAGCACCAGCAGACCTGGGTTCGATTGCACCCTCGGGCGACTGTTCATGTGGAGTTTGCACGTTCTCTCAGTGCTTGCACAGGTTTTCTCCGGGTGCTCTAGTTTCCTCCCACAGTCCAAAGATGTGCAAGCTAGGTAGATTAACCATCCTAAATTACCCAGAATATCCAGAGACATGCAGGATAGGTGGATTGGTAGGGGAAATGCAGGGATATCGGGATGCGGTGGGGTTTGGGTGGGACGCTTTTCAGAGGGGCGTTGTGGATATGATGGGCCGAATAGCCTACTTCCACATGGTAGGGATTCTATGATTCCCTCTCACCTGTCTCACTTTATAGGTTCCCAAAACCCAGCCAAATTGTCCTGTCCAAGTGTAACTCATGCAGCTTGTACTGGCCTCACCTCCCCCAGAATTGGTCCCAATATTGTATCTCAAACCTGAAATAACGCCACAAAGGCCAGTATCCTGTCACCAAGCCACCCGTTATTTAGACATGCATAATACATGAAACTGCCTCAGCTAGCTCACACTTACTCAAGTGAACAGAACCCCCGACACTCCTGTTTATATCTATCAGCCAGGACTCCCTGATTGGACCTGGTTAACAGCCCCAATCAGGGAACTCATATTCTATGAGATCCACCTGGATGACCTTATTCCAATCATTGTAAGACCCTCCCCCTCAAACTATCTGTCCAGCCATGTGTTCATGGGACATAGCCTTCTACTTTGACAAGCACGTGGCACTGGAAGTCACTACTTTTGAGGTCCTACTTTTTAACCTGCTTCCTAACTCCCTTTATTCTACTTTTAGAATCTCATCTCTTTCCTTACCTATGTCGTTGGTATCAATGTGTATCATGTCCACTGGCTATTCAGGCTCCCACTTCAGAATTTCCTGTAACCGATTCGAAACATCCTTGACCCCAGCACCCAGGAGGCAACATTCCATCCTTGCAGCACAGAAATGTCTGTCTATTCCTCTTATGATTAAATCCCCATTACTATAGCCAGCCCCTGCCTATTCTTCCTCTCCCACGCAGCAGAGTTAACCATGGTGCAACAATTTCAGCTGTTGCTGCTTTCCTTTGAGAGGCCATTCCCACCAACAATATCCAAAGTGGTGGATATGGGGGAGAATGACCACAGGGGATTCTCACACAACCTACCCAGTCCTCTTTCCCTGCCTGGTGGTCATCCATCCCCTTCTTGCCTATGGAGTCTTAGACTACGAAGTGACCACCTCTCTGCATGTGCTATCCATGATATCAGCATCGCATATGTTCCACAGTGTCCCTAGCCAACACTCCAGCTCTGAAATCCAGGATTCCAGGAGATGCAGCTGAAGACAAGTCTTGTAAATATATGGTCCAGGGCACCAGAACTGTTCCTGCCTTCCCGCAAACAACAGAAGGAGCACTCCACAGCTTTGAGCTCTTCTTCCATGACTCATGTCTTAAAATGAAACTCTTAAATTGCTCTTAAAATCAAATAATATAAATTAGTTTTGTCTCCATTGTCTCTGGTCCTCTGCACTATTGCCATTACAAACTTTAAACCTGTGCACTGATAATAAGGGATAGGATCAATACATTAGTTAGAGAGGATCTCAGATCGGAAGAACAACATGTGGCATCTGTTTGGGTGCAGCAAAGAAACTGCAAGGTGCATCAAACATTGGTTTATCTATAGTCCACTGATTAGTAGTGGTAATGTGGAACACACCATAAATTAGGTGATGAGAGAAGCATGTAGCATGGGCAACGCCATTGTAATGGGTGAGTTCAATCTGAATGAAGTCTAAATAAACCTACTGAGCACAAAAGCTGTGGAGAACATGTTTCTGGAGCATGTGTGCGATGGTTTCCTGGAGGACAAGCCAACTAGAGGACATGCTATTTTAGATCAAGTATTACATAAACAGAAAGGGTTAATGAATAATCTTGTTATGAAAGATCCTTCAGGGATGAATGGCCACAATATGATAGAATATTATATTATGTTTGCAAGTGATGTAGCTAATTCTGAACGATGGGAGTTAAATTTGAATAAGAGAAATTATGAAGGCATTGGCTGAGGTGCATTGGGACTGCAGGGTGGCTAATGCAGTGCCTTTATTTAAGAATAGTTGTAAGGATAAGCCTGGGAACTATAGACCAGTGAGTCTGAAATCGGTAGTAGGTAATTTGCTGGAGGGGATTCTGATAGACATAATTTACATGCATTTTGAGAGGCAAGGACTGATTAGGGATAGTCAGCATGGCTTTGTGCTTGGGGAATCATGTCTCACAAACTTGATTGAGTTTTTTGAGGATGTGACCAAAAAAGTAGCTGGGGCAGAACAGTAGAAGTTGTCTACTTGGACTTTGGTGAAGTCTTTGACAAGGCTCTGCAAGGTAGACCAATTAATAAAGTTAGATCACATGCGATTCAGGGAGAGCTTGCCAAGTGGGTACAATACTGGTTTCACAGTAGGATACAGAGGGTGGTGCTAGATGGTTGCTTTCTCGTACTGGAGGCCTATGACCAGAGGTGTTCCACAGAGATTGGTGCTGGGTCTGCTGTTGTTTATCATTTATATAAACAATGTGCATGAGAATTTGGGGAGCACGGTTAGTAAGTTTGTGGATGACACCAAAATTGGCGGTATAGTGAACAGTGAAGAAGGTAATCCAAGATTACAAAGGGGTCTTGATCAATTGGGTCAATGGACTGAGGAGTGGCAGGTGGACTTTAACTTGGATAAACGCGAGCACTTTGGCAAAATGAAGAAGGGCAGGACTTATTACAGTTTATGGTGGGGCACCGGCTTAGTGTTATCAAACAGAGAGGCCTAGGGGTTCTGGTACATAGTTCTTTGAAAGTTGCATCACAGATAGACAGGGTGGTTAAGAAGGCATTCAGCATGCTTGCCTTCGTTGCTCAGACCTATGGCTATAGGAGTTGGGAAGTCATGCTGAGGTTGTACAGGACATCTGAGATGCCACCTTTGCAAAACTGTGTACAGTTCTGTTTGCCCTGCTATAGAAAGGATATTATTAATTTGGAAAGGGTTCAGAAAAGACTTACAATGATGTTGCCCGGAATGGAAACTTTGAGTAATAAGGAGAGGCTGGACGGACTGGGCCTTTTCCACTGGAGCACAGGAAGTTTGGGGGGTGATCTTATAGAGGCTTATAAAATCATGAAGGACATAGATAAGTGAATAGCAAGGTCTCTTCCCTAGAGTAGGTGAGTTAAAAACTAGAAGGCACATTTTTAAGATGAGAGGAGAAAGATTTAAGAGGGAGCTGAGAGGCAACTTTTTCACGCAGAGGGTGCTTTGTATATGGAATGCCAGAGGAAGTGGTAGATGCAGGTAGAGGTATAACATTTAAAAGGCATTTGGACAGCTATATGAATAGGAAGATTTTTGAGGGATATGGGCCAAATGCAGGCAAGCAGGACTAGAAACTTGGTCAGCATGGGCGAGTTGGACTGAAGTGTCTCTTTCTGTGCTATATGACTCTATGACTCTTAAATAGCAAGACTGCACAGAGGCAATGGATTGTCTTTAGAGAGGAATTAAATGATGTGCAGTATCTATAAATAGCTTCAAGGTCCAAAAATTTAAAAAAAGGTCAGTCAATAATGTCTAATAAAGGAAGTCAGTGATGTATGAAACTAAAAAGAGTTGCCGTTTAAAGTTGCCGTAAATAACAGCAATTCTGAGGACTGGGAGGTTTTGTTGAGTTCAACATTTGAAGACCAAGAAATTGATAAGGAAAGGTAAAATAGAATATGGATGCAATTTGGCAAAAAACAAAAGACTGTAAAAGCTTCTGTAAGTACATAAAAAGAAAGCATTTGGCTAAAATGAATGTGGGTCAACTGCAGGCAGTCAGGAGAGTTTAAAATGGGAAATAGAGATATGGCAGCTCAGTTAAATGATTATTTTGTGTCTTTTTTCACTGATGAAGATACCAGAAATCTCCCAGAACTAGACACCAAAGTGACAAGAGAGAATGAGGAGTTGAAGGTGATTAGCATTATTAAGATGATTGTACTCGATGATGGGGTTGAAAGTTTATATATCCCCAGAACGTGATGTTCTACACCCCAGAGTGTTGAAGGAGATGGCTGTAGATCTAGCTGATTCATTGGTGATCATCTTCTAAAATTCCAAAGATTCTAGAATGATTTCTGCACATGGGAAGGTAGTGAGTGTCACCTCACCACTTAAGAAGGAAGAAGGAGAGAAAACAGGGAACTACAGCCTTAGTCGCGGGGAAAAGGTAAAAATCTATTATAAAGGATGTGGTAAGTGCATGATACCTGGTTGATAATAATCTGATAGGTACAGTTCACATGGATTTGCACATAATGTTTGATCACTTGTTGAAATTTTCTGAAAATGTTACAAACAAAATTGTTAAAGGATGGCTATCAGATGTAGTATACTTAATTTTCAGAAAGTTTTTGATAAAGTCCCCCATTGGAGTGTGGTTCAAAAGATTAAAGTTCATGGAATCAGAGGCATTGCACTGGCATAGATTTGTGATTGGCCAACAGGCAGAAAACAGAGAGTAGAAGTAAATAGGTTATTCTCAATTTGCTGGTGGTATCTAATGAGATACCATAAGGATCAGTACTAATGCCGTGGCTATTCACAATATATATCCATGATCTGAAGTTGGAAACCCAATGTCATTTTACCAAAATTGCAGATGATAAAAAGCTAGGTGCGAATATGTGTTGCAAAAATGATATAAAGCAGTTTCAGGAGCATTTGGGCAGGCTTTATGAATGGGAATAACATGGCAGTTGGTATGTAATATGGAAAAATATTATAGAATATAAATAGAATAATATAGAAAAATGTGAAGCTATCCACTTTGGTGGGAGTCACAGATGTGCAGAGTTTTCTTAAACAGAAGAGACTGGAAAAGTACAAAGTGCTGAGACTGGCACAGTGGCAATTTCATTGTATTAGTAACCCAATAAAAACATGCTAATGTTCCGGGAACATGGGTCAGAATCCCACCATGGCAGATATTGAAATTTCAATCCAATAAAAATCTGGCACAAGAAACCTACCTGGCAGCAACCATGTAACCAATGCTGAATGTCATAAAACCCCATCTGGCTCACTGATGTCCCTGAGGAAAGAAATCTTCCATCCTTACTGGTCTGGCCTAAATATGACTCCAGACCCACAGCAATCATTTTGACTCTTAACTGCCCTCTGAGCAATTAGGGATGGATATTAAATACTGGCCTATCCAATGATGCCCACATCCCACGAGCAAATGAAATAATGTGCAAAGAGACCTAGGTGTCTTTGTGAATAAGTCAGTAAAGGCCGACATACAGGTACAGCAAGCTATTAGGAAGACAAATGAATGTTAACCTTTATTGCAACAGAATTTGAGTACAGGAGTAGTGAATAGGAGCTTGGTTAGACCACACCTACAGTATCGTGTGCAGTTGGATCTTCTTATCTCAGGAAAGATATTATTACCATAAATGGAGCGCAACGGAAGCTTATCAGATTCGTTCCTGATATGGGGGGACTGTCCTATGAAGAGAGGTTGGACAAATTGGGTCACTATTCTGTAGAAATTTGAAGAATAAAAGGTAATCTCATTGAAAATTACATATAGTTAAAGGGTTAGACCAAGTAGATGCAGGAACGATGTGAACCCTGGTTGACAAGTCTAGAACTAGAGCGCACAATTTAAAAATAAGGGGGAATGCCACTTAGATCTGAGATGATTAATGATTCGGGAATGTGTTTTACTCGAAGGTGTGTGAATCTTTGGAATTTTCTACCACAGGGATTTGTGGAAGCTCAGTGGAGGTGGAGACTGATAAATTTTTGATTATCAGTGATGCTCAGAGTTACGGGGACGAGGCAGCCAGTAAAATGCAAGAGATAAAACAGGAACCAATACGTGATTACAAATGTTTGGTTTAACTTTGGAGTTGGACTGGATATCTGATTTTGCGATGATGCTCCCGTTTATTTCATTAAAAATGAAGAGTGCAACTGATTGTAGAAATTTAATAAAACAGTGCATCTAAGTGTTCAAACTGCCATGATGACTCTGAAAGTCATGACAGACTACATAGGCTGAATGGCTTAATCTTGTTTCTATGCTCTAAATCGGTGCCATGGTCTTACTGGTAAGAATTTAATTTATGATTGTTATGACTATTAACAAATACGCTTCAATATTGGTACCTGAAACCTAGCAACATCACCATGAATCATGTTCAGGTTTCATGTAAGAAAATTCCCTTCACAAAGTGTTCATTCTGCAAGTGTGAAAAAGCAGGATTACTGCGCAATAATTAGAATAGATTTCCATTGTAACAAATAAACTCCTAAACAATGAACACACCAATAAATATTATTTATCCAGACTTGTCTTAACATTCGTTTAACTATGCATAAGTCCATTTCCTAAAGGACTATAAGATAAAATATCCCAATAGAAGGCAGACTCTCCATTGCTTAATCAATATTTTTAATGTCAGATACGCCAACTTTTTTAACATGATTCTTCCAATTTTGGACCCTGAGTTCTTATTGCATTTATGGACATCAAACTATGAACAAAGTGGAATCAATTTCATTTTTTTTTGACTGTTTGTTCAACTTGAAAATACAATTCCTGTTTTTTTTAACTGCTAGAAGAGCTTTTGCAATGTAGCAAGTGGAAGATCCACAAATACCTTACATGTAGTTGGGTTGCAGTGGTAGTGGAACTGACATGATGCCCATGCAAGTCATGGGCCTCTGCAAACACTAGTAGCATGTTTTTATAATGCACCTTAGCCACACTTTGCATGCATGTGTCATCATCAAAACACTCAGTGATGTTCCGTCTGGGATATAAATAGGATTTCATTTTATGCTTTCCTGCCTCTATCTGAAACACAGCTTCATCTCTCCTTTGAAAATTGACTTTTACCTTTCTTCCCGTTCTTTTCTTCTCATTCATTCTTTTTTGTAAAATTTCATCCTTCCACTCTATTATCTTATCTTATTTTCCTGTTTGTTTCTATCCCTTTCACATTTACCTACTCCTCTATTTGTATATATTCTAGGTTAATGGATCTATTCTATTTTCTTTTGGCAATCACAATTTTATTCTGGTTCCTCTGGCCAATGTAGTGTAGAATACAAATATAAACACAAAATAAATATTAAATCTGTAATATTGAAAGGAAATTGGATAAATGCTTGCAGAGGAGATGTATTCAGGCTTTGAGGAAAGAGCTAGCACTGATTATTGAATAATTCTTTCAAAGAGTGAACACTGTCAAGCTGGGCCAAACGTTCACCTTCTGCGCTGTCGAATTATGAAGCAGCCAGTAAAATGCAAGAGATAAAACAGGAACCAATACGTGATTACAAATGTTTGGTTTAACTTTGGAGTTGGACTGGATATCTGATTTTGCGATGATGCTCCCGTTTATTTCATTAAAAATGAAGAGTGCAACTGATTGTAGAAATTTAATAAAACAGTGCAAATAGAAACATTAGAAAACAGCAATCGATTGCACACTAATGACACTTTATGCTCCTTTTCAAATGCACCAACCAAGTTTCAAGGCCAAACTGATAGTGCAGTTCTGCAGAAAATCTATTATTTTTGAAGTACCAAGAATTAATTGAAATAAAGCATGAAATATTAAACGTGAGGATCATGCAATGACTAGCCAAGCATAATTTAGATACCTTTTAGCCTATGCAAAATGGATAGTGAAGGCCAACAAATTATGAAAAGGGTATGATTCTCAGAGGTAATGTCTGGCATTAATTTACAGCATTGCACAGACAACTTATTGACAAGTTAGCCATTCAGCATTGATAATTTGGATGTATTTCTAACTTTCTCAATTAGTTTTACAGATATTTTCCTTTGATTCATATGTTCCCTAACTTTTCCCACTCTATACTACAACAGTGACAAGACTTCATTGTCTCTAAAGCACTTGAGATGTCCAATAGTCATTAAAAGCATTACATAAATGCAAGTCTTTCTTTGCATTCTGATTTGTCAGTATTTAACAAAGAGGAAATATCAGTTATTCAGCTTGTACATAAGGAAGTGTAGTGGTGGAGAGTAATACAGGAAGTGTGATGAAAACACAAACTAACTTTTTCTGTCTAATTGCTGGTGAATCTCACAGAAGTCAGATGACACAATTAGGGCAGGTGGTGACACATTGGAATATTCTGCTAAATTGGAGCTTCCTCAAGACTAAAGTTGGATTGTTATTAGTAAAATAGAGAATCAGCACAATCAGAGTTTAATCATTGAATTTTTGGTTGGTCAGACAGCTTTGCAGATTGGAATGAGTCAGTCACTTAAGAGTGCAAGTGAAAGTCACTGAGTACGTAAAAATTGTCTAGCATCTAATCTACGATTTTTGGATAAACAAAATTCACTCACCTCCAACATTTCTTATCATATTAGACAACACAGATGCCATAAGAGTGTTTATGCTGAGAAGGAGGAAATACTGCTTTATAACTAAGCTGCATTATCATGCAAGTGTGAGAAGTAAAGTGTAACAGTAAATAAAACTGGCACTTTACAGGAAGTTCTTGCCTCGCAAAAGGCTTTTGATATGTCATAGACATGATAAACCAGATAGATATATGCTTTTGATAGAACACAAATTTAAAACAGTGCTGCAGTAATGGTGCAGTGTCAGAGGTGCTGTCTCTTATTTGGGACGTTAAACTGAGGGCTTCTTGCTCCAGACATACATGACTCCATTGCTATTTGACGGACAGTCGGCAACCTAACCACTATTACACCCCTGCAACACCATCCCACATTTCGATCAACATTCTGTCATCAACTGACGCCGCAGGGAAAAACAGATAATCTGGTAATTAATAAATTTGCTGCAAGCAGAATTTTTCAGTTTACAAACTGATATATTTAAATATGTGATAATTATAATCTCACCATAAAAACTTATCTTTTAAGTTGAAAGCACTTTCAAACTTTCAGAAAACATGATAATTTTTTCTTTTTCATTTTATTAATTCATGGAATGTTTCCTGCAGTGGATAGATAGCAGTTAATGCCCATGTCGAATTGCCCTTGAGAAGGTGGTGGTGACGAGTCTTCTTGAATTGCTGCAGCCAATGTGGTGAACACCCACAATGCCATATCAGGTATCATACAAAAGTGCATACATTTTTTATTTCAAACAAGTTGTTCAAAAATACAAAGTATTTGAATCAAAACACACACCTTCTTTTCAGAGTGTGATGGCCTCTTCCATAGTAACTGAACAATGTTATATTTTCTAATTGTAGACTCTGGAAGGTTAGGTATCTTGTGGACTTCTGAGGGGGGTGAAGGAGGCAATTACCAAAACTTGACAAATGACAGGGCTGATTTTAATCTAACTCAAAAGCAGGAAAAGGACAGTGTCAGGTTGGCTGCCCATTTTAATCTACCGATGCATTGTGAAATCAAATAAGATTTGAAATTAATGTCTGAGTTCGACCGATCTTGTTCCCATCAGTCAGGATGGGAACATTGTCATACACTTTTTTTTAATCTCTGAGTTTTATTGAGCGTAGATGTGTGTTGCAGGACTGGAGACTTCCCAGGTTAGTGGCATTTTGTTGTTTTAAAAAATGGAACATATATCTCTGCGAGCTGGTTTAACATCTCTGGTGAGAACATTGCAGAGATTAATTAGTAATGAAATAACCATATATCTAAATGAAAAGGGAAGTAGCCAACAAAGATTTTAAAAATGGATGAAGACACTTGGCAAGATACTGAATGAATGATTACTAGAAAATTTAAGGTATATGGAATTAGCAGGTAGCTAGCAATTTGAATTAATTCCACAGAGGCCAGTATCCCATCACTAACTCATGCTTTATTTACATGTGTGTAATACTTGACCCAGAAATCGTCTTCCTCAGAGTGAACAGAACTTGTGACACTCCTGTCTATTTCTATCAGCCAGGGCTCCTCGATTAGACCAGGTTTACAGCCCCAATCAGGGAACTCATATTCTTTGAGGTCCACTTGGTTGACCTTGTTATAATCACTTCATCACTCCCCATCTAAGTCCAGGAACAGAGGCCTGTTATTTTTCTTATAGCTTCTTCCGTGAAAGGACTGACATTGTTGACGTGCATCTGAGTCCAGAGTTTACCAGGCAATTCCCACGAATGTGGAGGAGATGTTGGTGATACTCTTTATCCTTTTTGGTATTCTGGGTACTGTGCCACCAACGCAGCTATGTCTGCATTCAATCCTGGCCACAGACTTAACCTCTAACCAACATCTTCACTTTTGACTCCCCCAGATTACCCTGGTGGAGTTCAGCCAGTAACCGGCAGTGACCTTTGCTCGGGACAATCACTCTTGTTCCCTATAAGGAAAAGATGTCTTCTACAGTGATCTAATTTCAGAAGGTCAGGGTAATGTTGGTAGGTCCGGTTTCTAGGTCCAGAAAGGTCTCAATTCTGGTTACGATGGCCCTTTTGTTTCCCCCATCATGACCAGCTGTTTTAGTTTTTCCAGGACCAGATGTTTTGCATCCACAATCTGATATCATCAGCAGTGAATGGAAGGGTGTCTGGAAAGTTTAAACTGACATTGGGCTTTTCCAGTGGTGGCACCAGCAATGATGTATCTGCCATCAGGAGGTGGCTCGAGGCAGTTGCATTTGTGACTTGGCCCTCTGGATGGTGTTCCAACTTGTAATTATGTGCACTTCGGCTGAGAGTTCATTGCTAAATTTAGCCTGAAACTATGGGCAGCACAGCTTTGTCCTCTTTGAGTAACCCTAATAGGGGTTTGTGATCTGTTACTATAATACAGTTATGGCCATAAAGGTACAGTTGGAACTTTCTCACTTCAATGATGACCAGGAAATCTTCCTTCTTTATCTGGGAATATTTACGTTCGGCATCAGCCAAAGTCTCGGAAGCATACGCCATTGGGCCTTCCTTTCCACTGGGCCCTCTGGGAGCCAACATTACCCCAATATCATATCTGGAGGCATTGCATATCAGCACCAGATCTTGCTTGGTGTCAGAGTGTGCCAACAACTTAGACAATGATAGCTGCTTAGAGATAACAAGCGTGGGGCTGGATGAACACAGCAGGTCAAGCAGCATCATAGGAGCAGGAAAACTTGACGTTTCGGGCCTAAACCCTTTATCAATGATAGCTGCTTCTTCATTTCCCGAAAGGCTACCTCTTGGAAATGGTCTCATGGCCAAGGCTTTTATCAATAGCAGGTGTAAGGGTGCCAGGATAGAGACCAGTTATGAACTTTCTGTAATAATTCAACAGTCCAACAAAAGACCTAAATTCTGGTACAGTTGTGGGAGCCAGGGCACCTTTGATCATCTCACTTTACCTTCCAATAGGTGTAACCGGATACTGCTGTGCGTATATCAACCTCCAACAGAACTGGGTGACCACTTAACTAAACATTTACTTTGATTGATTCTGATTTGGATGTTACTAAGCAATTTAACTGTTCCAAGCCAAATGTAGGTGGACTTTCCAGAATGCGCACTCTCTTAGATACTGGCCTGAGTTCTCTTCCTCAATTTAGGTCCAGTGGGAATCTTTTCCTGTCTCGTGTCTGTATACCAGCAGCAACTACAATGGCTTGCTGGCCCAGATCCTAAAGAAAATGTTAACTGTTTGGCCGAGGCTTGGCTTTGTTGTGGGGTTTGCTGTGGGCTGACTAGAGTCAACAAACTCCCTTTGTTCAGGATATGTCTTGAGTGAGGCTGGCAACTGCCTTCACTCAAGTGGTGACCCCTAAGCTTGGTTGGCCTGGTGAGAATGTCCACTTCTATCGGAATGACCTATAACTCATAAGCTCCACTTGCCACATTTGCTAACGATAAAGCCAATTGTAGTGCCTGTTTGAAATCCAGTTGGGCTTCAGCTAGTAGGTGCTTTTGCATGGTGACATCATTAATCTCATGTACCCAATTGGTCAGCATCTCAGTAGGGGTTAAACCAAAGTTACAAGCCTGTTGTCTTAACCTCATCAGAAATCCCAACACAGATTCCTCTAGTTGTCAAATTGTCGAGTAAATCTGACAAACTCAAAAAGCATCTCAGACTTAGAGGAGGTTTGAGATCATAATATTCCTTTACTAAATCTATTAACTCTTGAAAGGTTTTAATATCTAGTACCTCAGGAAACTTTAGGGTCCTAATAAGCGAAAGAAAATTGCGAGTCCACAAGGTGTCAGAAGAAAAACTCATTGCTTTTCATCTGCCCCAATGTAATTTGCCCGGAAGAAACAAAACATTCTTTCCATGTACTGGGCTCAGTCTTCAACAGCAGGATCAAATGAGTCAAGCTTCCCAAATAACAGAATGATGCCAGAAATTCTTACCCCCAACTCAATGATGACTGTTGCCAGCAAATTTCTTCAGGAGCATTTTTTTCTCTTGTCACCACTGAAATAACTCCACAGAGGCTGGTAATCTGTCACTAAGTCACTCTTTATTTACACGTACATAGTACTTGACCAAGGCCCAGCTTCTTCACAGCCACCTCTCAAAGTGAACACAACTTCTGACAATCCTGTTCACATCCGTCAGCCAGGGCTCCCTGATTGGACCAGGTTAACAGCCACAACGAAAGAACTCACATTCTATCCGGTTTACCTGGCTGACCTTGTTACAATCACTAGACAAACTGGATTAAAAATTGATGTGGGTTCAGGACAAGAACAGCTCTGAGTGTGATTGGAAGGTGTAGAAATGCTTCATAGCATTCAGTTTTTGAGCTATTTTTGATCCTTGTCTGTATCAACAATCTGAAACTATGTCCAGAGAGAGGTGTCAAAATCTGCAGATGGTATTGAACCAAACAGGCTTTGCTAAATATTGTAAGTAATGATAAGCCTGGATAAAGCCATCATCAGACTTTACTCTGTGCAGTATTGGCGTTAACACTTCAGGCAGGATGCTCAGACTGAGACAGGACATCATTTGGATTCAACAAGATGCTGCCAGACATAAGGAGGTTTTTGCTGAACTTTTTCCTTGGAGAGAGAAAGACAATTTAGTGCCAGTTAGTGGAGATTTAACTTCTGGGTTGTTGCGTGTCAAAAAAAAAATTTTGATTCTTCAATCACTTTTCAGCGTGAATACAGTACGGAAGGAAGCCACTAAAATATATAAAAACTGTGAATGCTGGGAATCTTAAAAAAAAGAAATCGATGGAGAAACCTAGCAGGTCTGGTAACATCTGTGGAGAGAAAGCAGAGGTAATGTTTTCAGTCCAGTGACCTAGCTTCAGAACCCAGAACAGACGGAGGCTATTGGCCCATCAATTTCATGTCAGATCCATTAGTCGAATGTCAAAATTGAAAGCCATCATCTAATTCATGGGATTGTAGTTATTTCTTTATATTCTATGGCTGTTTTGCTATGAAGTCTTTTAAGAAAACAGTAGTTATGAAGAGATCTGTGACTAGATTCTGGCAATCAGAAATGATTCACGACTTGGTGAACACATAGATACACAATTTTATCTTGATAAATGCACTTGTATACAAAATTGAAGTGTCAAATGGTGGCAGAATCAATGAATTAATCTTAAAAAGCAAATTGAGAATGTGATGAAGAGTACAAGTGTATCGTTACTTAAACCTCAAGCCAACAGATCAGCTTAAATCAACTGGTTTTGGGAATGAGAGATAACAACGTGTGGAGCTGGATGAACACAGCAGGCCAAGCAATAGACAATAGACAATAGGTGCAGGGGTAGGCCATTCGGCCCTTCGAGCCAGCACCACCATTCATTATGATCATGGCTGATCATCCACAATCAGTATCCTGTTCCTGCCTTATCCCCATAACCCTTGATTCCATTATCCATAAGAGCTCTATCCATCTCTTTCTTGGAAGTATCCAGAGACTTGGCCTCCACTGCCTTCTGGGGCAGAGAATTCCATATATCCACCACTCTCTGGGTGAAGAAGTTTTTCCTCAACTCTGTTCTAAATGGCCTACCCTTATTTTTAAACTGTGTCCTCTGGTTCTGGACTCACCCATCAGCGGAAACATGCTCCCTGCCTCCAGAGGGTCGAATTCCTTAATAATCTTATAGGCCTCAAGCAGCAGCATCATAGGAGCAGGAAAGCTTGACGTTTCCAGCCTAGACCTTTCATCAGAAATGGGGGAGGGGAAGAGGGTTCTGAAATAAATAGGGAGAGAGGGGGAGGCGGATAGAAGATGGATAGAGGAGAGGATAGGTGGAGAGGAGGCAGACAAGTCGGAGAGGTGGGGATGGAGCCAGTAAAGGTGAGTGTAAAGGTGAGGAGATAGGTCAGTCCAGGCAGGACGGACAGGTCAAGGGGGGGCGGGATGAGGTTAGTAGATAGGAGATGGGGGTGGGGCTTGAGGTGGCAGGAGGGGATAGGTGAGAGGAAGAACAGATTAGGGAGGCGGGGACGAGCTGGGCTGGTTTTGGGATGCGGTTGGGGGAGGGAAGATTTTGAACCAACCTCCGGATCCAAAGCATCATCCTCCGACACTTCCGCCATCTGCAATCCGACCCCACCACCAAAGACATTTTTCCCTCCCCACCCTTGTCGGCTTTCCAGTCTCTCCGTGACTCCCTTGTCCGCTCCACACTCCTCTCCAGCCCCACCACACCCGCCACTTTTCCCTGCAACCGCAGGAAGTGCTACACCTGCCCCCACACCTCCTCCCTCACCCCAATCCCAGGTCCTAAGAAGACTTTCCACATCAAGCAGATGTTAACCTGCACATCTGCCAATATGGTATACTGCATCCGCTGTACCCGTTGTGGCTTCCTCTACATCGGGGAAACCAAGCGGAAGCTTGGGGACCGCTTTGCAGAACACCTGCGCTCAGTTCGCAACAAACAATTGCACCTCCCAGTCGTGAACCATTTCAACTCCCCCTCCCATTCCTCAGACGACATGTCCATCCTGGGCCTCCTGCAATGCCACAATGATGCCACCAGAAGGCTACAGGAACAGCAAATCATATTCAGCCTGGGAACCCTGCAGCCCAATGGTATCAATGTGGATTTCACAAGCTTCAAAATCTCCCCTCCCCCAACCGCATCCCAAAACCAGCCCAGCTCGTCCCCACCTCCCTAACCTGTCCTTCCTCTCACCTATCCCCTCCTCCCACCTCCGACTTACTAACCTCATCCCGCCCCCTTGACCTGTCCGTCCTCCCTGGACTGACCTATCTCCTCCCTACCCCCCCACCTACACTCACCTTTACTGGCTCCATCCCCGCCTCTTTGACCTGTCTGCCTCCTCTCCACCTATCCTCTCCTCTATCCATCTTCTATCCACTTCCCCCTCTCTCCCTATTTATTTCAGAACCCTCTTCCCTTCCCCCATTTCTGATGAAGGGTCTAGGCCTGAAACGTCAAGCTTTCCTGCTCCTATGATGCTGCTTGGCCTGCTGTGTTCATCCAGCTCCACACCTTGTTATCTCGGATTCTCCAGCATTTGCAGTACTTATTATCTCTGGTTTTGGGAATGATTTCACCAACATTGTGTGCTGATATTCACCTAGTATAGTTAACTAATTGGTACTATTTTAGCACTGAAGTAAACTATATACATAAAAATAATGCATGCAATAAGAAAATGGGACGCTTATACGAGGCTAGTCAGAATCTGACTAATGGACTATAACTATTAGATTTCTTGAAAATACAGTAGGTAAAGGCACTATCAAGCATAGCGCTACCCAAATGTAAACTCAGCAAGTATGAGTGGGGTAATGTCAAACACAGTACTTTCAACTCCTACTGGAGATGACCATCAATTATCTACCAGCAGCAGGCAAATAGCTTCCCAAGGGACTGACCTTTTACTGCATATTAAAGATATCAGGAGATTTGGGAATAATTTGCAACATGGTTCTGAGGTAGAAGATCCACTTGAACGGTCATGCAAGATCAACGGGCCTGCCCCTCACTATTTTGTGTGCGTGTGTGTGCGTGTGTGTGTTTGTGTGTAGTGTGTGTGTGTGCGTGTGTGTGTGTGTGCGTGTGTGTGTGTGTGCGCGCATGCACGCACGCACTAGTGTGACTGTGATTGTGCTGCAATCAGGATTTCAGATTTAATTCCTGTGTAGTGTGTATGATTTCAGCATACCTGGCAGGAGATAGTTAACAAACACCAGTGCAGATTCACCAGAATGATTTGATTTGATTTATTGTAGTCACACGTACCTAAGTACAGTGAAAAGCTTTTCTTTACGACCAATACAGACAGATCATAGCAATCAAGGACATACAGATCATAGGTTGCTTAGACAGATGGAGGCATACAAGGTTATGGCTGCACAGGGCGTGCACAAAGCAAAGCAAGATCAACATTCTTTGAAGTTAGAGAGGTCCATTCAGCAGTCTAATAACAGCAGGGAAGAAGCTGTTCTTGAACCTGTTGGTGCGTGTGTTCAAGCTCCTATATCTTCTGCCTGACAGAAGAGGTTGGAGGAAAGTATTACTGGGATGGGAGGGGCCTTTAATGATGTTGACAGCCTTTCTGCAGCAATAAGAAGTGTAAATGAAGTCCATGTTTGGGAGGTTGACTTCCGTGATGATCTGGGCTGAGCACAAAATTTTCTGTAGTTTCTTACAGTCCTGGGCAGAGCAGTTGTTGCACCAGGCTGTTATGCTCTTGGACAGTATGCTTTCTATGGTGTATCTGTAAAAGTTGGTGAGGGTCCTTATGAACATGCCAAATTTCCTAAGCCACCTGAGAAAGAAGAGGCGTTGTTGTGCCTTCTTGACTGTCACATTTATGTGGGAGGACCAGGACAGCTGTTGGTTATCGTCGCTCCCAGGGACTCAATGCTATTGACTCACTCCACCTCCAGCTCCGTTGAGGAGCATGTCCTCTCCTTTCTTCCTGAAGTCAATGATCAGTTCTTTTGCCTTGTTGACATTGAGAGGGAAGTTGTTATCATTGCACCACAACACCATATTGGCAGGTGTATTTAAAATTACAAGGACACGTTGTTGACTCTTGTATTTCCAAGTATCTGGAGTTGAAGTGTGAGCAAAATTAAGTATTTGAAATTATTCTGGTGGTTAACAGGGGACGTACTCAGAAATGATTTTCTCTGGTGTGGGAATGTGAAATAAGTAGGCATGTCCTTAAAATTTAAACCATTCTCTTCAGGAGTTAAATCAGGAAGCATTTTGAACACAATCGAAAACTGAAATCACTGCTTCAAAAAGCTGAGGATAATGTTACAAATGACATTTTCCAGATTAAGGTCAGTAGAGTACTGTTAGGTAAGACTATCAATAGATTTTTTTATACTATTCTTTCATGGGCTGAGGGCATCTTTGACAAGGCCAGTATTTTATTCTCCATCTCTAATTGCTATTGAAAAGATGATTGTGAGCTGTCTTCTTGAACTATTTAGTTCATCCAACATGACCTTTGTTGAAAGTTTTGTTTTAACAGTAGTGTTAAACTGAGTTTCAGAGGGCAGTTAAATATCAACCACATTACTATGCATCTTAATTCACACATAAGCCAGACTATGGAAGGGTAGCTTATTTTCTTCCTTAAAGGATCTATTGATCTAGATGGATTTTTATGGCAAATATGGTCATTATTACCACGACTTGCTTTCAATTTCAGATACTTTCTTCTTTTTATTAGTTCTCTGCCTAAAAGCAGGTTCAATCCACAATGCCATGATCTCCGTCACAGGTAGGGAGAGGAATTAGGTCTCGAATCAACCAAAACCAGAATGGAGATCAAACCCCCACGTCACTAATCAGATACGTACTGGTCATCCAGCCAAATGGCCCCCAAAGAATTTGGCTCACTGTGGCAACAAGAACTTTTTACATTCCAAGTTGGACTCAGAGCTTTGATTAATGATGACAGATGTTCCAATTTTTTTCTATCACTTGGCATAACAGAAGCCCTTACTGCCTGCCATTGGTGTACAGTGGAAACATTTGTTGAATAAAACTCAAGCTATTTGGCTGATAATTTAGTAATTATTAATTATTTGAATTTAAATTCCACTGGCTCCTGTGTCCATAATCTTTCTAAAACTATAAGAGCCACTAGTCAGACCACAGCTAGAATATGGTTTACAATTAACTAGGGAAAGCTATCCTGGCTGTGGGCAGACCAGAGAAAGTTTTCTAGGCTTATTCTGGTTCTTGAGGGATTTTACATATGAGAAGAGGTTGGCTACATTGTACTCTTTGAAGTTGAGAAGATTGTGAGGAGACCTTAATGAAACGTAGATGGCTCTTAGGGAGCTTGTCAGGGTAAATGCTGAGAGGTTGTTTCACATTGTGGAAAATCTAGGACAAGAGGGTATAATCTCAGAGTAAGGGGTCGCCCATTTAGGACAGAGATGAGGTATTTATTCTGCATATGGCGGTAGAGGCTGGATTGTTAAAAATATTCAAGGCTAAGACAGATATCAGTTAGGAAGTCAAGGTTATGCAGAAAAGACAGGAAAGTAGAGTTTATCTATTTAGAGAATGATCAGATCAGCCACAATCCCACTGAACGGTGGAGCTACATTGTTTGCATCACGGGACTGATTCTCCATCCAATGGGAGTATAATGATTTCAACAGTGCATACAGGCGTTTTGCATCAGGACCATGTTGAAATCTTGATGTAGATGAATCACCATGAGTTGCCATGGGAGCCAAAACATGGGCAACCAGACTCAGTGTCTGAAGCCCTCCTAAAATGTCACTAGCTTTGAGTTGGAGGCTTCTGACTGAATTGCCTTAATAGTTACCACCAGGAAAAGCTAGAGGAATTAAAAGTTGCTTTAATAGCTAAACCTGTGATATAACACTGACTATCTCACCCCCTCACTCCATGAAGCCTATGGGCAGCAGATTCCTCTCTCGACCTCAGACTTGCCTCACTCCCCATGCAACTGGACATGGCTCGCACGCACTACCCTGGCCCCTGACCGCTGTGGACACCCAACATTTTGGACTACCTTTGATCTGCTCTCTCCTTGTAGTCCATACAAACCCAACTTCTGAGACCACCCACTCCCAAACCTGAAGATCACATCCATACACCCACCGGATCCATGCTGACAGTCCACCTGAAGCGATGACCCACTTACCTGACACCATACCCTCTCAGCATCATTTCAAAAAATCTCTGTATGAGCATTTCAATGAATGCTATCCTCCTGCCTTTTCCTCACAACTTTGCACACTATACCTTTCAAAATAATAGTCTAACAATCTTTTGAATGCATTGATCAAACCTGCTTCTACACACTCTTAGGCACTGCATTCCATCTGTAGATATTATGCAAACTAAGCTACCTGGAATGTTGAAGGGCTTATTTGGTTGACCTTTTTTACGATTCTGAAATGAATTGATTCCTTACTCTCTCACCCACCACAACATCTCCTTCATTTTCCACCTCATCCCTACCGACAAAGGACACCAACCTCTCCTCGCTTGGCAACACCCAACCACCACCCTATCCCCTACTTACTTTCAACATTTACCTTGCCTTAGTAACTGTCAATTTGACTTCAGGATTTTTAAATCTTGAAAAATGTCAGGATTTGTTGTGAACAAAGTGGTTTCACTGTTGATACACTTTGCTGCTTGCATCACAGACTCTTGGCCCGGGCTAGACTACTTCAACTGAGAAGGCTCCTGGGCCAAAAGTCCACACAGAAAATATCTCTAAAAGTAAGTGTGTAGTTTTTAGTCTGATCAGGATCATACATATTGCTTCCAATCTTTATTGGGAAATCTGCGTCAGTGCAATCCTGACTTGGATTTAGTTGCTGCATAAACTGAGGAGAACACAGGGAAACAGATAGGGTCTCAATCGTCAAATACATTTTTGCAATAAATGGGACAAAAGAAAGGCAAAAATCCCAGCTCTGCACTTAGCATCCTGTTCTCGCTTAAACCTGGGCTAACATCAATTTGGCATATGGGGAAATAGAAGAAGAATGTTTTTTCCTTTCTTTATTCTTTAATGACGTGGGTGTTTGCAACGGCTAGCATTTGTTGTCAGTCCCTAATTTCCATTGAGCTAAGTGCCTTGTGTAGTCCATTTTAAAGAGCTGTCAAGAGTCAACAGCATTGTTATGGGTCTGGAATCACACAAAGGCCAGAATGGGGAAGAATGGCAGATGGCCCTCCCTAAGAACGAACCTACAAAAATCAATGTCAAATCCACAGTTGCCATCACTGATGATTAGCTTTCAATTGCAGATGTTACTAATTGAATTTAGATTCCACCAATTACAACACTAGCATCTACTTGACAATATGAAAAATTGTCCAGCTATGTCCTTTTCACAAAAAGCAGGACACCTTCAATGCAGCCAATTACCGCTGTGTCGGTCTATGCTTGGTCAACAGTGAAGTGATAGAAAGTGTCATCTATAATGCTATTAAATGGCTCCTGTTTAGCAATACATGCTCACTAACACACAGTTTGGATTTCACCAGACCCACTCAGCTCCTGACCTGATTACAACCTTAGTTCAAACATGGACAAAAGAGCTGAATTCTAAAGATGAGACAAGGATGACAGCTCTTGACATCAAGGCCACATTCAATCAAGGATGGCATCAAGGACCCCCAGCAAAACTGAAATCAATGGGATGGCTGGTGTCATACCTGACACAAAGGAAGGTGGTCATGATTGTTGGAGGGCAGTCATGCCAGCTCCAGGACATCTCTGCAGGAGTTCTTCAGGGTAGTGTCCTAGGCCCAACCATCTTCAGCTGCTTTATCAATGATCTTCCCTCCGTCATAAGGTCAGAAGTGAGGATGTTCACTGATGATTGCATAATGTTCATCACCGCTCACAGTTCTACGATCTGAAGTAGTCCATGTTTCAATGCAATAACATCTGGACAATACCCAGGCTTGCATTGACAAGTGCTAAGTAACATTCACACTGTACAAAGGCCAGACAATGATCACTTCCAATGAGGGACAATCTAACGACTACCTTATTGACATTCAAATGTGTTACCGTCACTGGATACCCAGTATCAACATCTTGGTGGTTATCATTGACCAGAAACTCAACTGGACTCGCCATATAAACACAGGGGCGACAAGACCAGATCAAAGGCTAGGAATACTGTAGCAAGTAACTCACCTCCTGACTCCTCATAGCCTGCTTAATTGGCACCATATCCACATGCATCCAGTCCCTCCACTCCCAGCAGCAATGCTCCACAGCAGCAATGTTTACTATCTACATGATGCACTGCAAAAATTGTCCTTAGACAGCACTTTCCAAACTCACAACCACTTCCACCTGGAAGGACAAGGACAGCAGATACACAGGAAAACCACCAGCTTCAAGTTTCTCTCCAAGTCATTCACCATCCTGACTTAGAAATATTTGAATACAGTTCCTTCCCTGTCACTGGGTCATAATCTTAGAATTTCCTCCCTAAGGGCATTGCGAGTCTGCAGTGTTCAAGAAGGCAGCTCATTACTACATTCCCAAGAGTAAATAGGATGGGCAATAAATGCTAACTAATAAGCTACATCTACGTCCTACGACTGAATTAAAGAGGAAATGTTATCATGGTCAGACCTAATCTGTATCCTTGGAGTATTAGCCTGGTCTCTAGATTACTAATCCAGTCACATTCCTCTCCACTCTCCCTGTATGTTCCCATTTGAAAAAAGACAGGAGCTAATGTAAACAGAAAATCTAAGGTCCAAAGACATGTACAAGTTTGTCAGGGCAGTATGGAAAGAAATCTCCAGTCATTTCTTGTGCCTCTGTTTTCTTCCTTTCCCATCATCCCTCAGTCCACTCCCAACCTCAAATTTTGTATCTGACTTAATTACACAGAAAAGTCATGGATTACCCCCAATTCTCCTCATCGATTGGTTGCCTGTCAGTACTCATAATGCAACACACTTCTTCTTGTGATGCCTCATTGTGAAAATTCTTTGTGTCTTACTGCATAGATTGTATTCAACAGACAGCCCATAATTGCCAAATGATCAAATCACCAAAATGCAATTCCAAGTTTCAGCTTGAATTATTAAAAGAAAAGAAAAGAGTTAGAACTTAGGTTTAACTGAAAAACATCTATCATCAGAAAGAAAGTTTAATAGCCTGGAAAATTAACAGAAAAATTTCATAAGCATCCAGTTTATTGTACTGAGACAGTCATTATGGGCAAAATTAGACTGGAGATTTGTATATGGTAAGGTTTAGGGTTAAGGTTAGGATGAAGAAAAGGGATGGGGGTTTTGTGTTTATACAGCTTCATTCACAGGATGTCTCAAAGCACTTAACAGTAACACTGTATCCAATTTGCACACCACAGGGCTTCACTAAAAGCAATGAAATAATGACCAGATAATCACTTTTACTGATGTTGGTTGAGGGATAAATAGTTGACTAGACTCCCCAGATTCGTTTGAATGTTACATTGGAATCTTTTGAATTCACATGGACGACAAGCTTGGTTTAGCATCTCAATATGGAATGTCACACCACTTCCTCAGTACCCTACTAAAGTTCTGAGGAAAGGTCACCGGACCCAAAATGTTAACTCTGCATTTTTCTTCACAGGTGCTGCCAGCTTTTCCAGCAACTTCTTTTTTTGTACCCTACTAAAGTGTTGGCCTGGAATTTCTTCTGTAGTGGGTGTTGGACCCACAGCCTACAGGCTCAGATGTGGATCTTACTAACTCCTAAAAAAAAAGAACCTGTTCTAACTATGTGTGTACTCCTGCATGAACGAGGAGAAGTAGTCGTAACAATATACTTCAGCTCAATGTACCTGAAGAACAAGAAATGTGAGATAAAATATTGAATTTTTTTTTTGTTTTCAACTACAGCAAAGGATCCTGCCCCTCATTGCATGAAGTAAGCCCATGGGAAACTCATGGCTGAAAGGTCTGTTGATATTTCTATCTAGTCTCGTGGTCGTTTGTATGAGGCACTGGATAGCAGCAGAACATACACAGAAGTGAATACATT
The DNA here is from genome assembly GCA_024137785.1 of Ginglymostoma cirratum. NCBI lineage: Eukaryota > Metazoa > Chordata > Chondrichthyes > Orectolobiformes > Ginglymostomatidae > Ginglymostoma > Ginglymostoma cirratum. Next base: position 13,285,297 of record JAHRHZ010000249.1, read on the forward strand.
AACCACTTTAGGAAAGACAAAGGGAAACTCAGAGGCTGAGGGGTGACCTTATAGAGGTTTATAAAATCATGAGGGGCATGAATAGGGTGAACAGCCAAGGTCTTTTTCCTATGGTGGGAGAGTCCAAAACTAGAGGGCATACATTTAAGGAGAGGGGGGAAAAATTTTAAAAAGGACCTGAGGGACAACTTTTTCACGTGTATGAGATGAGCTGCCAGAGGAAGTGGCAGCGGTGGGTACAATTACAACCTTTAAAAGGCATCTGGGTGGGTATACAAATAGCAAAGGTTTAGAGGAATATAGGCCAAATGTTGGGAAATGGGACAAGGTCAGATTGTGATGTCTGATCGGCGGGGACGTGTTGGACCTAAGAGGCTGTTTCTGTGTTGTATGACTCCATGACTCCAAGTCAGGAGACACATGAAGATTTTATTTATTTTTCTTTTGTGTTGAGAAATTTTATTATTTGAATTTGATATTCTATATGCATGCCACTGTTAGCTTAATTTTAGTTGTTTATTTGATGTTGAAGATTTGTACTACTATAGCCATCCATAATTGAGATGACATTATAAACTAAATGAGTCATCAGCTGTTGTCTTTTATTCATTCTAACCCCCTTAGAAAACTTTCTGATGTACACTGACAGGCTTGGTTTTGGCTCCTTCATTAGCAGAAGATTCACATTAAGTAGCTTCCCTTAAAGTACTCATTACAATAGATTTTCTCAAATGGCTCTGGAAAATATCATTTGATAGTCAAGGATGGCGATTTATTGAGTGATCTTATTGAACATCGCAGATCCTGTGGGGAATTGACAGAGTGAATGCTGAAAGGATATTTCCCCTTGTGGGAAAGACGAGAACTATAAAACACAGCTTATAAATTAAGGGTCTCCCACTCAGGGCAGGGTTGAGGGGATTTAATTTTCTCTCCGAGGCTTGTGAGTTTGTGGAATTATCTTCCCCAGTTAGCAGTGGAAGTGGGATCATTGTATATTTTTACGTCAGAGGTGGATTGGCTATTGGTTGGTGACAGACTTAAAGAGAATTGGGGTAAATAGGAAAGTGGAGTTGAGGCCACAATCAGATCAGCTAAGATCTTACAGAATAATGCAGCAGGTGCAAGGGGTCAAATGTACTACACATGCTCCTAATTTGCATGCTTGTATGTTTGGGCTTTTTTAAAATATGGGATTTTGTTGCCCAACTGCAGGAAGATTTGTCAGTTTTCACTGGGATCATCAGAGTGCCACTCAATTCACATTCACGCAGGGTAAGACACTGTAATGTGCCAGGGAGGGATAGTGAAACACTTATTGAACTGGATTTGCAGTTAGTGGTTAAGTTCTTGCCATTCACCTTGAACAAAACTTCTCAAAATATTTAGGATCATCGAGTTTTTACAGCAAGTAAACCAGCATTTCACCCCTGTGTGTCTGTGTGGCTCATCGTCTATTCAAGTCTCATTTTCCAGCACTTGGCTCATAGCCTTGAATGCTATGGCATTTCAATTGATCATCTAAATACTTCTTAAGTGCCTTTTAGGCAGTGAGTTCCAGGTACCAATCACCATTTGGGTGAAAGTTTTATTTTCCTCAAATCCCCTCTAGATCAATGTTTTAAAACATGGTATTCCCCATTTCTGACTGTATTTTTAATGGGGAACTATCAGTTGGGGATCTGTGGCATCCAGAACCCATTAAACAAACCGAACATCAATGTGATTAAAGTATTCTCATAGACCACAAACCAGGAATGGAAACTGTTATAATTATAGATTATAATTAACTTTTTCAAATTTACAAACGAAATAGACTCTGAATATGTTAAACTTGAAAATTAGGGAATAGTTTATCTGATTTTAAGTGTCATTACATTTTAAAAAGCTACATTTAGGGAATGACAATTTACATACCTATTTTCTCAAAGCCAAAGTGTGTGTACCACAGTGATTACGATCTGGCACCCCGCTAGAAACTATTACAATCCTTTTAGTGGGTCTTGTTTCGCAATTTTTTCTTACAAGACTATTGTATTAAAATGGAAGTTCACGACAAATCACTGAGTCCAGGTCCTGTGCATCTGTGAAACCTGTACCAATACTCCTTGTGCAGGAAAGGGTATCACTGCTGCCAACTTCTGGATTCCAGTGTTCAAACACATAGAAAGATGCCAGAAGTCGCTATCAGTTTTACGCAGTAATGACGGCGAACAAGAATGACAGTTTCACCGTCATTACGACCGCAAACTCCGGGCCGACACATTATTTACAGACTTGTCAGTAGTATCCAGTACTTTACATGAAAGGAATAATCCCAGTTTAAACATATTAACCGAGTGTGAACCGAAAAAAAGTCACCCAGCAATGATTGAAGGATAATTATCATTGAAATTGTAAGGTACATCTGTAATGCCACTTTGAGTAAGCTTCCTGATTTGGGCAGAATGTTACATTCATAAATTCTGAACCGTGTACATTCCACATCAATTGCAGTGTATTTTTTTGTATCCTTCTGCAACAGCTGTTTCTGGCTACGCCGAATGTTCTCTACGCGGCTCCAAATCCAACAATAGTATTTTTTTCGTTACATTTCTCCATATTTACAAGAGACAGAGAGGAAAAAAAAAACGCGTGCAGGATGCTGTTGGTATAATAAACGCTGTCCGTTTGCTGCTTCATTAAAGCCCTGTTTTATGCCCACCCCTTTCAATCTGCCCATGTTTGACATACCACTGGGAAGTCTGAACGATCATGAGTGGCTTACGACATTCTGTCAACACTCAGCACGTCTGCCCGCTCTCGCAGTGCAGTGCTCTGTTAAAGGGAGGCAAGCCATGCTCCGCGATCCGTCTTGCCCTTAACCTCACCTAAAACAAGCGGGGAAAGTGTAGCGGAGGCTGCGGCTCGGTGGCTGGTCAAAGGGATGCCATATCGTTCCTCCCAGCCGATGAAAGGTCGAGCTTGGTCATTTCAAATCATGGGACGGTGATTCCGGAGCACTGAGCTAAACGACTCATTGACAAAGGAGGAAGATGCCAAACTAACCGACAGAGAGAGAGAGAGAGAGAGAGTTTGGAAAAAAGGTTTCCGAGAAACTGCAGCTGCAAGAGGAGACGGGAGAGGATTTTCCCCCACCCTTGTGTTTTATTCTAAACAGCAGCACGGTTATATTACTAAACAAAAACAGCCGCGAAACTTGCCAGTGTGGACAAGGTAACTGAGCATCGAACTGGGGAGTCCTCTCTTACCGAGGAGCCACCGACCGAGGTACTGAGAGCCACAGCTAGTGGGAAATAAACTCAAGAAGCCGGGGCACTGGATTCACCCACACACTGGGTTATGTGTCGTGTTTTACAATCTGTAGCTCGTGTGAACACACACACACACATACACATAACACACAAAAAAACGGGTGACTGAATGGAGCCCGTCACTGGGCGGAAAACGATGGGTAAGGTTATTTTCGTTTGAATCATTTCATTAAAGCAAATCTTGTGTCTCCTTGCAGCCTCTACAATGAAACGAATCAATTAATTGATGCTCAGATTTTCTATTTCTCTCTCTCTCTTTCAAACTCCCTCAATCCTCCACTCTGGATGTCACTGGGGCAGGACATCCACCTGCCCGAGTCGGAAGGAAAAAAAAACAGCCAGCTTCAAACAAAAAAAAATGATGTAAAACAAAAGTTTGGAGATTCGGAAGATTTGTCCGGATTAATTCAAACCAAAAGGAGCGAGGGAGACGGGAGGGTGGGGGGAAGAAAGGAAGCCGACTCCAAGCAGGGATTGGAGGTCTGAACTCTTGCTTCATGGATTTCCTCCTTGTGGCTCTTAGTCTCCAGTGGCTGCTGCAGAAGCCTTCAGTTTGGCTGGCGTGTGTACTCGGCTTAATGTTGGAGATGTTACCCGGCGCTGAGAGTGTGTGTGCCAGTCAGTGCCGCTGCGACGGGAAGCTGCTGTACTGCGAGTCGCAGAGCCTGGGCGAGATGCCGCGGAACCTGTCGGGGCTGCAGGGTCTGTCGCTGCGCTATAACAGCCTGTCGGAGCTGCGAGCCGACCAGTTCGCCGGCGTGCTGCAGCTCACCTGGCTCTACCTCGACCACAACCACATCTACTCGGTGGACGGCGCCGCATTCCGCGGGCTGCGGCGCCTCAAGGAACTGGTGCTCAGCTCCAACAAGATCACGCAGCTGCCCAACTCCACTTTCCGACCTATGCCCAACCTGCGCCATGTGCAGCTTTCCTACAACAACCTGCAGTCTCTGGAGCCGGACCTTTTCCACGGCCTGCGCAAACTGCAAACGCTGCACCTGCGCTCCAACGCACTCAAGTACATTCCGGTCCGAATATTCCAGGACTGCCGGAGCCTGGAGTTTCTGGACGTGGGATATAATCAGCTGCAGAGCCTTGCCCGGAACGCGTTCGCAGGTTTGTTGAAACTAACCGAACTCCACCTGGAGCACAATGATTTGGTGAAAGTAAACTTTGCTCATTTCCCACGGCTCCTCTCCCTGAGAACACTCTACATGCAGTGGAATAAAGTCAGTATTGTAGTCAATTCTTTGGAGTGGACTTGGAACCATCTAGAAAAATTAGACCTCTCTGGGAATGAGATTGAGTTTATTGAATCTTATGCCTTTGAAGTAGTGCCTAACCTCAAGATACTTCAATTGGATTCAAACCGCCTAACCACCATCGAACAAACAATTCTGGATTCCTGGAAATCATTAACCAGCATCAGCCTTTCTGGAAACAGCTGGGAATGCAGTCGGAATATCTGTGCTTTGGCCACCTGGCTGAGCAGTTTTAAGGGTCATCATGAAGGCAGCCTGTTATGTGCCAGCCCTGTGCATACCCAGGGTGAGGAGGTTCTAGATGCTGTGCATGGCTTTCACATATGTGACGACTTGGTCACAAGCACACTGGCCATTTCTGACATGACCAGTGTGGCAGAAACAGACCAAGATATGACAGCAGTCAGAGATGCTTCCAGCATCTATGTCACACAGGATACAACTGGAATAAAACCCACTGATTTAATCACTGCCACTAGTGAGCTTTCTCATGATCACCAGGAAAATACCATTCAGGTTCACAAAGTAATCACTGGCACCATGGCATTGCTTTTCTCCTTTCTGATAGTGGTTTTGGTGCTGTATGTCTCATGGAAATGTTTTCCTGCTGGCCTCAGGCACTTGAGGCAGTGCTTTGTGACACAGCGCCGCAAACAGAAACAGCAACAAACTATGCATCAGATGGCTGCCATGTCCACGCAGGAATACTATGTGGACTACAAACCCAATCATATTGAAGGGGCACTGGTGATCATAAATGATTATGGATCATGTTCGTGTCATCAACAACCAGCCAGAGAATGTGAAGTGTAATTTTCATTCTGCCTCACTGGAAATGCAACATTACAAAGTGGACATATAGCAGCTAGAGACTGACACACTGAAAAGGACCACTTTACAATACTGAGTATGAATGAATTACTCGCAGTACTGATTCCAACAAACCTTGCACCGGGATCTTTCAACAGTCCAAATGATATTTAAGCTTCAATGCGTCTTTAAAACCTTTCAAATCATTCTCTGTTCGACAGTCATTTGAAATTTGTAAAAGGAAAAAAAAATGTAAATGTAACTCTCCTCACCAGTTTCTTATGATATTAAATCCACCTGTAAGATCTGGGAATAAGGGAGTTCAAGGCTCATCAAGGATGTAAGTTAATCAATTTTGTAAACTACCCTGATTTAAATAAATATTTTAAAAAATGTTATTTATATGTTATTTACAGCAGGTTTCAGAGAAGCCAGATATCAAGATATGTTATATATATTTTGTGTTGGTGAGTGAAAAAAATCCTTCAGTGTGTGCTTTATTTCTTTTCCTCTCAATTAATTGTAGCAACCAGCCCTCATTGGGCATGCATTAGAAAACCTTGCACCTCCTGCAAAATAAGCACAGTATGGCAAAGCTTATTTTCCAGACTACAATTGGTTAATAATTAAAACTAAATACACATATGTATCCATGAGATTGAACACACTCTCAACCCCTTTCTCTAGGCATCAAACACTGCAGTTTCTAACAAAAGCAGGGAAAACAGTACTGCATAGAAATATAATAAAAAATTGCTGCAGTGTATGTAAAATTTTTACAAAGAATTCTGTACCTCAAAATTCAAATGTCCACACCTCTCCTGAAAAAGAGAAGGAAAATAACAAATAAGCTGTTTAAGAGTAGTATGTGACAGGGAAAGGGAAGTGAATAGGTAAAATCTGAAACTTCCCTTTTTTTTTGAAAAAGGCCTAAGCTTTCGTGCATAGATCAGGAGCATTCGCTTATACAACTATTATTATATTTAGTATATAATTTATCCATATTATACCTATGTCAAAGGTTTTTTTGTGAATAGATAATGTTGGATTGTTAGTTTTAACTATAAATACCACAACTTTTTTGAACACAATTGAAATATTTCAAACTAGCATCACCTGGAAAATGTCCAGCAACAAACTGCAGACATTCCTTTTCTTTAATATCCCTTCTCAAATCCAGTATTTTCTCATAACTTCATACTGATGAAAAAATTTCAAACCCTTTGTAAACCACCTGTTGGGATGAAAAGGTTAAATCTGTGAAAGTTGTGCACATTCTATGTGCCTTTTCAGAGTCATAAAGCATGGAAATGGACCCTTTGGTCCAACCAGTCCAGGCTGACCATGTTCCAAACTAAACTAGTCCCACCTAGCTGCGCTTCACCCATATCCATCCAAACCTTTCCAATTCACAAACTTATCCAAATGTCTTTTAAACATTATAACTCTACCTGCATCTACTTTGTCTTTTTCCATTTTCTTTCTGCATCTTATAACCTCCTAATATTTTATTTCTGCTTAATTGTTTCATGCCAGTTTAATTCAAATCCTTCAACTTCTCATTGGCAATCTGGAACCTTTTTGGCTCCTGCTTAAAATTTACTAGCTTCAAAATGCCAAACTATTCTAATTTCAGGAGCCAATCTCTTCTTCCTTTCAGAGCTGAATGCACTGGAAAGATAGTAGTAATTTTTCCAACACCTCTCTACATTGAGATATCAATTACATTCTCAGTTCCAGTTGCTACAGTGAAATTGCAACATAACATGCCAGAGAGACAAACGGCATAAGAAATGTACTTCAAAATGGCTGCAACTTGATTTGAGAGACAAAGTTGGTGCCTGCTTAGTTCCAGTCCTTATAATATTCTGCAACTGCACATTTTTTTTTGTTGTAATCTTCCAGCACGTCATTATTATTTTGCTCTGCTCACAAAAATGATTTTTTTTCTATGCGTCGCTCCCATCTCCTTCATCTTTACACTCTCATTTATTCAACAGAATATTTCAAAGGACTTTCCATTAGCTTGGCTGCTTCATTTTTGTGTCCACCACCCTTAGTATTTTCTAAGACTTTCATTGTTGCTTCAGTTTGTTGGCCACCATCCTCTGTGCTCTTAACACTTTGGTAAGCCAATTCCACTATACTGTATGAGATGGGAAGCTGCCAATTTTAAGAATTACTTATAGATAGCCTTCGTAACTACTAAAGCTTAAGTAGAACTGCAGGATAAACATTGGTGGTTTTTGTTATCTTCACATATTTAAATTGAGTTGATTTAAAAAGAATCTTTCATAAAATTCAACGAAAATTCCATGCCTCGCAGACCAATCTAAATGAAGGTGTTATGAAAGCTATCGTTAAGAAAATCTCAACACCGGCATCTACTGGTGATTGCTTTCCTTGCCAGCATTCAAATATTCATCGGTAATTTACTTCCTCATTCTTTTCTCTTTGCCACCTGCATCTGCATTTCACCATCCATTAGTCACACAGATAAATTGCACCGCAATGTAAAAGCTGACAAAGAAAGCAAAAAAAAAATCAAATTTCACAAATGAGTTAGCCTGGAGATCTAAACCTGTGTTTACTAAATCTGAATATGTTTTGAAAAACAAACACAGCTTTGTATACATTAGGCTCTTAGAAAATTATGACACATTTTTTTAAAAATCAGTCTCATATACTCCGTCTCTCCAACCCCACATACAATTTATTTGTTTTTTTGCGACAAAACAGAAAAAAGACCACTGAAGCACAAGCATCAGCAAAGAAGGTGCAATGGGGATGGACAAGCATTTTAGAAAAGAAACTTCACTTTGTGTAGCAACAGTATACATACTAGATTTGTAGCTTCCTGCAAAACTAATTTATTCATGCGTTGTAAATGTTTATTTCTTTCCACTGACAGAATATAGAATTTGGTAAAACAATTCGCTTTACGAGGGAAAAGAAATTCGTTTCAGCAAGGATATTTTCTTTTCACCCTCTAGTGCTCGCCTTGAGAAAATTGCTGAACTCTCCAAGGGCAACCACAAGCATTGCTATCACTTGCCAGTGCAAGACCTGAAAATAGTGGCAACAGATGATTGTTAAACATACATGGATCAGTTTCAAAGATGCAAAAGTACAGATATCAGAATGCTATAGGAATAATCAACATACATTGATTTTTATATAAATAGCCATTTTTGCTTCCTTTGGTTTTTTTTCAACCTTTAACAATTCAAAATCATAAATTTAGTAGATTCAACCACTTTTTGCTCTCCATTCAATCAGGGATAAGTTCCTTTCTTAAAAGACCAGAATATAAAATATGCAGCATCTAACAATTAGTCAAACTAACAGACTAGTATGTGTTAACTTTTCAACAGTTTTAATCCAACACAAAAAACAAAAGATCTGTAGTGATGGAATCTACAAGTTATAAATATTTTTTCAATGTTTCAAACTCAGTCTTTTAGGTCAGAAAAGTGCTGTAGCACTGCAAGAATTTCTTTGATACAAACCAAAAATCTGGGAATTTAATGCTAGGTTTATTAGCAAAGCCAGATCTGAATCATGCCGTATGTGGATATTGCACAATTCAGTTTTACCCCTTACAGGACCAAAGGGTTTCTGGGTGTGGTCTCTATATAAATTAATAAGAACCTAATCCCAAGCAGTATGTTGAAGAAGATACCATTTTCCTATTAGGTCAAGGGATTGAAAGGGAGATAATCAAGTTCATGATCTTCCCAGCAAACTTTCCTGAACGACTGACAGTGTGCTGCAATATCTGGTAAGGATGGTATGTGATGTCATTCCCACCATAGTTGAATGGTCGACAGATTCGCAGAATTGTTACAGTACTGAAAGGTGCCATCCATACCGCTGCTGACTCTCCAAATATGCATCTCACTTAGTACCGTTCTCATGCCTTGGTTAAAGAGTAACCCTGCAGATTGTTCCTTTTTAAAGTAATCTTCTAATTCCCTTTTGAATTCCTTTTGAAGTCTCATACTTACAAATCGATCAGGAGGAATGGTTACTTGAGCAAGGTACATAGAGCACTGGACATCTGTAGTTCTGTGTGTAATTAAAACCCGTCACCACCTTTAAAATTGAAGAATAAAATGACACAGGTGGCCTCCTTAAATGGTATAGTGGATCTGATACCAGCCTACTTCATTGAAACATAAAACAGTATTGTGCAACAGAGTGACTGGATGACATGCCTTTTAATAGGATTGATTTTTTACCAGAAAAAAAGACTCCACAGACAATCGGGAATTCAGTCAAACAATTTATAGGTGACCTCAATGCAAATACATAAGGTAAATGTGCACACAACATAGTGCTTAGATTACCTTGTAATTTTTTCCCCCCTATGTACACTGCAACTTTGCATTCCTCCTAGAGGCTGCATCGTTTGAAGCTCTTATGTTCACAACATACTTAACTCCTATCGTGCTACATGAAGCGCAGCACTTCAAATAAAACAAAACAAAACACAAGTGTCCAGTCTCATTGCCTCTGCTGTGTGGAAACTTGGTGCTAATCGTGGCAAACTGGGGTGGTTCTCTGAACGTATGCCTGCTCCCAACTCGATCTGTTACTATTTCCAGCCAGTTATGGAAATGGAAAAACTTCTGTTTTGTTTTACAATTCTGAGCAGGGTCACCGGACCCGAAACGTTAACTCTGTTTTTTTATTTCACAGATGCTGCCAGACCTGCTGAGCTTTTCCAGCAACTTCTGTTTTTGTTCCTGATTTACAGCATCCGCAGCTCTTTCGGTTTTTATCCTGTATTTTTCAGCTAGGGCCTTCAATCAGGATCTGATGCCGTACGTGGAACTGTGATGGAGTTTTGAATTAATAACTCGCGGGTGCTGATTTGGCCTAATCAGCGGTCTTTGCAAGAATAGTCGCAAGCCCTTGTCATTTCAAATCATTTCTGTGTGGCCTGGAAGAATGTGAAAGCTCCTCCTATTCCAAAACAAAATCATGACATTTACTGGCAGCCCTTCTCTGTTCCGCTCCCACAACTGGTAAGAGGAACAGCCACTAGATTGTCCCTGCTCCGAGCGATAAACTGCCGATGAGCTTCTGGTTCACTGCTCACAGATCACAAATCAGATGCTAATGAAGTCAAAAACAGAAAATGTTGGAAATATTCAGTATGTCGCGCAGCATTCGTTGAGACAGAAACAAAATTAATGTTTCAGGGTGATTACTTTTAATCAAAACAACGTCAATCGTATTCTATCACCGTGTTTAATTCTTTCTGCTTTTAGAAAAATGGAATGGTTCAGCGGATCATTGCCGGCTCTGGACGAATTTATCAGCAGATCTCTCGCCCGTGGCATAACCCTGGCATTGGCCCTAGACTCTCTTATTCTGTTACCTTCATGTTTAATTTTTTTTTCGCTCCCGCCATCCTTTATTGACCTCCTTCCCCCAAAGCCTAGCTCTACTAAGATAATAACCGAGGGGAAGTCGCTGATACTAATCCACGAGAGACCAACTTTGATCAGTGGTTTATTTGGAGAGCAATGGTGCCACCTAGTGACTTCCTCTACTGACTTTACACTGAGAAAACCTCGTATTTATAAATTAACCAAATATAAAATTCAGATAATTTAAATAAATAAGGAACACTTAATCATTTAAAAGACTATATAATCTGTTGGTAAATGAATGAGTTTCAAATCTTAAATGTTATTAAATATTGTGTTCTTACCAACTTTATAGTCCTAAACCATCTCAATCACCTAAAAAGTTAGTGAATCACGAAGACTTGGATCATTACTGATGGTGTCTGGCCATCTGCCCAATACCACCGATCGTAGATAGTAATTTGATTCTACTTTGGTATCCTAGCAACTTAGCTGTTGTCATGACAGTACAGCCAATGTCCATAACAAAAGCTTCTTTCTTCTTTTTGTTTATTATGGTCAATCTGTGAAGCTGTATCACATTCAGAAATGCCGTACGTAAAGAGGACAAATCAGAATCTTATCAAACATGTGAGGAAAATTGCAAATGCCACAAAAATGGGGCTTCAATGATCTTTGATTGAGAAATGTTTTGAAATTAATATCCCTTTTATAAGCTAAAGTATAAAATAACATTGTTTTCTTGCGCCCGTTTATCCTGCACAGTAGACCCAGTCGCCTTGGTATGTAAAACATTCTAAGTACAGTTGTTCAGAATTTACCATTGTAACTTTAATAACTTCTTAGATGAGCAATCTTAGTGCATACAAAGTTAATTTACTGTCATGTTTGCTTGAAGATGTCTCAAAACCAGGATCAATCCGGTACAGAGAGTTGACAGCTCAAACACTTTAAACCTAAAATAAAAACTGAAAGAACTGCGGATGTGTAAATCAGGAACAAAAACAAAGTTGCTGGAAAAGCTCAGCAGGTCTGGCAGCATCCGTGAAGGGGAAAAAAAGAGTTAACGTTTCGAATCCTCAGTACTGAGGAACGGTCACCGAACCCGAAACGTTAACTTTTTTCTCCCCTTCACAGATGCTGCCAGACCTGCTGAGCTTCTCCAGCAACTTTGTTTTTAAACCTAAAATAGACTGGCTCATGTATCACCTACACCCGGGTGTCACAGAATCCATCCAACAGACAACGCCACTATGTAGGATTTCATCGCTTCAATTATGTCACATCATTTAGGGCATATAGAATGAGTACATTACCGCAAAATGAGTATATTATCGCAAAATAAACAGGGTGTCAGTGAATGTTCCTGTGAGCATTGAAAGTGAAGGAAGAACCAACACCTGTGCAGAATTCTCTATATGGCAAACACACAAGAGAAACCCAGCAGTGATACTAACTAGCACTCCTGATAAATGTCAGACAGGAAATCATCTATTAACAACACTGCTATTTTTCCCCTTAATTACTGTTTCCTCTGTCTTTTAATAAAGAGGTTATTATTTTGTTTTACTTTAACCTGTCAAAAAAGGAGTCTTTGTCTGCCTTTTAGACTGTGTATGCTAACAGATCTTACAAAGATCGTATCAAGCTTTTTCATGTAACATAAATACTTTTGCCCAGATATTCTCTGTAACAGTTTCAATGCTCAGCCTCACAGTAAATACAGAAGATCTATCCCAGAATTACTTTCTCACAAGGGTGCTGGATATTAGCTTGTGAAGCATGACCTGTGGACGGCAGTGTTTATTAATGATTTTTTCAGATCTGCAAGTAAAATATTTATCTATTTAAAAAGACAATGGATGTTCTGCATAATACATATTTTTAAAAATCCAACAGACCTTTGCTATATACAACAGGAACTTCAATTTACATAGTCATAATGAAACATGAGATGACTTCTAGATTGTTCCAGTGTATGGCATTTAAAATATACAATTTCATGTTGAAGTTTCCACCCAATTCATAATAAGCAAGGTTGCACAGAGTTTTATAAAGCAATTCTCTTTAAATAGGGCAAAGCACATGCACATTGAGTAGAATGATTTTGAGGCAAAGGGAGTCTTGTCAGCAGCTGGAGATCAGGCAAGAAACTCTTGCTGCTTGTTCCAAGACCCACCAACCACACACCAATCAAGCAGTGATGATACCAACAACAGACAAGACCCCATAGCTGAGGGTTCCGAGAGCAGAGACCAGCAACTCCTGTGCTCAGTACTGCCACAGCAGCGGGCTGTGGCAGGTTCCCAAATAGCATCTCAAAATTCCAAGATGATGGAGGATTCAGAACTTGTGGGAAAGGGTTGTGGGGGAGAGGTTCTTGCGTTGCAGGTATGTGAGAGATGATGCAGGGAGTCCAAAGCGAGGGCATTGGTGTGACTCTTGGCTTACGATCCCCTGCCTGACATCCAGTTCTAGTCTTCCCAAGCAAGGGATAAGCTGCCCATTGCAGGTTAATCTGCCAGGCACACTGCACATCCCTCCCACCTCCAAGCTCACAATTCAGCGGGCACAAGATTGCACCCATTAATTGGGTTCATAAAATTGGAACACAACTTTACATTGGAATTTGAGATAGGATAATGTCTACACCACTGGATGTCTAGGGATACTTTAAGACACAGTAAGTTTCAGAATAAGTTATTTTTGCTTGCTTACTGAATAATGCCAAATTAATATTGGTTAAAAGTTAGCTTGTGAATAGGTAAAGAGTAGATAATAACCTGAACAGCACAGCCAACAAAACATATAAAAGAGATATAAATCAGATCTTAAAATGTACAACTTCATCGACTGTTTCGCCTGCAGGCAAGAAACCAGCAAAGGAGATTTTTTTTATATAATGTTATTGTTCATTTTCTTTCATACCATTTATTATTACAAAGGAACATTGGACTTAAGTGCTAATAATCTCAACTCTGATTCCGATTTTTGACTACAGTCTTTACCATGCACTTACATTTGGGATGAGATCCTCTGAAAGGCATTTACTGAATTGTAATACACATGCTATCCTCTGGATCAGAGTTAACTTTGGACCATTGATACTATCAATTGAACATCATTATAACCAAAGATAGCCTAAATTCTTTACTAGAGATTTTATCATACAACGAAGTCAAAATAAGAATATTACTGCTTTTACAATTAGATAGCCAGTAACTTGTCCAAAACCCATCCTAGGTCATAGTCTAAAAGATTATGGTTGTCACTATAAGAACATTCAACATATTCCCCAATTCCACAAGTTTAAAAAAAAATCCCTTCAAGCAAGGTTCCGACTGTATCTAACAAATCTTGAGCTTGCAAGACTTGCAACATAGTGACCAGCATTACTTGTGATTCCATAATTTGACAATTTACACTCTATAATCCTGAGTGTGCAAAGAATTATTGTAGTAATCAATTTAAGATTTTCAGTTGAGTTCAGTGTGGATTACTTGCATGTATTAGAAACTCAAAATACTATTATACAAGGTTCTATTCTTTGCAGACAAAAAGAACATGTACTTGAATTGCACCTGTTTCAACTCAACAAAATAGGTGACAACCATTCATTTCTCTGGACAAAGCCTTGAACAATCAAAAACAACTTGCCTTGTTTAAAATCTGAACAAAATCTGGCAGTTAACTGTGAATCACCATTAATTGGTGCATTCTGTGTGGCAATACCTCTGCTCATCAAAGTCCATTTGCCACCCAGTCAGTACTCTCCTCTCCTACAGGATAAATGTTTGTTTTCTACTTAAACTAGTATTCATGTGAATTGTCCTAATGAGTGCAAGATGTAAAGCTTTTACAAAGTGTGTTTTTTTATGCAATGATCAAGTTCTGTACAATCAAATGATTGAACAAAAACTGCCATTGACGTTTTTGACCAATCTGATATATATATATATAATGTCAGTGTGTACAAATGCTGTATCATTTTTGTGGAAGTGAAATTTTCATTGTCATCAATGTAGGGTTAATTGCCAATATTCTCTAATCTTGTATTTAGATAGCACCTGAGCTCCAATCAGCGCACAAACTCTGTGACATATTTCAGTCAAATTTCATACCATTTAGTATGGCCTTCTGAACATTTATGACCTGAGTTAATCATGCATTTTGCGTAAGACCATGTTATACATCTACTGAAGCAAAAACTTGAACTATCTTGACATGTTTACCAGCCTCTTCCCCAATAAGAAATAGCACAAAGTGTTTCACAGAGGACAGAAAGTGCAACTAAGTATAAGTGTTAAAAAAAAAACTTGAAAGAGAAAAGCAGAAGTATTGTTCTAGTTTTCTGAACGTGCTTACATAGGTAGACTGAGTACCACTTTTAGAGAAGGGTTGACAGAGAAATAGTGTTTGGCACAGCTGGAAGTTCTACCACTAATGCTGGAATGGAGAAAGGGACAGATTAAAGTTCAGGGATCAAAGTAATCTGCAAAAACAGAGGATTTGAGGGTGAACTTTCCAGGAAAGAATGATAATAATGGTTTTGGAAATGACAACAATTAATCGTTTGTATTATCAGTTAGACTGAAAGTAGGAAGCAAAGTTGATTGGTTGTTAATTAGAAGAATCTGATTCTAATTCAAACAGAGAGTTGAAAGAGTTGTATGTTAATCTACTGTCCCAGCTAACACCCTCATAAAGATTTTCTTTTATTTCAGATCTGCCCCTTAAATGGTATCTTTCATGCAGCCTATTTTATAACCCTATGAAAGTGAACACAATTAAATAAATAAGAATTTTAGTTAACTAGAATTGATACTTATTTTCAAAGTTACTGTCCTCACTTTTATTCATTGTGCCACATGTCATTCCCAGATGGAAAGGCCACAATACAATCTGCTTCTCAATTTCTGCCAATTCTATCCTGTAGTTAAGTGCTAGAAAAGTGCCAGGTGTAAGGTCTTCTTCTGTCAAACATCTCCTGATAATTCAACAAAATAACATTACAGGATGAATTTTATGGCACCTTGCTAGCATATTTGTGGGTTTTGGAGGGAAAACATAATATTAAGTGCTGGCCAGCCTGATACCTTCCCACCTAGTCCCGCTTTTTCTCCAGAATACAGGGAGGGTGAGTAAGGTATTAGACATTCCGGTCTCCCTTAGATCTGCTAAGGTCAACTAACTGCTACTTAAAGGCCTCTACTTCAATTTTCTGTCCGCTGGGCAAGGTAAGAGAGAATGCAAGCAGCTTTGCAGTTTTCACTGCTGTTATTTATCCTTCTTCTGGCCTCTAAAACCCAACCATTACTTCCCCTCACAGTGCACTGTCAGGTATGCCCATCCAAAATCCTAAGCTCCAGGACTGATGGCACTCTGTCTTCAGGAATGGGCTATAGACCCAGAAGTGACCACTACTGATCTGCTCCCATAAAGTTCACCCATGTGAATGTCAAACTGGCATGGTCATTCTCAAGGGCCAGAACAACAGTCATCAATTCACTGGTTCTCAATTATCTTATATCATCAATCTTTCAGTTTGCACTTTAATCTAAGGACCTGTTTGCTTGTTTGGGTGGGCATTAGAAATTCCTTAGTCCAGAGCTTCTGGTCCTAAAGATGAGAGAAATTAACCAGGATCTTCACTTCTGATCATGATCTGAAGTAATAGTACCTGTCTTCCCATCCCTCACATTCAAGGTTCCCACTTGGCCAAGTTATTTGTGCCACTTGGCCAAGACAGATAACTATCTACTACTTAATTGTTTTGGCCAAGATAGAAGGGAAGAAGGCATGGGATAGAAATTTTGGCAGAGATCATGACTAATGTATAATGCACCCATACCAAATCTAGTCTGTGCTAGCTTACTTATAAAAAGCAGAGTAGGAAACTTTATATATTATTCATATTGAAATAGTATCATTCAGTATATTCATAGAAACATACATAGGACTTCAGAAGATAAGAGCAGAAGGAGGCCATTCAGCCCTTCGAGCCTGCTCTGCCGTTTACCATGATCATGGCTGATTGTCCAACTCAATAGCCTAATCCTGCTTTCTCCCCGTAACCTTTCATCCCACTCATCCCAACTGCTATATCTAGCCACCTCTCGAATACATTCAATGTTTTGGCATTAACTACTTCCTGTGGTAATGAATTCCATAGGCTCACCATTCTGTAGGTGAAGAAAATGTCTCCTCATCTCCATCCTAAATTGTCCACTCCTAATCCTCAGACTGTGGCCCCTGATTCTGGACACTCCCACCATTGGGAACATCCTCCCTGCATCTACCCTGTCCAGTCCTGTTAAGAATTTTATAAACCTTCATGAGATACCCCCTCATTCGTCTGAACTCCAGCGAAAACAATCCTAACCTAGTCAATCTTTCCTCATACATCAGTCCTACCATTCCTGGAATCAGCCTGGTAAACGTTCGTTGCACTCCCTCAAGAGCAAGAGCATCCTTCCTTAGAAAAGGAGACCAAAACTGCACCTAATACTGTAGGTATGGTCTCACCAAGGCCCTGTATAACTGCAACAACACATCCCTGGTCCTGTACTTGAAACCTCTCGCAATGAAGGCCAACATAGAATTTGCCTTCTTTACCGCCTGCTGCACCTGCATCCTTACCTTCAGCGGCTGGAGCTGTCAATGCTAAAACATGCAAATACAAAATACTGCACATGTTAGAAATCTGGAAGAAATAATTGAAAATGCTGCGACTACTCTGTAGGTCAGGCTGTATCTCTGGAAGAAAAAACAATTAGCTTTTCAGGTAAGATGCAGCCATTCCTACTAGTGTTTACACCACTTTCTGTTTTTGCTTATTATCAATATTGAAACTTACACTGCTTACAG
Source organism: Ginglymostoma cirratum (assembly GCA_024137785.1). Classification (NCBI taxonomy): domain Eukaryota; kingdom Metazoa; phylum Chordata; class Chondrichthyes; order Orectolobiformes; family Ginglymostomatidae; genus Ginglymostoma; species Ginglymostoma cirratum. Next base: position 13,302,928 of record JAHRHZ010000249.1, read on the forward strand.
GTATGAAGACAAATTTAAAGTCTGAGTTTCTTGGATTGTCATCCACTATGATATTAAGCAAAGCCTTTCATCACACAAATTCGATGAGAGGATATTTATCAACGTTTCTTCGTCATTATTCATTTGTTCAAACATAAAAACAAAAATATCATTACAAAAATGAATTCCCTCAAGCCTGTTTCTATTACTGATTAATCATGTTTTATCCTGTAATAAATCAGTGTGTGATTACATTATGTGAGGGGGTGTTTCAAGTGGCAAGAACAATACATTTCTCTTGAAGGCTTTTGTTCCCCGAGTGATGCACTTACACCCTTCGGTCATTGTTAATCAAAATTTAATTGTGAGCTCAAAATAATTTGTGGTATATTTTCTAGACGATATTGAAGTACTAACAGAAAATCTACTACACAGCTCAGTGAGAGGTTGGTATCATGTTCAGATATAATTTCTACTGTACACTTAGTTGCCTTTACTGTGCAGATGTACATGTTGAGCATTAAATCCAAGCTCAAAGAAGAAATGCACACTCAAGTCTATTTCCACTGCAGCAAAGAAGACTAAAACAAGAAGGTTGGGCATTATGTTCCAGTTATCTGAAACTCTGGTCAGATGCTGCTGCAGTACTGTATCCAGCTCTCAGCATGACAATCCAGGAAAGATGTAATGGCCTTGGAGGAGATATGAACTAAATTCATCCAAAATTACACCAGGGCAAAAAGTGTTCAATTGTGAGGACAGGTTGCAAAGGCTATACATGTATTTTTCATCCAATGTGGTCATTGCTAGTTAGACCAGCATTTATTGCCTGTCCCTAATTGTCTGGAACTTAGTGAACTGGTATTTTAGAAGACAGTTAGGAACCAACCATATTGTTGAGAGTCTGGAGTCACATGCAGGTCAGACCAGGAAAGGACAACAGATTTTCTTCCCAAAAGGAAGGAAAAGTGAACTGAATGGAATTTTATTTTCTTTTATTCTCTCATGGGATGTGGGCTCCGTTGGCTGAGCCAGCGTTTATTGTCTGTCCCCAGTGGCCCTTGAGAAGGTTGTAGTGAGCTGCCTTCTTGAACTGCTGCAGGCCATTACAAAATTCAACAGTGATTATTTAGTACCAAAACAGAAATTGCCAGAAGAGCTCAGCAGGTCTGGAGGCATCTATGCCAGAACCTGAGGAAGGGTCACTGGACCTGAAACGTTAACTCTGATATCTCTCCACAGATACTGCCAGACCTGCTAAGCTTTTCCAGCAATTTCTCTTTTTGTTAATGATTATTAGTAGTTGCCATGATGTTAGCATCTAGTTCCTTTCTTTTATGAAATTCAAATTTCGCCAAACTACCAAGGGATTCCATGAAATCAGAACGGTGAGGAATGATTTAAAAGAGGCTTTTAAAAAAAGTCCTTCAACAGAACATAGACATCATTGACAAGGTCAACATTGATTGGCCATCAATAATTTTATTTGAAAAGGTTTAAGATGATTAAACAAGTTGCTAAGGTAAATGGAAATGAACTATTCCAGTGGTGAGGGAATTTAGGACTAGCGGTTATAACCTGAAAGACAGAGGTGGATGATTCAAAATCAAGGTCAGAAATATTTCCTCACACAAAGGTTAATAGAAATCTGGAACTCTCTTCCCAAAAAGGATGGTGAGCCTGATCAAATTAAACAATTGATCTTAATTGATTCTTGTCAGGTGTGCAGATCTGAATAGTCTTCTCCTCTTCCTATGCAGAAAGAGAGTTTAATATTATCAAAAGAGTGAATATTAAAATACTATTCGTTCTGGGTTGGAGACTGATGAAAACTCATCAATTGAAAATTGTTACCAAGATGACAAGGAGAGGGGTTAAATAAAGTATCTATTTTCACAAGCTCTTAGTGCTTGGAATGCTTTACCAAAGAGGAGCAGTTAAGGCACAAAACACAGCATCTTTTCAGTGAAAATTCGATAAATAGATGATACTGAGGAAGTTACAAGACAATGAAGACAGAGAAGGATTTATTTTCAAATGTTCTAGTGATGAAAGGGCAGGTGTACACATATTAGGATCAATAACATCCTTCTACACTGTAACATAAACAATTCTATGCTTACATAAATGAAGCATGCATGGCATTGACAGTAACAGCACAATTTTAAAGTCTTATGGATGCTTATCATACTGCAAGACATTCTGCAACAGTTTTATTCGAACAGCTATTGTTGCCATATTATGGATTTCAAGTACTTACATCCTTTATGATTGTCGGATTCGTTTCACTGTCTGTGTATATTTCAATGGTATCTTTTCTGAGGAAGGATGCTCTTGTCCTCGAGGGAGTGCAGCGAAGGTTTACCAGGTTGGTTTCGGGGTCTGACACGTGAGGAGAGATTGACTCGGTTGGGATTGTTTTCGCTACAGTTCAGACGAATGAAGGAGCATAGAACATAGAACAATACAGCGCAGAACAGGCCCTTCGGCCCTCGATGTTGCGCCGACCTGTGAACTAATCTAACCCATCCCCCTACACTATCCCATCATCATCCATATGCTTATCCAAGGACTGTTTAAATGCCCCTAATGTGGCTGAGTTAACTACATTGACAGGCAGGGCATTCCACGCCCTTACCACTCTCTGAGTAAAGAACCTGCCTCTGACATCGGTCTTAAATCTATCACCCCTCAATTTGCAGCTATAAGACCATAAGACCGTAAGACATAGGAGTGGAAGTAAGGCCATTCGGCCCATCGCGTCCACTCCGCCATTTAATCATGGCTGATGGGTATTTCAACTCCACTTACCCGCACTTTCCCCATAGCCCTTGATTGGGCTATGCCCCCTCATACAAGCCAACGTCATCATCCTAGGAAAAAGACTCTCACTGTCCACCCTATCTAATCCTCTGATCATTTTGTATGTCTCTATTAAATCCCCTCTTAGCCTTCTTCTCTCCAATGAGAACAGACCCAAGTCCCTCAGCCTTTCCTCATAAGACCTTCGCTCCAGACCAGGCAACATCCTGGTAAATCTCCTCTGCACCTTTTCCAATGCTTCCACATCCTTCCTGTAATGGGGCGACCAGGATGAGGATCAGGATGTAATGAGGACCTCATAGAGGCTTATAAAATTCTAACAGGACTGGACAGGGTTGATGCAGGGAGGATGTTCCAGGGTGGGTGTGTCCAGAACAAAGGGTCACAGTCTGAGGACTCGGGGTAGACAATTTAGGACGGAGATGTAGAGACATTTCTTCACCCAAAGAGTGGTGAATCCGTGGAATTCATTACCACAGGAAGTAGTTGATGCCAAAACATTGAATGTATTCAAGAGGCGACTAGACATAGCACTTGGGGCTAATGGGATGAAAGGTTATGGGAATAAAGCAGGATTAGGCTATTCAGTTGGATGATCAGCCATGATCATGAAGAGTGGCAGAGCAGGCTCGAAAGGCTGAATGGCCTCCTCCTGCTCCTATCTTCTATGCTTCAGTATAATTTCAAAGTCTTGCTTATTATGCTATCTTCACAATAAATAAGAGTAAGGAACAGGAGGACCCTTCTTCAGGACTCCTCTTCAATCCTGAAGAAAGTTTATACCCAAAACATTGACTGCTCCTTTCCTCCAAATGCTGCCTGGCCTGCTGTGTTCTTCCAGCCTCCTGTTTATCATCAGGAAATTCTGCCTGGGACATATGGGGACAGAAGATGTGGACCAGAAATATCACATCAAAGACCTGTGAGGCTACAAAGCAGATGATGCCAGTAGACAATGCTTAATTCTGCAAATCTTCTCACTCTCATCCCAATCATTGTGGTACAGTTCACTTTATGCTCTTCTGACACTACTGTGCCACTCTGAAATTGGTGATATCCACATTATTATATTGTATAATTCTTGTGTTGTCATTTGAAAATTATTCACACTACTCAATCCTGGCATGCACATCCTCATAACATCTCACGAGGCTACAATTCCGTTTTTGCATGCAGGGCAGGATTAAAATAAACAAAAAAAAACACATTTATATAGCTCCACTACCATTAGAAAATATCCTAAGCACTTTACAGAAGCCTTACTAGACAAAATATTTCATCCAAATGAAGGGGCAGTGGCAAGGACAGATGAACAAGAGCTTTGTCAAACAAATAGGTTTTACGGAAAAAAGAACAAAGATGCTGGAAATCAGAAACATAAACAGAAATTGCAGGAAAAACTCAGCAGAGTTAACATTTCAAGTCCAGTAACCTTTCTTCAGACCTGAAACGTTCATTTTGCTTTGTCTCTACAAATGCTGCCAGGCCTGCTGCATTGTTCCAGCAATTTCTGTTTTTGTTTTAGATTTTTATGAGCATCTTAAAGCTGGTGAGGGCTGATGATTTTTAGGAAGGGAATTCCAGAGATTAAGACCAAGGTAACTAAATGAATGGTTACCCATGCTGGGAAACAGAAGTGGAGGGATACATGAGAAACTGGATTTAGATGTAAATGAAATAACTCCACAATGGCTGGTATCACATCACTAAGTCACCTTTATTCACACGTGAAGAGTCCTTTACACTGGTCCAGTTCCCTCAGAGCCAACTCTCAGAGTGAACAGGATGTCTGACATTCCTTATATGTCAACTAGGGCTTCCTGATTAGGCCAGATTAAAAGCCCCTATCAGGGAACTCATATTCTATGACGTCCAACTGGCTGCCTTCGTTAAAATCACTACAGTTGAGTTCTCAGAGGGTTGAGAAGGTTCAAGAGATGGGGAGAGCTGAGACCAAAGGCTCTAAACAGGAGTTGATAACTTTAAAATTGAGGAACTGGACCTAATGTAAAACAGCAAAGCACAGGGTGAGGTGAGTGTGGGATTTTATGCCAGTTAAGATATTGTCAAATCAGTTTTAATTGAGCTTAGTTTCTGGAAAGTGAAAGATGGGAGATTCTTATGGAACCTTAGTAACAGTAAAGTTTGGATTAAAATATCAGCACAGTTAAAGCAATCAGGGATGGAAATGAACATCAAGTGAGCAATAGGTGATCTTTATAATGGAAAGAATATATCCTTTAGTAAAGGAAATTTGCTGTCCATCTCTAGTCTGACTTACATGACTCTAGACCAACAGTAATATAGCCGACTCTTTATTGCCCTCTGAAATGGTCTAACAAGCCACTCAGCTTATTGAAGACTACAGAGCCTAAGAAAAGGAATGAAACTGGATGGACCACCTGCCATCGTACTTGGCGTTAGAAGCCATAGCTGTAATCTTAGTCAAATTAAAACTACAAAGTCCTCCTTCTCAACACTTGGGGTTGAGTGCTAAAATTAAGAGAGCTGTCCCACAGACAAGTCAGCCAACATCCTAGACAGCCATATGGTCAAAATCATAACTTACAGGTAATGCCCCATCACCATCCCTGAAAGTGTGCAGTCCCAATGGCAGGATAGACCCAGCAGAGGTGGCAACACAGTGGTATACAGTCAGGAGAGAGATAGCTTGTGGGTCATCAACATGGACACCAGACCTCATGAAATCTCATGGAATTAGGGACAAGGAGCCTCCTTTTGATTATTACTTACCAAAGAAAAACTAGCTCAGACCAATCATGGAGAGTGAGTTAGGAAGGTCACTTTGACGACGATGATTGTGAGGTGATGTTCAATGACAACAACCAGCAGCAAGACAATCAAGTCAAACAAGTGCAACAGAAAACAATATGTACCTCATACTCCATCCTACAGTGGGATCATTTAAAGCATGAAACACTACTGGCAGCATGCTGCTTAGTGTAATGAAACAGCTTGATATTAGCCTAGACACTTTATGAGTATGCATACCCAGATGTTTAATTGGCCAGACAGTCACGATTCCATCATAGATCAGAAGAGCACATCAGGATCCTGCTGAATCTTCATCACAACACACACCAAAGGTAATAGTTAATGAGGTTAATTAACCATAGAATTATAGAATTCCTACAGTGTGGAAGCAACCCATTTGGCCCATTGGATACATGCCAATCCTCTGAAGACCATCCCACCCGGACCCACTCCTCTATCATAATTGTGAAACCCTGCATTTCCCATGGCTAATTTACACAAAATACACATCCCTGGACACTATGAACAATTAGGCATGGTCAATCCACCTACCCTGCGCATCTTTGGACTGTGGAAGGAAACCAGAGCACCCAGTGGAAACTCACGCAGACGTGGGGAGAATGTGCAAACTCCCAACAGACGGTCACCCAAGGGTGGACTGTTAATAAACAATGCTAATTAATTTTGTCAGCACCTTCCTAAGCCTCTAATTTAAGTGGACACCTTCCGGGGGCTTTAGCTGTTGCGAAATTACCCAGCAGAAAAATCAATTTCCCAGCAATTTTTTTATTCACTTGAGGGGCAAAAATCAGGTTGACAGTGGATCTCAAGGAAAAGAATTCATGTAACGGCTATGAGAATTTTTTCTTTAGGGAATAGACAGTTCTGGATTCTGTGATGTGTCGTGAGGCAGATCTGACTCGGGAGCTGCAGGTGAAAGATCCCCTAGGGGACAGTGACCATAACATAATAGAATTTACACTGCAGTTTGAGAGGGAGAAGCTGATATCAGGTGTTCCAGTATTGCAATTGAGTAAAGGTAACTACAAAGAAATGAGGGGGGAGCTGGCCAGAGTTGATTGGAAGGGGAGCCTAGCAGGGGAATTGGTGAAGTACTAATGGCATGAGTTTTTGGTGGTAATTTGGGAAGCACAGCAGAAATTCACCTAAGGAAGAAGAAATATATGAAGAGGAGGATGAGGCAACAATGGCTGACAAGGAAAGTCAGGGACAACATAAAAGAAAACGAGAAAGCAACAAGGTGGTGAAGGTTCAGAGATAAAAGGTACTGCAGATGCTGTAGAATCCGAGATAACAAGCATGGGGCTGGATGAACACAGCAGGTCAAGCAGCATCATAGGAGCAGGAAAACTTGACGTTTCGGGCCTAAACCCTTCATCAGAAATGGGGGAGGGGAAGAGGGTTCTGAAATAAATAGGGAGAGAGGGGGAGGCGGATAGAAGATGGATAGAGGAGAGGATAGGTGGAGAGGAGGCAGACAAGTCGAAGAGGCGGGGATGGAGCCAGTAAAGGTGAGTGTAGGTAGGGGGGTAGGGAGGAGATAGGTCAGTTCAGGGAGGACGGACACATCCCTCACGCCCCGTCCCCGCAACAATAACCAAAAAAGAATCCCCCTCGTCCTCACATACCACCCCACCAACCTCCGGATCCAACGCATCATCCTCCGACACTTCCGCCATCTGCAGTCAGACCCCACCACCAAAGGCAGCTTTCCCTCCCCACCCTTATCTGCCTTCCGGAGGGACCACTCCCTCCGCGACTCCCTTGTCCGCTCCACACTCCCCTCCAGCCCCACCACACCCGGCACTTTTCCTTGTAACCGCAGGAAGTGCTACACCTGCCCCCACACCTCCTCCCTCACCCCAATCCCAGGCCCCAAGAAGACATTCCACATCAGGCAGAGGTTCACCTGCACATCTGCCAATGTGGTATACTGCATCCGCTGTACCCGTTGTGGCTTCCTCTACATCGGGGAAACCAAGCGGAGGCTTGGGGACCGCTTTGCAGAACACCTGCGCTCAGTTCGCAACAAACAACTGCACCTCCCAGTCGCGAACCATTTCAACTCCCCCTCCCATTCCTCAGATGACATGTCCATCCTGGGCCTCCTGCAATGCCACAGTGATGCCACCCGAAGGCTGCAGGAACAGCAAATCATATTCAGCCTGGGAACCCTGCAGCCCAATGGCATCAATGTGGATTTCACAAGCTTCAAAATCTCCCCTCCCCCAACCGCATCCCAAAACCAGCCCAGCTCATCTCCACCTCCCTAACCTGTTTTTCCTCTCACCTCAAGCCACACCCCCATCTCCTATCTACTAACATCATCCCGCCCCCTTGACCTGTCCGTCCTCCCTGAACTGACCTATCTCCTCCCTACCCCCCTACCTACACTCACCTTTACTGGCTCCATCCCCGCCTCTTCGACTTGTCTGCCTCCTCTCCACCTATCCTCTCCTCTATCCATCTTCTATCCGCCTCCCCCTCTCTCCCTATTTATTTCAGAACCCTCTTCCCCTCCCCCATTTCTGATGAAGGGTTTAGGCCCGAAACGTCGAGTTTTCCTGCTCCTATGATGCTGCTTGACCTGCTGTGTTCATCCAGCCCCATGCTTATTAAGGTGGTGAAGGTTAGTGAGAAGCCAGAGGCTTGTGAAACCTTTGCAGGATCCAATAATTTAAGTAAGATATCATGATTATTGTCCGGCAGTTACCTATATGATCATTTGTAAGTGGTTAAGTTAGAACCCTGAAGGAATAGTGACCTTTCCTCTCCCCAGCCCAGGAATGACCAGGTTACTTGCATAATTTCTAACTCAGTTCAACATAAAGCCACAATCGATCAGAAACCTTCACGGTATGACCCAGCACGACATTGCATTTAATCTGTGAACCATACGAAAAGTTTAAAGGCACAGCTGGAGCAGGATGTTCACAGTATCAGCTTAACCATAGCGTTCACTAGATTGTCACTGGTGAGTTCTCTATTCAATTCTGCTGTGGATTGGCCAAGCTCAGATGATGAATTCTTTACCTTTTTAATCGTGAAGTGATTTATTTATTTGTCATTAAAATAGTGTCAAGTGATGAGACAAGTATACAAATCAATGCTCTTCAGAGATTGTACAGGAAATTAAGAACTTGCCCTGCATTTCAGTGTGGATAATAGGGTAGATCTTCATGCAAATGAATCTACTATCCTTACGTTTGGTTGCATTTGCAGCTCAAGATGAATCTAGAATTGATGGCAACAGCACCCTGCTTTACCCTCAAATAGCCTCACAGAAAGAAAAGCTGAAAATAAGCTTCTTCTGTTTAGTGCAATATAGAATCCATCATCTTTTACATACTTCTTCCATCTTATATTTAGAAGAAAAATATAACTGGAACTTGTGTGTCAGCAGAAAACACATTGTGAGCTTCTACTATTTTACTGCTCAGCCTTCACCAAGTACATTTATTTTTACTCAAAATGACCTTGAAAAATCTGCCTTAAAACCTCTCAACTTCCTCAGCAAATTATATCATAGACATCACTCATGCTTTTTGAACTAAAATTGTGACATATGACCAATAAAGACATCAGTAACTCTCCAGGGCCTTAAAACAGTCTTGGAGCATTTGCATTTTATGTCCTTTTATTTTTCCCAATTCAAACCATTGAGAAAGATAAATGCATCAGCTTCCTTGTAACTCTTGATTCAAATTGATTGTGTTGCATGGATAAAACAGCCTGATTTAACATAGTGGGAGATTACACACTCACTAAATATAGGGTGGGAAGTACAGGTGTCATCCATGTTACATTATTAAAAGCTGCTATGGGAAAGAAGGAAGTAGAAACATTTATGGGGAAAAAAACTGAAAAAACCGCATATGCTGGAAATCTGAAACAGAAACAGGAATTGCTGGAGAACGTTAGCAGGTCTGACAGTACCTGTCAAGAGAAATCAGAGTTAATGCTTCAGGTCCAGTGACCCTTCTTCAGAACCCTGAGTCTGCATCTTGACTTCTTTCCACAAATGCTGCCAGACCTGCTGAAATTTTCCAGCAATTTCTATTTTTGTTTCAGAAACATTTATGGTCTTCGAGACCAGGGACAGAAAGCATCAGATTATTTTGCAATTACCTCACTGCTATTTTTGAGTAAGATTTTGGTAGAGTTTGAAAGGCCTTACAAGCACAATGGTAAAGGACCTGACATCTGGACTAGAGTTTCTTGGTTCAAGTCCCAAAACAGGATATGATTGTTACTGCGGTTGCACCATAATGCACCCAAACAAAGAATAAAAATAAATCTATTTGAGGCACTCAGAACCTTTGTCTCCCACAGCACAATTGTATTAAACCCAAAAGTGACAGAGGGTTATTGCTGATATAATAGCTTTCAAGTAGCTCTTGAAGCTGTTCTAACACTGCACTGCAGGCAGAAATGAAGAAGCTGGGCAAGCAAAATCTGCATTTTATGCAAAACGAGGGAATATTTTAACTTGGAGAACATTTTAATGTAGTTCTCGTATTCAGTCGTATCTAAAAACCTAATGGCTTTTCTTGACACAGGTGAAGGTTTCATTGTATTGTACTGTTCATTTGAATATCCATCATTTGAACAATGTACAAATAAGTGGTGAGTGTACCCAAATATAGTACTCTGTCTTTTCAAAACTTACAAAAATACCTCCAATATTTTTACTGGAACATTTAAGGGGCAGCATCTCCTAAACCTAACCTTTACACCTGGAAGAACAGGCTGCGGGAGGTGCGTGAGAATACCAGCACTGCCAAGTTCCCCTCAAAGTGATATATTTTCTTGACTTGGAAATATATTGCCATTTTGTCATCTAAACTCCTGATATATCTCAACTAATAGCACTGTAGGATGAAGCTTATTGACTACAGAGGTTCAAAAAGGAGCAGTCACCACCACCTTCTCAAGTGAATTTAGGCACGAGCATTAAATGCTGGCCTAGCCACTGATACAACATTCTTTGAAGAAAAAAAACATTATCAGTAGTGCAGAAGGAATGAGACAATCTGAGAGGAGTGGTTATTGATTTTGTACCTTTGCATGTGTCTTTGGAGAACGAAATGAAGAAACTGAGGGTTCACAGACGGATTAACCATCTGAAAAGCTGTGATATGAATACTCCATCCATGCCTATAGTATCTTTATACCAAGTTGAAGTATGACTAGTTGAATTTAGAGGGGGGAATTTATAGGCTGCTACAACCTGTATGATGTATGGTGCTTTTAAACCCTCCTGAAGTGAGTACTTTGTCAGATGTCAATGAGAATATAGAGCTGAATATAGAGAATATAGAGACTTGAAGTGGGGTTGTAACCCTTTGTTTTCCAATGCCCTGTAGCAAACAGTGCCAACACTTGCTTTAATGGTTAAAAAGTTAAACACTATAAGATGCAAAAACAGAAGGAGGAGGCAATGGCCTAGTGGTATTGTCACTGGGCTGTTAACCCAGAAACCAAGATAATGTTACGGTGACCTGGGTTCAAATCTGCCATGGCAGATGGTGGAATGTGAATCCAATAAATATCTGGAATTAAGAGTCTAATACAGCCATGAATCCAGTGTCAATTGTCAGGAAAAAGCCATCAGGTTCACTAATGTCAGGAAACAGCCATCCAAATGGATGGGGCCATACTGGACCTGGTGTTAGGGAATGAGCCCAGCCAGGTGGTTGAAGTTTCAGTAGGGGATTACTTTGGGAATAGTGATCACAATTCTGTAAGTTTTAGAATACTCATGGACAAAGACGAGAGTTGTCCTAAATGAAGAGCGCTCAATTGGGGGAAGGCCAACAATAGCAAAATTTGGCAGGAGCTGAGGAATGTGGATTGGGAGCAGCTGTTTGAGGGTAAATCCACATTTGATATGTGGGAGGCTTTTAAAGAGAGGTTGATTAGAGTGCAGGACAGACATGTCCCTGTGAAAATGAAGGATAGAAAGGGCACGGTGAGGGAACCATGGATGACAGGTGAAATTGTGAGACTAGCAAAGAGGAAAAAGGAAGCTTACATAAGGTCTAGGTGACTGAAAACAGACAAAGCTTTGGAAGAATATCTGGAAAGTAGGACCAATCTGAAACGAGGAATTGAGAGGGCTAAAAGGGGTCAAGAAATATCTTTAGCAAACAGGGTTAAGGAAATCCCAAAACCGTTTATTCATTCATAAGGAGCAAGAGGGTAACTAGAGAAAGGGTTGGCCCACTCAAGGACAAAGGAGGGACATTATGCGAGGAGTCAGAGAAAATGAGTGAGATTCTTCATGAGTACTTTGCGTTGGTATTCACTGAGGAGAGGGACATGACGGATGTTGAGGTTAGGGATAGATGTTTGATTGCTCGAGGTCAAGTCGGTATAAGGAGGGGGGGAAGTGTTGGGTATTCTAAAAGGCATTAGGGTGGACAAATCCTCAGGTCCGGATGGGATCTATCCCAGGTTCTGAGGGAAGCAAGAGAGGAAATAGCTGAGGCCTTAACAGATATCTTTGCAGCATCCTTGAGCAAGGGTGAGGACTGGAGAATTGCTAATTTCGTCCCCTTGTTTAAGAAGGGTAGCAAGGATAATCCAGGTAATTATAGACCAGTGAGCCTGACGTCAGTGGTGGGCAGCTGCCGGAGAAGATACTGAGGGATAGGATCTATTTACATTTGGAAGAAAGTGGGCTTATTAGTGATAGGCAGCATGTTTTTGTGCTGGGAAGGTCAAGTTTTACCAACTTGATAGAATTCTTTGAGGAAGTGACAAAGTTGATAGATGAGGAAAGGGCTGTAGCTGTCATATACATGGACTTCAGTAAGGCGTTTGATAAGGTTCCCCATGGTAGGCTGATGGAAAAAGTGAAGTTGCATGAGGTCCAGGGTGTACTAGCTAGATGGATAGAGAACTGGCTGGGCAACAGGAGACAAAGAGTTGTAGTGGAAGGGAGTTTCTCAAAATGGGGAACTGTGACCAGTGGTGTTCCACAGGGATCCATGTTGGGGCCACTGTTGTTTGTGATATACATAAATGATCTGGAGGAAGTTATAGATGGTCTGATTAGCAAATTTGCAGATGACATTAAGATTGGTGGAGTAGCAGATAGTGAAGGGGACTGTCGGAGAATGCAGCAGGATATAGATAGATTGGAGAGTTGAGCAGAGAAGTAGCAGATGGAGTTCAATCCAGGCAAATGTGAGGTGATGCATTTTGGAAGATCCAAATCAAGAGCAAACTATACGGTAAATGGAAAAGCCCTGGGGAAAATTGATGCACAGAGAGATCTGGGTCTTCAGGTCCATTGTACCCTGAAGGTGGCAACACAGGTGGATAGAGTGGTCAAGAAGGCATACGGTATGCTTTCATTCATCGGACCTGATATTGAGTACAAGAGTTGGCAGGTCATGTTACAGTTATATAGGACATTGGTTCAGCCACATTTGGAATACTGAGTACAGTTCTGGTCGCCACATTACCAAAAGGATGTGGATGCTTTGGAGAGGGTGAAGAGGAGGTTCACCAGGATGTTGCCTGGTATGGACAGCGCTAGCTATAAAGAGAGGTTGAGTAGATTAGGATTATTTTCATTAGAATGACGGAGGTTGAGGGGGGGGACCTGATTGAGGCCTACAAAATCATGAGAGGTATAGACATGGTGGACAGTAAGAAGCTTTTTACCAGAGTTGGGGACACAATTACTAGGGGTCACGATTTCAAGGTGAGAGGGGAAAAGTTTAAGGGAGATATGCGTGGAAAGTTCTTTACGCAGAGGGTGGTGGGTGCCTGGAATGCGTTGCCAGTGGAGGTGGTAGAGGCCGGCACGATAGCGTCATTTAAGATGTATCTAGACAGATACATGAATGGGCAGGGAGCAGGGGGATACAGATCCTTGGAAAATAGGCAACAGGTTTAGATAGAGGGTATGGATTGGCGTAGGCTTGGAGGGCCAAAGGGCCTGTTCCTGCACTGTAATTTTCTTTGTTCTTTGTTGTTCATATCTGGTCTGGCCTACATGTGAGTCCAGACCTATAACAATGTGGTTGACTCTTAACTGCCCTCTGGGCAATTAGGGATGGGAAATAAATGCTGCCTGGCCACCGATGCCCTCATCCCATGAATGAAAAAAGGAATAACGATAAAGGAACAGAAGTAGGCCATCCGACCCAATAGGTCTGCTTCAGCATTCAATGAGAACATGGCTGATCTGACAATCGTCAACTCCACTTTGCTGCCTTTGCCTCGTAACCCTTGATTTCTTTACAGATTTGTTTAAATTCATTCATGGGATGTGGGCATCACTGGCTGGACCAGCATTTATTACCCATTGCTAATTGCCCAGAGGGATGTAAAGAGTCAACCACATTGTTGTGGGTCTGGAGTGACATGTAGACCAGACCAGGTAAGGATGGCAGATTTCCTTCCCTCAAGGACGTTAGTGAACAAGATGGATTATTCCTGACAATCTGCAACGGTTTAAGTATTAGGCTGTTAATTCCAGAATATTATTGAATTCAAATTCCACCATCAGCCATGGTGGGATTCAAACCCAGGTCCCCAGAACATTACTGGGTCTCTGGATTAATAATCTGGTGACAATGGCCCCTAGGCCATTGGCTTCCCTGTTAAAAACCAGTCTACTTCAGCCTTGAATGTACTTAATGACCAAACCTCCAGAGTCCTCTAAAGAATTCCACAAATTCACTATCCTCTAAGAGAAAAAAAATCCCTCTCAAGTGTCTTAAATGAGTGATTCTTTACTCTGTGATTATGTTCTCTGGTCTTAAACTACCCTAAAAAAGGAGACAACCTCTCCATATCTACCCTTAATGAAAAGCACAAGATTCTTACAAGAAGTCCAACCGACTTAACCTCTATTTCATTACAAAATCCCTCCATACCCAGGACCGACCAAGCGAACCTTCTCTGGACTGCCTCCAATGCCACTGTATCTCTTCTGAGGTAAGGGATCAAAACTGTTCACGTTATTCCATCTGTGGTGTGACAAGTACCTCGTGCAGTCTTAGCAAGACTTCTCCATATTTACTCCATGCCCTTTGAAGTAAAGGCCAAGTTCTCTATTTCCTGCTGAACTTGAATGCCAGCTGTTTGAGATACATGCAGTAAAACCTCAAATCCTTCTGGGTCTTTCCCTATTTAAATATTATTGAAATCTTCTATTTTTCACACCAAAGTGCATAAGCTCACTTTCACCCCAATATATTCTATCTGCCAAAATTTTGCATATCACATAATCTGTCCATATCCCTCTGTAGACTCTTTGCGCCACCCTCACTACTTGCATTTCAACCCATTTTTGAGTTATTTGCAAAGTCAGTAATATTACATTCAGTTTTGCATCATTAATATATATTGTAAAAAATTATGTCCCCAGCACCGATTCCTGGGACACTCATCAGTTACAGGTTGCCATATATTGACTGGAAACACAATAGTTCAAGTACTTCAGATGGGTCAGTTTTTGTCCAATGTGTGCAGGAGGATTTCCTGACACAGTATGTAGATAGGCCAACAAGAGGTGATACCACATTGGATTTGGTACTGGGAAATGAACCAGGCCAGGCGTTAGATTTGGAGGTAGGTGAGCACTTTGGTGATAGTGACCACAATTCGGTTACGTTTATTTTAGTGATGGAAAGGGATAGGTATATACCACAGGGCAAGAGTTATAGCTGGGGGAAAGGCAATTATGAGGCGATTAGGCAAGACTTAGGATGCATAGGATGGGGAAGGAAACTGCAGGGGCTGGGCACAATTGGAATGTGGAGCTTGTTCAAGGAACAGCCACTGCGTGTCCTTGATAAGTATGTACCTGTCAGGCAGGGAGGAAGCGGTCGAGCGAGGGAACCGTGGTTTACTAAAGAAGTTGAATCTCTTGTCAAGAGGAAGAAGGAGGCTGATGTAAAGATGAGGAGTGAAGACTCAGTTAGGGTGCTCAAGAGTGACAAGTTAGCCAGGAAGGACCTAAAGAGAGAGCTAAGAAGAGCCAGGAGGGGACATGAGAAGTCTTTGGTAGGTAGGATCAAGGAAAACCCTAAAGCTTTCTATAGGTATGTCAGGAATAAAAGAACGACTCGAGTAAGATTAGGGCCAGTCAAGGACAGTAGCGGGAAGTTGTGCATGGAGTCCGAAGAGATAGGAGAGGCACTAAATGAGTATTTTTCATCAGTATTCACATATGAAAAAGACAATGTTGTCGAGGAGAATACGGAGATACAGGCTATTAGACTAGACGGGATTGAGGTTCATAAGGAGGAGGTGTTAGCAATTCTGGAAAGTGTGAGAATAGATAAGTCCTCTGGGCCGGATGGGATCTATCCTAGGATTCTCTGGGAAGCTAGGGAGGAGATTGCAGAGCCTTTGGCTTTGATCTTTATGTCGTCATTGTCTACAGGAATAGTGCCAGAAGACTGGATGATAGCAAATGTTGTCCCCTTGTTAAAGCAGGGGCGTAGAAACAACTCTGGTAATTACAGACCAGTGAGTCTTGCTTCGGTGGTGGGTAAAGTGTTGGAAAGGATTATAAGAGATAGGATTTATATTCATCTAGGAAGGAATAATTTGATTAGGGATAGCCAACACAGTTTTGTGAAGGGTAGATCGCGCCTCACAAACCTTATTGAGTTCTTTGAGAAGGTGACTAAACAGGTGGATGAGGGTAAAGCAGTTGATGTGGTGTATATGGATTTCAGTAAAGCGTTTGATAACGTTCCCCATGTAGGCTATTGCAGAAAATTCGGAGGCATGGGATTGAGGGTGATTTAGCGGTTTGGATCAGAAATTGGCTAGCTGTAAGAAGACAGAGGGTGGTGGTTGATGGGAAATGTTCATCCTGGAGTTCAGTTACTAGTGGTGTATTGCAAGGATCTGTTTTGAGGCCACTGCTGTTTGTCATTTTTATAAATGACATGGATGACAGCGTAGAAGGATGGGTTAGTAAATTTGCGGATGACACTAAAGTCGGTGGAGTTGTGGATAGTACGGGAGGATGTTGCAGGTTACAGAGGGACATAGATAAGCTGCAGAGTTGGGCTGAGAGGTGGCAAATGGAGTTTAATGCAGAAAAGTGTGAGGTGATTCACTTTGGAAGGAGTAACAGGAATACAGAGTACTGGGCTAATGGTAAGATTCTTGGTAGTGTGGACGAGCAGAGAGATCTCGGTGTCCATGTGCATAGATCCCTGAAAGTTGCCACCCAGGTTGATAGGGTTGTTAAGAAGGCGTACGGTGTGATAGGTTTTATTGGTAGAGGGATTGAGTTTCGGAGCCATGAGGTCATGTTGCAGCTGTACAAAACTCTGGTGCGGCCGCACTTGGAGTATTGTGTACAGTTCTGGTCACCGCATCATAGGAAGGATGTGGAAACATTGGAAAGGGTGCAGAGGAGATTTACCAGGATGTTGCCTGGTATGGAGGGAAGGTCTTATGAGGAAAGGCTGAGGGACTTGAGGCTGTTTTCGTTAGAGAGAAGAAGGTTATGAGGTGACTTAATAGAGACATACAAGATGATCAGAGGATTGCACAGGGTGGACTGTGAGAGCCTTTTTCCTCGGATGGTGATGGCTAGCACGAGGGGACATAGCTTTAATTTGAGGGGTGATAGATATAGGACAGATGTCAGAGGTAGATTCTTTACTCAGAGAGTAGTAAGGACATGGAGTGCCTTGCCTGCAGCAGCAGTAGACTCGCCAACTTTAAGGGCATTTAAATGGTCGTTGGATAAACATATGGATAATAATGGAATAGTGTAGGTTAGATGGGCTTCAGATTGGTTTCACAGGTCGGCGCAACATCGAGGGCCGAAGGGCCTGTACTGCGCTGTTATGTTCTATGTTCTATGTTCTATACTGAAATGTCTCCTTTATCCCAACTCTGCATTTTTCATCATTAAGTCAATCCTCTACACATTCTGATAATACTACCCTCCAAAACCATGAGGTCTTATCTTAAATAACCTTTTCTGCAGCAGCACAAATTATCCAATAATATTATCAAATAACTTTGGAAATCTAAATGTCCTACAGCAGCTCGTTCCCGTTTATCGACTCTGCTTGTTACATAATCAAATACAGAGTTATTGAGTCGTACAGCACAGAAACAGACCTTTCGATCCAACCAGTCCACGCTGACCAGAATCACAAGCTAAACCAGCCCCACCTGCCTGCTCCTAGATCATATCCCTCCAAATCTTTCCTATTCATGTAGTTGTGCCTTTTAAGTATTGTAATTGTACCTACATCCACCACTTCCTCTGGAAGTTCATAATCTGTAATAAATTTGTCAGCAATAAATTCTCCTTCATGAAGCCACATTGATTCTATTTGATTCTATTTTGCGTTTTTACACAATCTGTTTTAAATTGTTAAAATTTTAAACATTGCTAAATGGAGAAAAGAAATTGAAGCTTTTTGTCTTCCACTCATCAGATTTAGAATGTGAGAAGCAGATTCAATTGGTGTCCCTTTTCAACCCCAGGTCTTGTATCCTAGTTCTGACGAGTACAAGACAAAATGCTTCAACTTCTTGTCTCCTTCGAGCAATATTTAAGATCTGTACCACCAAACAATTATTTTTTTCTTTTCTGCGACTGATAGACATATAATGAGTCTAAGTTAAACCATCTGTGCATCAGTGTTATGGCATATGTAATGCCATAAAAAATGTTTTATTTGTTAAGATCTTCATGGTTGTTTCTCAAATTTAACATTATCTCACAAAGCTAATTATAGAAGCCACCAAAATAACTTGTCAGTATGAATTATTACTGAGGTTAGGTCGCAGCAATAAAGAAACAATGACGAATTTGTAAAACGATAGACCTTAGTCTTCAGAAGGAACAATTTCAGATAGTGTTCCTTCGGAAACAATTCTGAAGGAATGGGAACACTAGGAACATGAACAGAATACTATCGAGATAGCAAGAACTGCAGATGCTGGAGTAAGAGACAACACAGTGTGGAGCTGGAGGAACACAGCAGGCCAGTCAGCATCAGAGAAGCAGGAAAGTTGACGTTTTGGGTCAGGGCCATTCTTCAGAAATGGGGAAGGGGAAGGGAGCTCTGAAATAAATAGAGAGGAGGGATAGGGTTGGGGAAGGTAGGCGGGACGGTGATAGGTGAGTGCAGGTAGGGAGTGGTGGGGATTGGTCAGTGGGATGGGAGGTGTGGATAGGTGGGAGAGAAGATGGACAGGCTGTGTCAGGTCAAAGAGGTGGGGATGAGAGGGAGGGTTGGACATGGGATGAGGTCGGGGGGGTGGGGAGATTTTAAAACTGGTGAATTCCATATTTAGGCCATCGGGCTGTAGGCTCCTGAGGCGGAATATGAGGTGTTGTTCCTCTATTTTGCGGGTGACGTCACTGTGACAGTGGAAGAGGCCCAGAAATGACATGTCACCCAGGGAGTGGGAGAGGGAGTTGAAATGATTGGCGACTGGAAGGCATTGTCATTTGTCGCGTACAGAGCACAGATGCTCTACAAAACAGTCTCCAAGTCTACGCTTTGTCTCACCGATGCAGAGGGCGCCGCATTGGGAGCTGCGGATGCAGTAGACCAAATTGATGTGGGCAACCACATGGGCCCAAGTTATGCCTGCCTCTTCGTAGGATACATGGAACAGTCCTTTTTCCGCTGTTACACTAGCACCATTCCCCACCTCTTCCTCCGCAATATCGTTGACTGTATTGGCGCTGCCTCATGCTCCCACGAGGGGCTTCAGCAGTTCATCAGCTTTACTAACACCTTTTACCCCACCCTCAAATTCACCTAGACAATCTCTGATAACGCCCTCTGCTTCCTGGACCTCTCCGTCTCCATCTCTGGTAACTGCCTCAAAACTGACTCCCACAGCTACCTGGACTACACTTCCTCTCACCTACCTTCCTGCAAGAATGCGATCCCCTACTCCAGTTTCTCCACCGCTGCAGAGTCCGCTCCCCAAATGAAGCGTTCAACACCTGAACATCCCAGACATCCTCCTATTTCAAGGACCATAACGTCTCCCCCTTCCAGTAATCAAAAATACCCTCAACTGCATCTCTTGCATTTCCTATACTTCTGCCCTCATACCCACTCCCCCCAACAAAAATAAAGATAGAAACCCCCTTGACCTCACATATTACCCCACCAACCTCCACATCCAGTGTATCACTCTCCGCCACCTACGATCCGACCCCAAAACTAAAGAGATATTTCCTTCCCTACCCCTATCTGCCTTTCGTAGGGACCACTTTCTCCACGATTCCCTCGTCCACACCACACTCCCCTCTAACCACACAACACCTGGCACCTTTCCCTGCAACCACAGGAAGTGTTACACCTGCCCCTACACCTCCTCCTTCACCTCCATCCAAGGCAAAAAACAAACCTTTCATATCAGGAAGGGGTTCACCTGCACATCATCAACATGGTCTACTGCATCTGCTGCTCTGACGTGGCCTCCTCTATATCAATGAGACCACATGTAGACTCGGAGACCGTTTCGTAGAACATCTGCGCTCTGTACGCAACTAATGACAATACCTTATGTTTGTCAACCATGTTAACTGCCCCTCCCACTCCCTGGGTGACATGACCATTCTGGGCCTCCTCCAGCGTCAGAATGACATCACCCACAAACTGGAGGAACAATACCTCATATTCCACCTCAGGAGCCGACAGCCCGACGGCCTAAACATGGATTTCACCAGTTTTAAAATCTTCTCACCCCAGCCTCATCCCATGTCCAACCCTTCCTTTCATTCCCCGCCTCCTTGACCTGACACAGCCTGTCCATCTTCTCTCCCACCTATCCGCACCTCCCATCCCAATGACCAATCCCCACCTATGCCTATCTGCACTCACCTATCACCATCCTACCTACCTTCCCCTGCCCCATCCCTCCTCTCTCTATTTACTTCTGAGCTCCCTTCCCCCTCCCCATTTCTGAAGAAGAGTCCTGACGCGAAACGTCAACTTTCCTGTTCTTCTGATGCTGCCTGGCCTGCTGTGTTCTTCCAACTCTACACTGTGTTGTCTCAGAATACTATCGAGCCTACTGAGCCATTTAATACGATCATCCCGATCTTGAGCATGAATTCTACTTTACTGCATGCTCCCCAAATATCCTTCTATCCTATGCGAGACCAAAAATCCATCTAACTCAGGTTAAATATCTTCAAGGATCATGCATCCACTGCACTCTGAGATAGAGAATTCCAAAGATACACAACACTTTCAGTTCAAAAACATGATCATCTTAATCTTAAATGATTGGCTCCTTAATCTGAAGCTGTATCCCAGTGTCCCAGATTTTTTTTTTCCATTCTCCCAGGGGCATTGCTGGCTGGCTAGCATTTATTGCCTTGTACTAGTAGCATTTGAGAGGTGGTGATGAACTGCCTTCTTGAACTGCTGTAGCCCATGCATTGTCTGTAGGTTTCTCAATGGGAGGACGTAATATCTCAATTTCTATCCGTTAAATCCCTTATTTATTTTGCATGTTTTGATGAGGTCATTCTTTTCTTATTCTTCTAAACTCTGCAGAACGTAAACTCATTTATTTAGTCTCTCATCATGAGACAACATTCTTTCTTCGATGATAGATCTAGTGAATGATTACTGAATTTGTTTGTTTTATTTTCTTTCATCCTTCATTGTTTGTCTGCAGATATTTATTCAATTTTCTTTAGAATGTGCTGCTTGATTTCATTTCAATGACAAGTTGCATATTCCACCAATGCAATGACCCTTTGCATCGAAATAATTTTCAACCTATTGGTACTAATTCTAAATTTACACTCCTTGTTATGTATATATCAACCAATTGAGGTAATCTTTCAGTGTTTTTTCTTTTATACATTAGTGCATTTTGAACAAATTTTGCTACACAGTCTGGATTAATCCAAATCATTTTGCAGTGTGCTAATAATAAAAATGTACAATTATTATTCTGTATGGTATGCATTCTGGTTGTGGTATTCCAACCTTCAACCAATGTACCATCGTAGACAATATTAAATAGTTTGTACCTGTCCAATTTATACAGATTACAGCGCAGGAGAAGGTCATTGTACATATTGATTCCTAGTAGCGGCATTCTGATCCACTCTCAGTACTATGTACTTCGTCTGCAATTTTAAAAAAAATGCTATTTACAAAGACTTATTTATTTCTTTTTTAAGTATATTCAAGATGGAGATCCATAGATTTATGGACACTCAGAGAATCAGGGATAAGGAAATAGGTCAGAACAGAGGAGTAGATGTTGGAGATCTAATTGAATGGTGGAGTAGGCTTGATGACCTACTCCTGCTGCTAGAACTTGTAAAGATTTGTAGCTCAGGTTGTGGATAAGATTGTTAGTTTGCTCACCGAGCTGGCTGGTTATCCTACAGATGTTTCATCACCATGCTAGGTAATAACTTCAGTGCAGTGCCTGATGAAGTAATGTTGATTTACTCTGCTTGGTATTTACATGATTCGGTCTGTTAAGTTGGGTTGTGTCATTTCCAGTTCCGTTCTGCATGGGTTTGTATATGGGGCCTAATTCCACATGTTTGTTGATTGCATTAGGGGTTAAAAACCAGGCCTCTAGGAATTCCCGTGCATGTCTGTGATTGTCTTGAACTAGGATGGTCACGTTGTCCCAGTTAAATTGATGGCCTTCATTTTCCAAGTGCACTGAGACGAGGGAAAATTTGTTATGTCATTTTGCTGTTAGCTGGTGTTCGTGTACCCTGATGGCTAGTTTCTTTCCGAACGTGTGGAATTAGACCCCATATACAAAACGATGCAGAACAGAACCGGAAATGACACAACCCAACTTAACAGATCAGGTCATATAAGTACCAAGCAGAGTAGAAGAACATCACTTCATCGGAGGCCGCACTGATGATGTTACCTAGCATGGTGACAAAACATCTGTACAGTAACCAGCCAGCTTGGCGAGCAAATGTACAACCTATTTCTTATATTCTTAAACAAATTTAGACTTTGCATTAACTTGTGTTAAAATATTATATGTACTAATATGGGATGGGAGTACACAAAGACAAAAATGTTTGACTTTCTTTCATGATAAGAAATCATGTAACTAAAATACTTTTAGAATCAATAGTGATGCATTTCCTTTAAGGCCACCTAAATTATGTGGAATTATTAGATTTGAACGGTTAAAAATATTAGTTTTCCCTTTGTTTACCTTTGATGATTGTCAAGAATATGGACCAATGTATTTTCAGCAAATCAACAAATTGGTCTCGGCATTTCAGTATTCAACTCAATGAATGGAATACAAAATAAACTCAAACTAACAACAAAACATGCTTGATTGGGTGCAAGGTAAGGCAAGATAACGGCACTGTTTTACAAACTGCTTGCCAGTGTGATCTCATCTTAATCTTGGCACTTTCTCAGGGCCAATTAAGCTGGGTAACAAATGTTAAATTTGCCATGTCCTATGAAAGAATCTATCAAAAATATTTTGAAAATTAACATCATCCTGAACATCAAAATCAAAACTGCAGAAAGCAAGGCAAATTTGGAACTCAAATAAAAAAGAGGACCCAGACTGCTGGTGATTTTCCTGATCTCTGCATCCTCACATCCTTTGATGACAAACTCAGTCCATGTTACTCTCGCCTCACCTCTTGAATTCAGCTCTTCTGTCCATGCTTGAACCAATGTTGTAATTAGGTCAGAAGATGAGTAGCCCGGGCGGAACCCAAACTGGCATCACTGAGCAGGTTATTGCTGAACAGGTATTGCTTGATAGCACTGTTGATGAAGCCTTCCACCATTTTACTAATGATCGAGAATAGACTGATGGGGCAGTAATTGGCCGGGTTGGATTTGTCCTGCTTTTTATGTCCAGAATATATTTGGGCAATTTTTCACTGTTGGGTAGATACCAATGTTGTAATTGTATTGGAACAGCTTGGCTAGGGGAGCAGCATGTTCTGGTGCACAAGTCTTCAGTACTATTGCTGGAATCTTGTCAGGGCCTGTTGCATTTACAACATCCACTGTCTCTAACCGTTTCTCGATATCATGTGAAGTGAATCAAGTGAATCAAATCGATTTACAGCAAATTAGTTGAAGACTGGTATCTGTAATGTTGGGGACCACTGGAAGAGGCCGAGATGAGCCATCCACTTGGCAATTCTGGCTGAAGACTGCTGTGAATGCTTCAGCCTTATCTTTTGCACTGATGTGCTGGGCTCTTCCACCATTGAGGATGGGAATATTTGTGGAGCCTCCTCCTCCAGTGAGTTGCTCAATTGTCCACCCCCATTCACGATGCTGCGACAGGACTGCAGAGCTTAGATCTGATCCGTTGGTTGTGGCATCACTTAGCTCTGTCTATCACTTACTGTTTCTGCTGTTGGGTTGCAAATGGTGGCTTCACCAGATTGACTCCTCATCTTCAGGTATGCCTGGTGCTGCTCCTGGCGTACCCTCCTGCACCCTCCATTGAACTATGGTTGATCCCCTGGCTTGATGGTTGAGTGGGGGATACGCCGGGCCTTGAGGTTACAGACTTGTACTCCAGCACATTCTGCTGCTGTTGATGGCCCACAGTGCCTCATGCATGCCCAGTCTTGAGTTGCTAGATCCACTGTTTAGCACATTGGCAGTGCCACACAACATGATGGAGGTTATTCTCAATGTGAAGGCGGGGCTTCGTCTCCACAAGGACTGTGCAGTGGTCACTCTTACCGATACTGTCACGGACAGATGCATCTGCAGCTGGCAGATTAGTAAGGATGAGGTCAAGTATGTTTTTTCCTCTTGATTGTTACCTCCTGCCGCAGACCCAGTCGAGCAGCTATGTCTTCTAGGACCCGACCAGCTCGATCAGTAGTATTGCTGCCGAGCCACTCTTGGTGGTGGACATTGAAATCCCCCACCCAGAGTATATTTTGTGCCCTTGCCATCCTCAGTGTTTCCTCTAAGTGTTGTTCAATATGGAGGAGTACTGGTTCATCAACTGAGGGAGGACGGTATGTGGTAATCAGCAGGAGGTTTCTTGCCTAAATTTTACCTAATCCATGAGCTTTCATGGGGTCCAGAGTCAATGTTGAGGACTCCCAGGGAACTCCCTCCCAACTGTATACCACAGTGCCACCACCTCTGTTGCCTGTTGCCTGCTGGTGGCACAGGACACATCCAGGGATGGTGATGCTAGTGCCTGGGACTTTGTCTATTAGGTATGATTCCGTGAGTATGATTATGTCAGGCTGTTGCTTAACTAGCTTATGAGACAGCTCTCCCAATTTTGGCAGTAGCCCCCAGATGTTAGTGAGGAGGACTTTGCAGGGTAGTGTTGGAAGAAGAGCAACTTGCCTGGTACAGTTCTGAAGAAAGGTCAATTGATCCGAAACGTTAACTCTGATTCCTCTCCACAGATGCTGAGAAAGCAGCTGAGCTTTTCTGGCAATTCCTATCTTGGCCAGGTACAGGCTTGTTTTTGCTGTTGGATTTCTGAAGCATAACTTTTCAATTGGGTAATCAGAATGGCAAAGTGAATGCCAGTAAATTGTGATATTAATGAGATGCAAATACATGCATGTCGGCTTCTTGCCACTGGCTGGGGACATACCCAACCTGGCATGTGAAGGGGGAGAACTAAATTGCTAATATTATCCCAACAATAGGAATTTGGTTATTTTACCACTCACCTTTTCGATTCACCTGCTACCATTTTTCTTACCATGGTAATGACTGAAAAAAAAACTCATCCAAACTCTGTTCTTTAGTCACCAATTCCAACCTTCTCCTTTGGAAGATTCGGTGATTAAGCCAGTCATGTTGATGTTGCATATAATCCTGGGATGAGCATCAGGCATTATATTCACTCCATCATCAAGGTTGCCCTTCTCCTCTATAATACCACTCAACTTGACACCTTCCTCAACTCATTTGCTGCTCAAACCCTCACTATTATCTCTAAAGCAAACCAATCTGCTGCATTCTGCATACCTTCCAGCTGTACAAGATTTTCTGATGAAGGGTCTAGGCCCGAAACGTCAAGTTTTCCTGCTCCTATGATGCTGCTTGACCTGCTGTGTTCATCCAGCCCCATGTTTGTTATCTCAGATTCTCCAGCATCTGCAGTACCTTTTATCTCTGCTGCATTCTGGGATGGTCCATCTCATTCTACCTTCTGAAAAGTCAAGTCCTCAAACTCTGCTGCTCATGCTTTAACTTGCACTTCCTTAGCAACTCTGTGCTCACTAACATACGTTTCCTCCCCATCAATCAATATCTTCATTTTAGAACTGCGATCCTTTTTTTCAATTCCCTGTCTCTGGAATACCTTCCAGCTGTACAAGTCTATGATATCTGTGTTTCTCTAATTCTGCATTGTTGCATATTCCTAATTTAGTTGCTCCACCTGTGCCAACCACATCTTCCATTGCCTAGACACCCAAGAACAGGAATACTCTCTCTACCAGCCATTTGGAGGGCCTAATCACACCAGACAGTTGAACACAGATCTTGAAGGTCCAAGCGGCAGAAGGAAAAATTAGAGGGGACATGGCTCTCCACATCACTCCATCTCACATTCCTAATTGAAGACACTCTTTAAAGCCTACTTCTTCGATCAAGCTTTCAGTCATTTGAACTGAATTTTCACCAAGTCACGAGAACTCTGAAGTAATTTAAAAATGATGGAGCAGTCTCAATTCCAGGATTTCTGATTCCATTCCCAGGGGCTCCAACTTTCAGGAATGACCAGATATCTACTATCCTTTTGAAACACCTGAACCCTGCTTGGTTGACAGCTGTCCTATTGATTTCATAGTATTTATTTACACAATGCTAAAAGATTTCAAGGACCTGCACTTGGCAATGGCCTAGTGGTATTATAACTAGCCTATTAATCCAGAGACCCAGGCAACATTCTGGGGACCCAGGTTCGAATCCTACAATGTCAAATAGTGGAATTTGAATTAAATAAAAATCTAGAATTGAGAGCTGAATGATGACCATGAATCAACCACTGATTGTTGGAAAAACCCATCCTGTTCACTAAAGTCCTTACCTTGTCTTGCCTATATTAGCTCTTCGCTGCCCTCTGGGTAATTAGGGATTGACAATACATACTGGCCTTGGTAATTCACCTTATCTATGCCCTTCATGATTTTATAAACATCTAAAAGATCACCCCTCAGCCTCTGACACTCCAGGGAAACAAGTCCCAACCTATCCAGCCCCTACTTATAACTCAAGCTATCCCGTCCTGGCATCATCCTTGTATATTTTTTCCGTGCCCTTTCTAGTTCAACAACATCCTTCATTGACTACCAACGCTCTCAAAACAGAGCAGACATCAATGAGGACAGGTTAGGTTAAATGGCATCTTTCTACGTTGTAATTTATATCTACGTGCATTGTTCTGATTTTAAAAAAAGCCACAATTATTTACTATTATTTTGAATCTGTATCTGCCACTTCTTACATCAATAAAATGGGTCTCAGCTGTACTCATTCCATGTTGTAGAAAATATACTGCAAATATATAAAAATTGGCATTCATCTCAGGTTTGAAACCTCAATAAATAAATAAGAAATGAAGAACCAAATATTATTGAGGATTGTTACAGACTGTGCTGTTTCAAGTGAACTTTTGAAATGTAATCTGAACATAAACGAGTTATTTGTGTTTCCTTTCCCTTTAGACAGTTTCAATACAAATTATAATGTTTTCAAACATAAAAAAAAACTCTGTGGAGAATTCTAACATCAGGTTTGTGCTTAGAATTAGTTTTAAATAAAGAACTTTCGAACAATGCTGCTATACCATGACATCGTAAAATGAAAACCATTCAGCCCAGTATGTGTGTTATAACTTTTTTGTGTTCATGATATGTGGCCATCACTGGCAATATCAACATTTGTTGTCCATCGCAAATTGTCCTTGACAGCAGTTAAAAGTTAATCAAATTGCTGTGGATCTGGAACCAAATGTAGGTCAGACCTAGGAAAGACGACAGATTTCCTTCTCTGAAGTAAATTAGTGAACCGAATGAATTTTCATGTCAATCGATGATAGTTTAATGGTCACCATTAGTAATGGCTAGCATTCAATATTCAGATTATTTGATTAATTACATTTAAATTCTGGCAGGTGCAATGGTACATTTTGAATACATGTGCCTTTAGCATGCCTAGGCCTCTTAGACTCATCCTGTTCATTATTACTCCACCATCATCTCCTCCAATCCAATTAATCTATATTTTCCACAGAGCCCAGCACTTTTTTTCCCTTTTCATAGAATCACAGAATCCCTACAGTGCAGAAAGAGGCCATTCTGCCCATCGTGTTTGCATCAACCTTCTGAAGAGCATTTCACTCAGACCATATCGGCTGAGGGCTATCTCACTGAGGTTTATACAATCATGGATAGGGTGAATAGCTAAGGTCTTTTTACCCAGGTAGGGGAGTCCAAAACTAGAGGGCATAGGTTTAATGTGAGAGGGGAAAGATTTATAAGGAATCTCAGGGACAACTTTTTCACACAGACAGTGGTGCATGTATGGAATGAGCTGCCACAGGACGTGGTGGAGGCTGGTACAATTACAACATTGAAAAGCCATCTGGATGGTGCATGAATAGGAAGGGCTTAGAGAGACATGGGCCAAATGCTGGCAAATGGGACTAGATTGATTTAGAACATCTGGTCGGCATGGACAAGTTGGACCAAGGGGTCTGTTTCCATGCCGTACAGCTCTATGACTCTATGACTGTATATCTACTTAATATACTATTTATTCAACCAGTGAAGTACTTGAAATGCACAGTAAACAGTTATCAAATGAGGTGTGATAGCATGGTCTTTCCTTATGACAATTCTGCCGAGCTGTGTTTTACCCTAAATCCACTTCTGCATTCAAATTTTTAAATTGGTGATTCCTCTCTGCAATGTGGTTCCCTGGTTACGTGTTGCTATCTGCACCTCTTCCTAGTGTATTCAATAACTGCACAAGTAGCCTAATCCACAACAGAGATATAACGCACAAAATCTAACGCTGTTCTTTCTCAATGTTTACAGGCAAATACCAATTTAGTACTGCAACATCAAGGCTGACAACTTTTTCAGTCCCTGACTGAGCAAAGCTAAAGCTAGCTACTCCATTACACTGGCTGAGAACATCTAACATGGAGATAAAAGGTACTGCAGATGCTGGAGAATCCAAGATAACAAGCATGGGGCTGGATGAACACAGCAGGTCAAGCAGCATCATAGGAGCAGGAAAACTTGACGTTTCGGGCCTAAACCCTTCATCAGAAATGCCTTTCTGATGAAGGGTTTAGGC
>JAHRHZ010000249.1:13346340-13360937 GCA_024137785.1 Ginglymostoma cirratum
CAGGGTAGGCATCCTTAGAAGAGGCTTCGCAGTGGGGTTAAAATTGTTTCAGAGATAGTATTATTCTGAAGAAGGGTCTAGGCCCGAAACGTCTGCTTTCCTGCTCCTATGATGCTGCTTGGCCTGCTGTGTTCATCCAGCCCCACACCTTGTTATCTCTATATCTTACATTGATTTTGTTTTCGTTTCTAAAAAAAAAGTTACTATACAGTCTTGGTTAAAACATGGATGGTATTTTGCATCATCAAACAAAGGTTATAAAAGTATCAAATTGATACTCTCAACATAACAGCAAAACGATTTTGCTGGTTGCTGGCTAGGCTATTACAATGAAAAGTTTCTCATGTTTTGAACACAGGCTTGAAGGAAACCATGTTTCTATCACAAAACAACAACAGAAATCATTTCAAGTCAACACTCAAAGTAACAAAAGCTATATTTTATTCCCAGCGCATTACTTTAAAGAAGATAAATCTATATTCCTTCAGAGCATGCAAATACGCACACTACATTTAATTATGGGTTTACACAACCTTTGAGTCTAGTCCCTCAGATGGGATAGTCCCTCTGTATGAGATACAATTAGATGGCCTATGTCCTAAATATCCAATTATAAAACCACAACTTTTTTTTTTGCATTAGTTAAACTGAAAGGGAAATTAAAGTTCCACTTTTGTTAAGGCCACATTTCAAGTGCAGTAGACATTTCAATTCCAAGGCTGAATTTCTCAGCCTCTGAGTGATGTGGGAAATAGTTTCCCATTTGTCTCACTATGGCAAAGAGCAAAGAAAATTACAGCCCAGGAACAGGCCCTTTGGCCCTCCAAGCCTGGACCGACATGCTGCCTGTCACAACTAAAAGCCCGTACCATTCTGGGGACCATATCCCTATATTCCCATACTATTCATGTATTTGTCCTTTAAAAGTCACTATCATATCTGCTTCCACTAACTCCCCTGGCAGTGAGTTCCAGGCACCTACCACCCTCTGTGTTTTAAAAAAAGAACTTGCCTCGTACATCACCTTTAAACCTTGCCACTTGCACCTTAAGCCCATGGCCCATGGTAACTGACTCTTCCACCGTGGGAAAAAGCTTCTGACTGTCTAGTCTGTCCATGCCCTTCAAATCTTATAGACCTCTATCAGGTCACTCTACAACCTCTGTCGTTCCGGTGAGAACAACCTATGTTTCTCCAACCTCTCCTCATAGCTAATGCCCTCCACACCAGGCAACATCCTGGTAAATCTTTTCTGTACCCTCTCCAAAGCCACCTCAACCTTCTGGTTGTGTGGGCGATCAGAATTGAACACAGTATTTTAAATGCAGCCTAACTAAGGCTCTATAAATCTGGAACATTACCTGCAATTTTTAAACTCAATGCCCCGGCTGATGAAGGCAAGCATGTCATATGCCTTGTCGACTACCTTCTCCACCTGCGTTGCTAAATTTGGTGACCCGTGTGCTTGTATACCGAAATCCCTCTGCCTATCAGTACTGTTAAGGGTTCTGCCATTTACTGTATATTTTCCACTTGGGTTAGACCTTCCGAAATGCACTACCTCACATTTTTCCGGACTAAACTTCATCTGCCATCTCTCTGCCCAAGTCACCAACTGATCTTTCTCCTGCTGTATTCTCTGACGGTCCTCACCACTATCCGCAATTCCACCAACCTTTGTGTCATCCGCAAACTTGCTAATCAAACCAGCTACATTTTCCTCCAAATCATTTACAAATAGCAAAGGTCCCAACACTGATTCCTGAGGAATGTAACTCGTCACAACCCTACATTCAGAAACACACCCTTCCACTGCTACGCTCTGTCTTCTATGACCAAGCCCGTTTTTTATCCATCTTCCAAGCTCACCTCTGACCCCAAGAATGAAAAACCAAGACTACAAGGGAAAAACGGATTTTCCACTTGAAGTTTCAATGACCAGATAAGAACCTTCCTTGTGAGCAATGAGGGGCATATTTGCATGTAAGAATATATTATTAGCATAACTTGCCTCAAAGCTGCAGCTCTCCGGCATCCTCTCCAGATCACCACTTTGGCCGGCATGACTCAACATCTCAGGACATACTCAATGTGCAGTGACCACCTGTACCCTCCATTCTCAGAGATTAGCACTGGCAAAGCACCAATCTCTATACTTCATTTTGACACATCTCTAACTCATCTATAAACAGATCAGCACTTCAATATGGCAGTTTAAAGCTCACTGACACTTTACATTGCAATGTTGCTGCCAGGCTGTTTTGTGTGCAGGGATAGGTACCCACCTCATGCACCAGAATAGGGTTCACCTTAGGGCTTTTAGTTTGTTCCCTAAGTGTTCACTCACTTTCTGTATTTTTTAATGCTGATGGCATCTCTGCCATGTTTTGCAGCATAGACGGAAAGCCAGTAGTTTATTATGTTTGCCAGCAATGAACAGTCAAGGGTATGGGCATGTTGCTGTACAGCACCGTGCTACATCATTGTCACACCTATAGCATGTGGCAGCAGCTTTTGCAGCAAACCAAATGCAAGTACTTCAACAATAAGGCCATGTCTGAAAGTCAAAAGGGAGCAGTTCTTATTCCAGACGAAGAGACACTATAGTTAGTCAGGGGGCTGGCCCACTGTCAGTCAAGGGAGGTTGTGAGGTGTCCCAAGTGAGTGCATAGAAAGTGCACAGAGTAGGTGAAGTTAGTATACTGGGGGAATGGTATGGATGATACTTACTGAGGAAAGATGCTGCATGCAATATTGTGAGTGATAGACCATGATTCTTGGTGGAGGGTGAGTGCACTGCTAAAGTTAGAATGAATGTCAAGTACAGAAAAGATGGTGGCGCTTGCATTTGCGGAACGCATAGGGTTAATAATCTTCTTGCTGCATTGCTGTATGCTTCTCCAGACTGTGGACACCACATAGACCTAGATGGCTACTTCAAAGCAGCCTTGCAGTGTTTGAAATAGTGCACAGCTGAGACTGAAATACAGTACTTGTGGTGTGACTGCAATAAGGTTTTGTCAGCATGCAACACTTTCTGCTGCAGCTGAATGCAAGACTGTGCCAAGAACAGAGCTGTGGAGCTACGGTCCCATATTTAACAAGATGAATGGCACTGAATTGTGTGAGAAACTGTTGAAATGCATGAGGAGTCCACATTTCCCCTCACTCCTTCTGTTGAAATGTTTTTAAACTAAAGTGTCATGGACAGTCAGGAAACATTTTCCAGTGGCCAAGAAAAGCAGAAAGCTCCGTCCCATAATTCAGTCACGTCTTCAATTCAGGAAGTGAGGAGGAAGGTGAAAACAACAGAAGAGGCAAGTGTTCCAGGTTCACATAGAAGTTTTCACTGATGTTTTCAGTGCTCCAGACTTAACCTCAGACCTGGCTTCAGCACAAAAAGAGGTTTCATAACTTCACAAGCACAAATACAGGTCTTAAATTAGTCACGATAACAACACTTTATAGCATTTCTATTGCCTCAATAACATCCTTCACTCAATTACAAGAACACTTCTTACCTATTTCTCACATATTCATCTCTATTCCTCTTTTTATACCTCACGCTGATTCCATTCTCTTCCTCCATCAGTCTAATTTGAAATATCAGTAAAGTGATGGGAAGTTTCAGCAACAATACCATCAAGCAGCACTTGATTTGCAACAGTTCACTGACACACTCATTTGGGTTCTACCAAGGACACTTAGTTCCTGACCTCATGCTAGCCTTGGTTCAAACATGAACAAAAGAGCTGAATTCCTAAAATGAGGTGATTGTAATTGCCCTTGACATCAAGGTCACACTTGACTAAGTGTACCGTCAAAGAGTCCCAGCAAAACAAGAGGCAATGGAAATTAGAGGAAAATTTCCACTGATTGGAGTCCTCCTTGGCTCAAAGGAATGTGGTTGTGGGTGTCGGAGGTCAATCATTTCAGCTCTAAGACAGTATTGCAGGAGTTCTTAGTGTGATTTTTAGGCCCCCATCATCTTTAGCTGCTTTATCAAAGACCTCCCCTTAATCGTGATGTCAGAATTGGGGATATTCATTGATGCCTGCACAATGATCAGCACCACTGTCCTCTGATACTGGAGCAGTTCTCGCGCAAATGCAGCACGGCCTGGAAAATATCCAGATTGCGCTCACAAGTGGCAATTGATATTTGTGCCACATAAGTCATTGAATCGTAGAATCCCTACAGTGCCAATAGAGGTCATTTGGCCCACTGAGTCACACTGACCATTCAAACACCATGCCATCCAGACCCAGCCCCAGCCCCCACACTATACGTATAACTTGCAATAGCTAGGCTATGGGTAGGTGATGGCCTAGTGGTATTATCACTAGACTATTAATCCAGAAACCCAGCTAATGTTCTGGGGACCTAGGTTCGAATCCTACTACGGCAGATGGTACAACTTGAATTCAATAATTGAAAAAAGGGAACTCTGGCATTAAGAATCTACTGATCACCATGAAATCATTGCTGATTGTTGGGAAAAACCCATCTGGTTCACTAATGTCCGTCAGGAAAGGGAATCTGCCACCTTCACTTGGTCTGGCCTACATGTGACTCCAGATACACAGCAATGTGGTTGACTCAATTGAGCTCTGAAAAGGCCTAGCAAGCCATTCATTTGTACCTATCGCTACAAAGTCTCAAAGAAATTGACCTAAGCACCGGAAAAGACAATGGCAGAAACAGCTCGGTCGATCCTGCAATGTCCTCCAGCTGGGGGCTAATCCAAAAATTGGGAGAGCTGTCTCAGTTAAGCAACAGCCTGACATTATCTGTAATGTATGATTCTGTGAGTATAACTATATCCCAGACACCCCCATCACCATACCTAGATATTTCCTATCCCACTGGCAGGACAGATCCAGTAGAGGTGGCAGCACAGTGGTATACAGTCAGGACAGTGTTGCTGTAGGATTCCTCAACACTAACTCCAGTCCCCTTGAAGTCTCATGGCTTCAGGGTAAACGTGGGCAAGGAAAGCTCCTGCTGATTACCACGTACCGTCCTCCCTCGGCTGGCGAATCGGTACTCTTCCATGTTGAACAAGACTTGGAGGAAGCACTGAGGATTGCAAGGGCACAAATTGTACTCTGGGTGGGGTTTTCAACATCCACCACCAAGAGTGGCTTGGCAGCAGTACTACAGATTGAGCTGGTCGGGTCCTACAGACATAGCTGCTAGACAGGTCTGCAGCAGGCAGTGAGGGAACCAACAAGAGGGATAAAAAAAGAGGGATGCATGAGGCACTGTGGGCTATCAACAGTAGCTGAATTGTACTCCAGATCAACTTGTAACCTCATGGCCCGGCATATCCCCCACTCAACCATTACCGTCAAGCCAGGGGATCAACCCTGGTTCAAAGAAGAGTGCAGGTGGGCATGCTACGAGCAGCACCCAGCATACCTGAAGATGAAGTATCAACCAGGTGAAGCCACCAAACAGGACTACTTACACACCAAACAGCGAAAGCAGCAAGCAATAGACAAAACTAAGCGATCCCACACCATCAGATCAGATCTAAGCTCTGCAGTACTGGCACATTCAGTCATGAATGGTGGTATACAATTAAACAGCTCACTGGAGGAGGAGGTTCCACAAATATTTCCATCCTCAATGATGGAAGAGCCCAGCACATCAGTGCAAAAGATACAGCTGAAGCATTCACAGCAATCTTCAGCCAGAAATGCCAAGTGGATGATCCATCTCGGCCTCCTCTAGTGGTCCCCAGCATTACAGATACTATCCAACTTGATTCACTCCACGTAATATCAAGAAACAGTTGGAGACACTACTGCAAAGGCTACGGGCTCTGACAAGATTCCAGACATAGTACTGAAGACTTGTGCTCCAGAACTTGCTGCTCCCTTAGCCAAGCTGTTCCAGTACAGTTACAACATTGATAGCTACCTGGCAATATGGAAAATTGCCCAACTATGTCCTGTACACAAAAAGTACAACAAATCTAACCTGGCCAATTACCGCCCCATCAGTCCCCTCTCGATCATCAGTAAAGTGATGGAAGGTGTCATCAACAGAACTATCAAGCAGCATCTGTGCAGCAATAACATGCTCAGTGACATCCATTTCTGTCCATTTAAGGGTCTAGCCCCGAAATGTCTGCTTTCCTGCTCCTCTGATGCTGCTTGGCCTGCTGTGTTCATCCAGCTCAACACCTTGCTATCTCAGTGACCCCCAGTTTGGGTTCCGCCAGGGCCACTCAGCTCCTGAGCTCATTACAGACTTGGTTGAAACATGGACAAAAGAGCTGAATTCCAGAGATGAGGTGAGAGTGACAGTTCTTGACAGCAAGGTTGTATTTGACCGAATGTGACATCAAGGAGCCCTAGCAAAACTGGAATCAATGGGTATCGGGGGCAAACTCTCCAGTAGTCAGAGTCATAGCTGACACATAAGTCGTTAGAGGTCAATCATCTCAGGTCCAGGATATCTCTGCAGATCTTCTTCAGGGTAGTGTCCTCAGTCCAACCATCTACAGTTGCTTTATCAATAACCTTCCCTCCATCATAAGTCAGATGTGGAGATGTTTGCCGATGACTGCACAATGTTCAGCAGCATTCATGACTCCTCAGATACTGAAGCAGTCTGTGCTCAAATCCAACAAGATCTGGACAATATCTTGGCTTGGGATGACAAGTAGCAAGTGACATTCACGCCACACAAATGTGAGGCTGTGACCATCACCAATAAGAGACAATCTAACCACCACCCCTTGACATTCAATGGTGTTACCATCACTGAATCCCACAATATCAACATCCTGGGGTTTACCATTGACCAGAAACTCAACTGGACTCACCACAAATAGTGGCCACAACAGCAGGTTAAAGGCTAGAAATACTGCAGCAAGTAACTCACCTCCTGACTCCTCAAAGCCTGTCTAAAATCCACAAGGCACAAGTTAGGAACGTGATGGAATACTCCTCACTTGCCTGAATGGGTGCAGTCCCAACAACACTCAAGAAGCTTGACACCATCCAGGACAAAGCAGCCTGCTTGATTGGCACTACATCAACAAGCAACCACTCCCTCCACCTCCAATGCTCAGTAGCAAAAGTGTGTACTATCTAAAAGATGCACTGCAGAAATTCACCAAAGATCCTCAGACAGCACCTTCCAAACCCATGACCGCTTCGATCTCAAAGGACAAAGGGCAGCAGACATATGGGAACATGACTTATCCAAGTTCCCCTCCAAGCCACTCACCATCCTGGCTTGGAAATATATCACCGTTCCTTCACTGTCGCTCAGTCAAAATCCTGGAACTCCCTCCCTAATGGCATTGTGGGTCAACCTACAGCTGGTGGACTGCAGCGGTTCAAGAAGGCAGCTCACCCTCACCTTCTCAAGGACAGCTATGGATGGGCAAGAAATGCTGGCCAACCAGTGACGCCTACATCCGACAAACGAATAAGAAAAGAAACCGCACATCCAACAAGATCGAATCTGTTGTCTGTTTGGTATTCAATGGCATTACCATCATTGAATCTCGTATTTATCAACATTCTGGGGGTTATCATCAGCCAGAAACAAAACTGAAAAAGTCACATAACTGCAGGAAAATGGCAGTGAGGTAAAATATCAGCCAAGATCCTGCTAAGTGGCAAAGCAGGCTCTAGTAGCCGAATGGCCTATTCCTGCTTCAATTTCCTGTGTTCTTAAGTAAAAGCAGCATTCCACCCATTTGTCAAGGGTCTTAGCTGAGTGTCGTGTAAGGATAGTGGCCTGACAATCTATTTTTGAAAAAATGTATTTAAGTATTAAGCTCACGGTTAAGACAGGAATTCAAGGTGATGGCAGCACTTGACACTAAATGAATAATATTGCTAACATCTAGCTCAGGTCAAAAGTATCAAGACACTACTTCAGTTGACAAGAAAAGCCAAAATTAGGAGTAAATAGTTGTTAACTTGGATCTTAGCAGACTCAAGGACCAAGTGACATAACAGAGCGACAGAAAAACACATTGTACAACATATCTTAAGGTTAGATGGAAATTGGGAAAAATATGTTCAGAAGACATCTGATCTTAAATACATGTGCAAACCAGAGAAGGGAGGTACTTCATAATATTACCTCCAAGACTGGAGTCTCACATCAATGAGTTAAGTACGACGACGCAAGTGGTGCAGTTTCTTGTGGAAATGCAAGTTATTGATGGAGAACTGTTTTCCTTTCCACTGAACTATTTTCTTTATCATGCCCTTGCATTTTCATTTTTGTTCCTCTAATCTAACACTGTATTGTACTTCTGAAAGTGAATGCTTGCATTAAAGTGTGAGATACTTCTAAGTCTCCCAGGTATTGTTTAAAACACACAAAGCATTTTGTAGTAAGATCATTCAGCTATGTGACTCTAATTTCCTCCAAATGGAATAAACAATGAACAAAAACAGAAATTGCTGGGAAAACTCAGTAGGTCTGGCAGCATCTTTGGAGACAAAGCAGAGTTCACATTTTGGGTTCAGTGACCCTTCTTCAAAACTGATTGAAGCTAGGACAACAGTACAATCAGTTAGAACAAAGAATAAAGAACATTACAGCACAGGAACAGGCCCTTCGGCCCTCCAAGCCTGCACCAACATGCTGCCTGTTACAACTAAAATCCCCCACCCTTACGGGGACCATATTTCCATCCTATTCATATAATTGTCAAGAAGCCCTTTAAACATCACTACGTGTCTGCTTCCACTACATCCCCCGACAGCGAGTTCCAGGCAGCCACCACCCTCTGTGTAAAACACCTGTTCTGAAGAAGGGTCACTGGATCCAAAGTCTTTTGTGAACCACATGAGTATTTCCCAATAATCAACAATGGTTTCACAGTCATCAGTAGATTGTCAATTCTACATTATTATTGAATTCAAATTCCACCATCTTCCATGGCAGGATTCAAACCTTGGTCCCCAGAACGTTAGCTGAATTTCTGCATGAAAAGTCTGGTGACATTACCACTAGGCCATCACCTCTCCTACAGTGCAACCACCAAAATGTGCAAACAATATGTCCTTTTCTTTAAAAAAAAAATCCACACAGCTTTCTTTTTAAAACAAAACTGCATTTTAAAGATTCTTATTTTCAATTGTTACCAACTTACCAGAAATTTTTAACAAGGACTTCTTCATTCAACTGTAATTCGCTCAGAAGCCAGCATGGTGGCTCAGGGGTTAGCAATGCTGCCTCACAGTGCCAGGGACCCCGGTTCAATTCCAGCCTTGGGCGACTGTGTGTGGAGTTTGCACATTCACCCTGTGTCTTCGTGGGTTTCCTCCCACAGTCCAAAGATATGCAGGGTAGGTAGGTTGGCCACGCTAAATTGCCCAGGGATGTTTAGGTTAGGTGGGTAAAACATAGGGGAATGGGTCTGGGTGGGATGTTCTTCAGAGGGGCGGTGTGAACTTGTTGGGCTGAATGGCCTGTTAGGAATTCTATGATCTATGATAAGCCCAAGTCCTGTCATTTTTTTCTTAGGAAAAGCAGAGGTCACATTCATTTTGTTACTTCAGGTAACACTTTACTGAAATATGAATATTGGATCTAGCTAGTCTTGCAGAATAAACTAATTATCATACAGTCTCTCTTTTAAAATCAAACATTATTAATGGCCATGACCCAAAATACCACTGGCATTGCTGCAAACAAGTCAAATGAAAAAGTGCTGTGATTATAATCTGAACTGGATGGTGGAACCTCTGACACAAGCCATACATTTTATAGGTTTACATCAGATATGAAAAATTTACAGAACAATTTGTTATCCCTAAATTCCTTGTCAAAACTGCTGTTGGCACAGAACAACAATTATATGTTAACCAGTGAGAAACAGGATTTATCTGACTCAGTGATTGGTCATTAGTGACCCACTTCCCAAAAAAAAACAGTAAAGTTATATTACTGAGGACAGAGTTTCTGCTTTGGATATGTACAGTGAAGTGGTGTAAAATGAGTTCAAAATTGTATTAGTTTTGAATTAGTTTCCACTTCCAAATTTCCACTCACTTGTATATTACTAGAAGTAAAATGTATCATTGTCCAACACCATCGGACAATGTTCAAGAATATTTCTTTCAAATTTTGCTTGAACACAATTAATTGAAAAACTTCTGAGGAAGTCATGCAGGACTCAAAAACATTAACTCTATTTCACTCGCCATTAAAGCTGCCAGATCTGCTGAGTTTCTCCAGCATTCTCTGTGTTTGTTTCAGGTTTCCAGCATCCACAGTACTTTGCTTTTATCCTTGAAAATCTTAACAGTGTTATAGAGTATACAGTCAAAGAGATGTACAGCATGGAAACGGACCCTTCGGTCCAACTCGTCCATGCTGACCGGATATTCTAAATAAGTCTGATCCCATTTGCCAGCATCCCATATCCCTCTAAACCCTTTCTATTCATATGCCCATCCAGATGACTTTTAAATTCTGTAATTGTACCAGCTTCGACCAGTTCCTCTGGCAGCTCATTCCATACACGTACCAAAATTCTGGAGAAAGGTGTAGATGGTCTGATTAGCAAGTTTGCAGATGACACGAAGATTGGTGGAGTAGCAGATAGTGAAGGGGACTGTCAGAGAATGCAGCAGAATATAGGTAGATTGGAGAGTTGGGCGGAGAAACGGCAGATGGAGTTCAATCCAGGCAAATGCGAGGTGATACATTTTGGAAGATCCAATTCAAGAGTGAACTATACGGTAAATGGAAAAGCCCTGGGGAAAATTGATGCGCAGAGAGATCTGGGTCTTCAGGTCCATTGTTCCCTGAAGGTGGCAACGCAAGTCGATAGAGTGGTCAAGGCGGCATACGGCATGCTTTCATTCATCAGACAGGGTATTGAGTACAAGAGTTGACAGGTCATGTTACAGTTGTATAGGACTTTGGTTCGACCACATTTGGAATACTGCGTACAGTTCTGGTCGCCACATTACCAAAAGGCTGTGGATGCTTTGGACAGGGTGCAGAGGAGGTTCACCAGGATGTTGCCTGGTATGGAGGGTGCTAGCTGTGAAGAGAGGTTGAGTAGATTAGGATTATTTACATTAGAAAGACGGAGGTTGAGGGGGGCTTGATTGAGGCCTACAAAATCACGACAGGTATAGATACGTTGGATAGTAAGAAGCTTTTTACCAGAGTGGGGGACTCAATTACTAGGGGTCACGATTTCAAGGTGAGAGGGGAAAAGTTTAAGGGAGATATGCATGGAAAGTTCTTTATGCAGAGGGTGGTGGGTGCCTGGAACGCATTGCCAGCCGAGGTGGTAGAGGCCGGCACGATAGCGTCATTTAAGATGTATCTAGACAGATACATGAATGGGCAGGGAGCAGAGGGATACATATCCTTAGAAAATAGGCGACAGGTTTAGATAGAGGATCTGGATCGGTGCAGGCTTGGAGGGCCGAAGGGCCTGTTCCTGTGCTGTAATTTTCTTTGTTCTTTGTACCGCCCTCTGTGTGAAAAAGCTTCCCCTTAGGTCCCTTTTAAATGTTTCCCCTCTCATCTTAAACCTATGCCCTCTGGCTTTAGACTCCCCCACCCCAGAGAAAAGACCTTGTCTATTTACCCTATCTATGCCGCTCATGATTTTACAAACCTCTATAAGGTCACCCCTCAGTCTCCGATACTCCAGGGAAAATAGCCCCAGCCTATTCAGCCTCTCCCTATAGCTCAAACCCTCCAACCTTGGCAACAGCCTTGTAAATCTTTTCTGAACTCTTTCAAGTTTCACAACATCCTTCCTATAGCAGGGAGACCTGAATTGCACACAGTATTCCAAAAGTAGCCTAACTAATGTCCTGTACAGCCACAACATGACCTCCCAACTCCTGTACTGAATGCACTGACCAACACAGGTAGGCATACCAAATGCCATCTTCACTATACTGTCTACCTGGGACTCCACCTCCAAGGAACTATGAACCTGCACTCTAAGGTCTCTGTTCAGCAACACTTCCCAGGACCTTACCATCAAGTGTATAAGTGCTGCCTGGCTTCATTACTAATCTTTCAAAGGTTCATGAATTTCCTAGACAGAAGTATTTGCTTGAGGAAAGAGGAGGCTAAATTGAACATTTTTGAGTACATTTTTGAAAAATGTCTTGGAAGTGAAAATCGCTCAAAGACCTTTATTGGTCAGTGCATTCAGTACAGGATTTACAAGAATGTTGCCAGGGTTGGAGGGCTTGAGTGATAGGGAGAGTCTGAATAGACTGGGGCTATTTTCCCTGGAGCATTGGAGGCTGAGGGGTGAGCTTATAGAAGTTTATAAAATCATGAGTGGCTTGGAAAGCATAAATAGACAAGGTCTTTTCCCCAGTGTGTGGAATCTAAACGAATGGACATAGGTTTAAGATGAGAGGGGGATGATTTAAAACGTACCAAGGGGCAAATTTTTCACACAGAGGGTGATGTCAGAATGAGTTACCAGTAGAAGTGGTGAAGGCTGTAAGAATTACAACATTTAAAAGGCACCTGGATGGGTGTATGACAAGGAAGGGTTTGGATGGATATGGGCCAAATGCTGACAAATGGGACTCGATTAATTTAGGCTATCTGGTTGGCAAGGATGAGTCGGAACGAAGGGTCTGTTTCTGTGCTGTAAATCTCCATGGCTGTATGACTTGAAATGCATTTGCTGAGGAGTCAGTATGTTGTCCATTATTAAGAGAAGGAAATTGAAAACTTTCTTGGTGGAAAGTATAGCCGATAATGGGAAATGGGTCACTGTAACCCATGCAACCCAATCTAGTCTCCAGGCTGTCCAGTATTACACTGATATGTAGTATCAGAGATAGTACATCCCTGATTACAAGTTGCATCAGGGTCACTGTTGTGAAGAATACATCTGTTTGGCTGCACTTCTTTGTTTTTGAAGAGTAAGTGCCACAGGCGAGGCTATTCCTAACCTATTTTTAATTGATTTCAAGAAGGTAATAGTGAGCCTTTATCTTTAACTGCTGAAGTCCATGTGGTATGGGTACACCCAGATTGCTTTTTAAGAGTCAGTTCCTGGATATTGCTGGGGAACTGTGGGTTGAAACTTTGTGTTCCTGATCATATACATATATAGCTTTGTACTTATTTTATTTTAGGCAATAAACTTGTGTTTTTTTGTTAAAGAACATTTGCAGCTTTTTGTGAATAAGTTCAGTAACTAACCACCATGGTAGCCAAATACAAAAATTAACTGAGTGATTGAAGAGGCCAGGTTTCACTCTGGCTCTTGAATTCTCCAGTATTACCATCAACTGGGATTATAACACTCAGTACGGATTGGAGTTTAGGTAATTTGACATTGTCAATAATGTTCAATAAGTTTTAAGATAATGAGAGATTACAGTGAGCATTTTCATCTTCAAGCTGTGAATTACAAGCTGGGCTTTTTCCTGATGTCAAGATCACACATCCTGATGAGTGGTGGAAGCCTTCATGGTTGGTAAAGGTGAGCTGAAGTAGCCATTGCCACCACCTCTGGAAGAAATAAAAACAGAAGTTGCTGGAAAAACTCAGCAGACCTGGCAACATCTGTGAAGAAAAATCAGAGTTAACGTTTCCGGTCTGGTGAGCCTTCCTCAGAGCTGAGGGTCTCCGGACATGAAATGTTAACACTGATTTGTCTTTACAGATGTTGCCAGGCCTGCTGAGCTTTTTCCAGCAACTTCTGTTTTTGGCCCTGATTTAGCATCCACAGTTCCTTTGGTTTTTACCTCTGGAAGAAACCTCTTTTACCTCTGGAAGAAGTCCTGAGGTGGCAATTGATGTCAAAATTGACAGATTCAAGGTCCTGCCTCAGCTCCTTGTAATTTCATATCAGTTCAGTTGAACGGTTTGAAGTCTTCTAACTCTTATTTTCAAAA
The DNA here is from genome assembly GCA_024137785.1 of Ginglymostoma cirratum. Classification (NCBI taxonomy): domain Eukaryota; kingdom Metazoa; phylum Chordata; class Chondrichthyes; order Orectolobiformes; family Ginglymostomatidae; genus Ginglymostoma; species Ginglymostoma cirratum. Next base: position 13,360,227 of record JAHRHZ010000249.1, read on the forward strand.
CATCCATTCCACCTCCTTGCCCGCTCCACTCTCCCTATGCATTTATCTACCTTGCTGCCATATCTCCTATGCCATCCCATGTTCATTCACTCAGTATTCACTGTATACTGAAATCTTGAGCCCTATAATAATACTTGGGACATCCTTCAGGTACTCATGAAAATATTAAGATAAAAGAAGTCAAGAACCACTTCCAGAAAACCATGGGGCTGGATGAACACAGCAGGTCAAGCAGCATCATAGGAGCAGGAAAACTTGACGTTTCAGGCCTAAACCCTTCATCAGAAATGGGGGAGGGGAAGAGGGTTCTGAAATAAATAGGGAGAGAGGGGAAGGTGGATAGAGGATGGATAGTGGAGAGGATAGGTGGAGAGGAGGCAGACAAGTCGAAGAGGCGGGGATGGAGCCAGTAAAGGTGAGTGTAGGTAGGGGGGTAGGGAGGAGATAGGTCAGTCCAGGGAGGACGGACAGGTCAAGGGGGCGGGATGATGTTAGTAGATAGGAGATGGGGGTGTGGCTTGAGGTGAGAGGAAAAACAGGTTAGGGAGGTGGAGATGAGCTGGGATGGTTTTGGGATGCGGTTGGGGGAGGGGAGATTTTGAAGCTTGTGAAATCCACATTGATGCCATTGGGCTGCAGGGTTCCCAGGCTGAATATGATTTGCTGTTCCTGCAGCCTTTGGGTGGCATCACTGTGGCATTGCAGGAGGCC
>JAHRHZ010000249.1:13360950-13405673 GCA_024137785.1 Ginglymostoma cirratum
CACAACACTGACTAACCTACCATGGTGGACCAGATACGTCCTGCACCCAACTTCTAAATTAGAAAGGGGTAAATTTTAATGAGACGAGAAGGGAGATGGCCAGGGTGAAAAAAAGAACCAGAGACTGACAGAAATAGAAGCAACAAAACAATGATGAAGGGTCTACGCCCGAAACATCAAGCTTTCCTGCTCCAATGATGCTGCTTGGCCTGCTGTGTTCATCCAGCTCTACATCTTGTTATCTCGGAGTGACCTTCAAGAGATGTTTCAGGTACAGGCTAGGTATATTCCAACAATGGCAAAAGGTAAAGGAGCCAAGGTAGAGTTTATGATGAAATAAGAAGAAAAGTGAATGTTTTCAAATGAAAACAAAGCCAAAAACAATAGGTCGAGAGAGGAGATGAAGAGGAGAACAGACTGGCAAAGATTATGAGAAAAGAAATGGCTGTCAGCAGAAAAGGGAACCAAAATACCTTCAACGGCATATAAACAGTAAACATATATTAAGCAGGGGTGTGCTTTGTTAGTGTTAAAAAAGGTAGAATATATAATTTCTTTACATCATTACTTAAAAAGGAAAAAAGAATCTGGCAAACCTATAAGTGGTGAAAGTACAGGCAATGTATAGTGTGAAAGGGAGGAGTTTTAGAGTGGCTTGCATCTTATGTTGTTGAAGGAAGTGGGTAGGAGACAGCAGAAGGATTTGCCTGAATTTTTCAAGTTTCTCAAGATATGCATGAGGTGCCAATGGTTGGAGTGACAAATGTGGCATTCTTATTCAAGAAGGGATGCAAGGGCAGTTTTAGCAATACAGGCCAGTTAGTCTAATATGAGTAGCAGGTAAGGCTATAGAGAAAAAATAAATCAACAGGTACTTGAGTTTTGAGTTAATTAATGGCAAACAGCATGGGACTGTTAGTGGTAGATTATATCTCCCTAATTAACTCAATCTTTTGATGAAGGTTGATGAAGGAAATGCAGAACTGAAGGCTTTTCAACTTATTTCAAATATTATCCCATCTCAATGCTTGACAGTTGTGCAACGCCTTAGAGAGTGAAGGTGGCAGGGGGAGGGATGAAGTGTGTGAAGCAGAAGACATACGAGACCAAAGGGATGGTGTTCGGCCATTGCTACAACAAAGCTCATGGCACCATTTAGGATCCCAATCCTCACATGTTTTTGCAAAATAACTTTCACTTTTATTGTTCAAACCAAATTTGCAGCAATGGGTGCTCGAGATTGACTCTTAAGTGCTCTCTGAAATGGCCTAGACGATCAATAAACTCAAAAGGTACTAGATAATTCATCTTGGCATTTCTCTTTGACATTAAAAGTAGCTCTTACTTTTTGCAAGTTTTTGAATGTTTCTCTGGCTGCTTTATTTTCTATTAATCTCTTTATGCTTTATTTTTGGTTGACACCAAGAAACTCTCTAAAAACTGTTGTTAGCTCTGTTTTCATATTTTTCTCTCACTCTCCTTCTGAGAGTTTCTTGCTCCCATATGAAAGAAGGATAAAAGGTCTTTGCCACTGAAGCAAAGAGGAGTCATACTGAAGTTACAATTATCTCTATTTCTCTCACCAGAGCTGCGAAGATTTTCCAGCACTTTCTACTTTCATTTGCATTTATATTGACAATGGCCTTGAGATATCCAAAAATGCTTTGCAATTAATTGAATACTCCTGGAAGTAATATAACATCATTCTAAAGAAGAATCACTGGACGTGAAACATTAACTCTGATTTCTCTGCACAGATGCTGCCAGATCTGCTGAGATTTTCCAGCGATTTCTGTTTTTGCTTTGGTTTCTGATTTCCATCATCCGCAGTTCTTTCGATTTTATGGAAGTAAAATGAGGCTTTTTTAAACAGACAAAGCAATCAACGTTACAGAAGGTGCCTCACTTTGCTTTTACAATCCTGACTGGTTTAATAAAAATACTATAAGACACAGGAGCAGAATTAAACCTTTCAGCCCTGAGGTCTGCTCCGCCATTCAATCATGGCTGACATATTTCCAAATTTTGTAACTCTTGACCTCCTTAACAAACAAGAACGTATCTATCTCTGTCTTAAATACACTTAATCACTTTGCCTCCATGGCCCACTGCAACAATGAGTTCCACAGATTAACCATCCTCTGGCAGAAGAAATTCCTCTTCATCTCAGTTCAAAAGGGTCGACTCTTAATTCTGCGGCTGTGCTTTTGGGTTCTAGTTTCTCCTACTTAGTGGACATCTTCTCCATGTCCACTCTATCGAGGCTTTTCAGTATCCAGTCAGATGACCCCTCATCCTCCTAAACTCCACTGAAACAGACAAAGAGTCCTTAACCATTTCTCATACAACAAGCTCTTCATCCCTGGGATCATTTTTGTAAACCTCCTCCAACGTCAGCAATACTTCCTTTAATACAGAGAAGATACAGCCTCAGAGTCCATCTCTGCCCTTATATTCTAGCCCTCTTGAAATGAATGTCAACATTGCATTTATCTTCCCAACTGCCAGCTGAACCAGCAATGTTAACCTTAAGAGAATCCTGAACTAGCACTCGCAATACTGTTTCTGTTTCAGATTTCTGAAGCCTTTCCCTATTTAGAAAATAGTCAACACCTCTATTCTTCCTACCAAACTGCATAACCTCACAATTTCCTACATTGTATCCCATCTGTCCCTTCTTTGCCCACTCTCCTAGCCTGTCCAAGTCCTTCTGAAACTTCTTCAACACTATCTGTCCCCGCACCTATCTTGTGTTAACTGCAAACTTAGCAACAATGCCCTCATTGGGCGGAGTCGTTGATCTAGTGGTAATATTGCTGGACTGTTAATCCAGAGACCCAGATAATGTTCTGGGGACCTGGGGTCAAATCCTGCCATGGCAGATGGTGGAATTTGAATTCAATAAAAATATTTGGAATTAAGAATCTAATGATGTCCATGAATCTATTCTCAGAAAAACCCATCTGGTTCATTAAAGCCCTCTAGGGAAAGAAACTACCATCCTTATCTGGTCTTGCCTACATGGGACTCCGGACCCACAGCAATGTGGTTGACTCTTGACTGCCCTCTGTGCATTCAGGGATGGGCAATAAATGCTGCCTACCCATCGACGCCCTCCCCTCACAAATGAATAAAGAAAAGTCCTGTCATCCAGACCATTAATGTATAACGTGAATAGTTGCGGTCCCAACACGTACCCCTGAGGAACTTGACTAGACACCATCTGCCTTCCTGAAAAGACCCCGTGATCTGTACTCTTTGCTTTCTGCCCGTCACCCAATTCTCTATCCAAGTCATTGCCTTGCCCCTAACTTCATGGGCTCTTTTCCACTTAGCAGCCTCCTGTGTGGTGCCTTGCCAAAGGCTTTCTAAAAACAAATAGATCATGTCTACTTGCTATCCTTTGTCTAAATTGCTCATTATCTTCTCAAAGAATTTTAACAGATTTGTCAGGCATGACCTCCTCTTAATGAAGCCATGCTGACTCAGTTCTATTTTACCATGCACTTAAAGTGCTCTGCAAAATCATCCTTAATAATGGACTTTAAAGTCTTACCAACAACCCAGATAAGATAAACCGGCATATAGTTTCCTGTCTTCTGCCTCCTTCCTTTTTTAGACAGGGGTGTCTTACATTAGCCACTTTCCATTACACTGGGACCCTCCCTGACTCCAGTGATTCCTGAAAGATCACTTCCAATGCCTCAATATCAATCACCTCAGCTATCTCTGACAGAACTCTGTGTGTAGTCCATCTTTTCCAGGCAATTTATTCACCTTCAGACCGTACAGTTTCCCCTGCAACTTCTCCTCAGTGATGATTATTACACTCACCTCTACCCCCGACTGTCTTGAAGTTCTGGTATGTTGCTGGTGTGTTCCACTGAGAAATGATACAAAGTACCTATTCAGCTCCTTCGCCATTTCTTTGTTTCCCTTTACCCCTTCTCCTGCCTCATTTTCCAGTAGTCCAATGTCTTGCCTCTCTCTTACCTTTTAGATATCTAAAAACACCCTTGCAATCTCCTTTTATATGTTATGAACTAGCTTACTCTCATATTTTATCTTCTGTCCACTCCTTTCCCCCCCCCACCCCTAACTGCTGTTATTGTTATCCTCTACTGGTTTTTAAAGACTGCCCACTAATCATCGCCACATTCTATGCTTTTTCTTTTGCATTTCTGCTGTCCCTAACTTCCCTTGTCAGCAACGGTTGCCTCATCCTCCCCTTAGTACTACTTCTTCCTTGGGATGAATTACTGCTATGCCTCCCGTATTACCCCCAGAAACTACTACCACTGCTGCTCCACTGTCTTCCCTGCTCGGCTCCCCTTCCAATCAACTATGACCAGCTCCTCTCTCAACTTTGTAGTTACTTCTACTCAATTATAAAACCATTACATCTGATTCTAGCTTTTCCCTCTCAAACTGCAGGGTAAATTCTATCATATCAGGGTTATTCCCCCCAAGGGATTCCTTCAACTTATGCTCCCTAATCAAATCTGCCTCATTACACATCACCAAATGTTTTAACATTTTCATTCTCCCCTTTTAAAGCAACTTGCGTTCAAGGAATCACATGGCATGTCCCACTTGTCTAAGTAAAACCATGCATTTGGTACAGAATGAATTGCGTTATTTGCATGGTTTAATCTGCTAGTAATAAATAAGGTATTTCACCATCAATAATATTTGACCAGCTTTCTTAGTTTGGGTTTACAGCCTGATAATCCAGCTATTCGTTCAGGCAACAACGCAAGCATTAACAACTCTAACTTAATTTTCTGGCTGAGAAACAGGTTTGCTTTGGAATTACTGACAAATATTTAAATGATATAAAACAAATTAGCTAAGGCATCCATAAGACAGAACGATGGTTTAGATGGCAGAGATAACACAGTGTGGAGCTGGGGGAACACCGAAACGTCAACTTTCCTGCTCCTCTGATGCTGCCTGGTCTGCTGTGTTCCTCCAGCTCCAAAATGTGTTATCTCTGACTCCAGCATCTGCAGTTCTTACTATCTCTGGTTTAGACGGCAGTTGTCTTGGAGGACAAGAATCAGAATTAGCAACATTTAATGTATCATCCTCACTGTCCCTCCCACTGTCAAACAAAACCGAAGAATCCTATTCTGCAATGCAATTTGTGGATGTATTCATAATCTTTGATGTTACTTTATGTTTAGCAGAAAGAGATCATATCAAACAAGCAAAGCTCTATACTTAAAACAAAACAAAAAAAAATTTTATGAAAAAAGACAATATAACGTAACATTTTCAGTACAGTTCTATTATCTTTCTTAATGAGACTCAGGTCGAATCATTACTGGTTGACTATTTACTAATTAATGTTCAGTTTTAAGGGTTCGAATGAAGATCTGTAGCTTGGGTGCAGCTTGTAGATGTTGGTGTGCTCGTTGACCTGGGAGGTTTGATAGCAGACATTTCGTCTCTTTACTAGGTGACACCCTCAGTGCTATGTAGCTTCCTGTGAGGCGCTGTTGTCCTGTGCTGGTTCAAATTGAAACGGTCTGGTTTTTGCTGCTTCCAGTAGTTCCAGCTGTACGTTCTGATGATCAGCATATCGAGTCTAATTCAAAGTGTTTGTTGATGGAGTCCGCGGATGAATGCCAAGCCTCCAGGGTTTTTAAATGGATACCATGGACAGGACAAATGTGTTCTACAAGATACCATGTGGAGACTGCACAAAACACTACGTGGGACAAACAGGCAGACAACTAGCAACCTGCATCCACAAACACCATACTAAGCAATGTAACTGACACTTTTGTTCCTCAATTCTCACCAACTAGATTCTGTCCTCAAACCCTCTGGAACATCCTTCTGTCCATGACTGCAGTATTCTACATTAACAATACTGCCACTTTTTCCTATTATTCCTAAACACTTCATATCCAGAGCCTTTCTGCTATCCAGTCCCGTCCATCTTGAGTCATAGAGGGATGGAGATATACAGCAGGTATTTTGTTTCAACTGCATATCTTCACATGGCAATCTCCATCTTTAACTTATCAATTTTTATTTACCACAGCCACATCTCTCAATTTTATACTCTTCATTTAGGTCCCCCTTCAGCCATCTCTGTTGTGAAAACAATCCTAGTCTATCCAATTTTTGATCATGAATAAAATTCTTCTTTCGAGGGAACATCTTTTAAAATTTCCTTTATTACCCTCAAGTACAATCATATTTTCCCTGTAGTGCAGTGACAAGAACTGTATGTGTTGTTGCAAAAGACAGGGAAGCAAACAGGAGAGCAACTGGAAACATAAGTGATTAAGACGTTTTCCCTTTCTGAACGATCACATTAAATGACCATATTATCACTCCGTTGGATAATATCGCAACAAAATCAATTTTTTAACTGTCCTAATTTCTTCCCTGAACTATAATCTACCATCTACCAAAACTTTATCTTTGTTTTCTTAATTCTTCATTAAGCCCTGTTACTAAACATTTCATCAGTATGGTCCGATCATTCATAATTGTGGCAAACAGGATTCCACCCTCTGACAATCACCTGAATATCATAGAAGGTGACGGTTCATAACTTTGATAAATCTCTCAATAGATCTATTTTGTTTAGGCAGACAATGAGGAGTCCCTTAAATATATATCACCAGACTGAGATGTATTAAACATTGTAGCTTGACTCAAGGAGGCTGACCTCTCGATTTCCTTTGGCTTCCTGCTCCTTTGAATTTTTGCTACCTTTTCAAGTTAGAAATCACACAACACCAGGTTACAGCCTAACAGGTTTATTTGAGGACAAAAGTTTTCGGAGCCTCACTCCTTCTTCAGGTGTTAGTGAGAGAGGTGGTATCAGACACAGAATTTATAAGTAAAAGATCAAAGGGTCACACCTTTGATGAGAATGTATTAAATAAACCTAAGAAGCTGTTAAATCAGTTATATGTATATGTAAATCCCCAAATTCTTTTCAAGTCACTGCCCTGAGAGAACTAAAGGTTTTATCACTGTAAAGAAGAGGTGACATTTTAGGTCAGATAATGCATGTTAGATGTGAGGTCTAGTTAGGCGGCTATGTTGCACCTCAAAAAGTGCAGGTACACACATTTTCTTTTTTAAAAAAGTCTACCTTCCCAAGAGTTGCAATGTGGATTTTCTGCAAATATAGTGCTAGAGAGAAGCTCCGAACAAATGCATCTTCAGCAACATAATAATACTGACGCTCATCCTAATTTCAGAAAATTCAAGCTTTAATTAGAATCTTAATTATAACTCATTTTTCCAGCCAGTTTTATAATCCACTGTCCACTTTATTCTCCATTTTGGAGTTGATTTCTCCATTTATTTTGTTCATCTTTTCCAACACTCTTTATTGAATAACTTTGTCAATGTCATAACTCTTCTCTTCTTCAATATCTGTGGTGGAATTCATATACTTTTAATTAGTTCTAAATTTTCAATTTGTACAAATCTAATTTAGTCTGCAATCTGGAGTAAACATTCAACTGAGATCTACAGTTTAAATTTTGTTTAAGCAGGAGAGCTTCAAGGGTTCCAGTGAAACAGAAGCTTGATTAGGAACCAATATAAACTGGATCTTCAGTGTTAGAAGCATTGAAAGTTAACAAACTCGGTATTATTTAGCACATGAAAGGGACTTACAATCTTGTGCTTGAGTTAAGTGATTCAGGGAGTAAAGATGGAGAAGGGAAAACGGTGAGATAACAAGGTGTAGAGCTATAGAAAAAAGGTGTAGGAAAAAATTTTTCTTTTCTCTGAAGAAGGGTCTAGGCCCGAAACGTCAGCCTTCCTGCTCCTCTGATGCTGCTTGGCCTGCTGTGTTCATCCAGCTCTACACCTTGTTATATCAGATTCTCCAGCATCTGCAGTTCCTACTATCTCTGAACCAAGGGAAAACGGTATTCTTTTGCTTTTGCATAACATTTTTGCAGCCTCCAGAAAGTGATTCTTCTCTGCTGGATGTGAGGACATCAGTTAAAGTATCCGAAGATTCAAAATTGTACCACAGTTGTGTTAAGGCTAACAATATACATAAAACAACAACTAAATATAAAGTTGAATACATTGATTAATTCCTTAGAACAGATTAAGTATAGCAGGAATGGTGAAGTGTCACAGTTGTAGCACATAAGAGTTACTGAATATCAACTTCGTCCAGAGCAAATATGTCTCCAGCAAGAGTTTGAATTCTGAGCAGCTTCAATTGACACTCTATGAATTAGAGGTTAAATTAAAGACACTGCAAAGATTGGCCAGGGTGGAGGAGGTGGGGATTGTGGTGGTGTGCTATTTGGATTTTCGTACTAGGATGTAGTCACAGCTCTGAGGGTTGGACCTCTATTTGGTCAGTGTTCATGGACTGGAATAATGACTGTGAGTGTCACAAGTAAGGAGCCCAGGAAGGCAGGAACTTCAGCATTCACTATTTTCCAACTGGTTTGATATTCTTTCAATGGGTTTGGATGAGAGTTAGTACTACAGGGGGATGAGCTAACTGACCATCGCACTGTAGTACAGGAAGCCACTCAAGGCTGTGAAGTAAGAAGGACTATCTGGTAGTGTGGTTCAATATAATGACATTATTCTCTGCAAAGACCATAAGTTCAGACAATTGTGTTGTCTGTTCTGCGCCTGGGTTCGGGCAAACTGTTCATGGTCCATGTAGGTACCAACAACGAATGCAGGATGAACAATGCTCTTCTGTATAGTCAACATGAAGAGATAGGTGCTAAATTAAGAAGTAGGAACTTGAAGGCCATAATATCCGATTATCTGAGACACATGCAAATTAGAAAAGCACAAATCAGATTAGAAAGGTGAACGTGTGGTGTGAAAGACTGTTTGGGGAAAAATGGGTTTGTAGGGCATCAGCACCAGTTCTGGAGATAGTGGTTTATGTATCAAGGGAATGGTCTCCACCTGAACTATGCTGGAACCTGTGTTTCTGCCAATCACATAACGAGTAGAGGAGATTTTAAACTGAATAGTGAGGGGAAAGGATCAAATTTGTAATAAATCAAAGCATAGAGGCAAGGACAAAGACAGCATAAGGTATTAATATAGGAAACTATAAAAAGATTGTGACAAGATTTGGAATCTGATGGTCTTCCAACAGCTAAGATGAGAATTTACAAAGAGGGCATAAGGACAAAACTAAAGTTTCTGTTTCTGAATGCATGTAGCATTTTCAGTTCAGTTCAGTTCAGTTTACAAATGTGACAGAAGATCATTACCCAAATGTCAATTTGTCTTTTCACTTTTTAGATGATGTACTTTTGTGGATTATTTTCACTGCATATACAAGATCCTTTCTTCTTTTCTTTGAAGTTCTTTCCTACAAAATATTCAACTTAATGCTTTAAAGAAGAAGAAGGAAGGCATACTCAGCAAATCTGAGTATTCTTTCCTTTTTCATAGTTCTGAAGACTTATACAATTTTACTGCACAGTGAACAACTTCATAAAATGTTGAAATATAAAATCAGCTAGATTTGTTTTGGCTCTGATACTTTATTATTTGAATCAAAGCCATTCAATCACAATCAGATTTCACCAAGAGTCGGAACAAAAAGTTTAAAACAAGCTGTTGTGAATTGAATGAACATGCAGGATTATGGTGTGGACAATGATCATTTTGAGTGCTTCCCTGCGAGCTGTCCAAGACATGAAAGCTGCTGCACAAACGCATTTCAATGTAAGTACATTTACTGAGTACACTTTGCAGATCTATTATTCCAAAACAAGCCATTGAAAAGAAAAGGAACACATATGTCTACTCATTGAAAGAGACACACCATAAGCTAAGTTTTCCCAATGCTGTGTTGAAAGCTTTGCAGGTGGGAGAGGTGGTGAGAGAAAGAGGCTAAAGAAAATGCAATCAATTCAAGTCACGCAGGATCTGTTCTGTGTACTTTTCCCAGAAGTTTGTACAAAAAGCTCCAGCAGGGGCCTACAGTTATTTATACATGTTTAGCATAAAGGATCCCATTAAGGTTTTATCTATTTCGAACTTTTCAGCATGTATACTATCAGCTCACTTCATTCCTACCCTCTCATGAAAATTTCACCATTTAGTTATATTGCTTTTCTAAAATGCACTACTCCACTTTTGACCCTATATACAATTTTAAAGATAATTCAGCTACAATGATCAGAAAAATAAACACAATGCAACTGACACAGTCATGGCTAAGAGTATTCAGAAGGTACTCTCTAACAAGAATATTGTTCTGGATACTGTGAGGGAGGATTGCCTATCAGAGAGTGTCTATTGTAGCAGCCAGAGCGCGGCAACACAGCTGGCTCTGCTGTATAACAGCAACGGTCAAAGTGCAGAAGGGCAGTCATTATAAGGGACTTCATAGTCTACGGCACAAATAGGCGTTTGGTGGCCGCAGAAGGGAATCCAGGATGGTGTCAACTCTGCTTTCTCTCCACATATGCTGCTAGAACTGCTGATGTTTTCCAGCAATTTCTGCTTTTGTTTCTGATTTCCATATCATTTCCTGGCTGCCCACCTTGAAGAAGTTCTGCTGCTCTCTCCGGCAGGATTTTCATTCAATTAGGAAGGGTCTAGAGGGATGAGGTGGCGGCATCGGAGCATAAAACTAACACCTTTACTGAGAACAGTGAATTGCGGTCACAACATTTTGTTGAACTCTTCTTCATCACCTTTGTCTCTGCGCACATTTCTCTGAACAAGAGCCCTTTCCGCATCCTACAGACCCCTTCACCCATCTCCAACACTCTCCCTCCACCCAGATCCCTCTCTCTGGCCTGTTAGCTGTATTCAACCTGTTCATCAAGCACTGTCAATAATATAATTTCTCTGTCCTCTTACACATTCCAACCTATCTCCCTCTGAACCTCTGCACTCTAAAATCCAACCCTGACTTTGTAATTGAGAGTGTTGACAAGGGTGGTGCTGTTGTAATGTGTATTGACCTCTATATTGCGGGAAGAAAGCAACAGCTCTAGGACACCTCCTCCTGTCTCTCACTGAATCTTGAACCTACAATTGAACACCAAGCTACTGTGTTGACAATGGTCACTAATCTCATTTCATCTGATGATCTCCCTCACGCTGCCTCCAAGCTTATAGTCACCCAACCCCGCACCAGGTGCTTCTACCTCCTTCCCAAAATCCACAAACAGGACTGCCCAGGCAGACCCATTGTTTCTGGCTGCTCCTGCCCTACACAACTCATCTCTTCCTACCTTGACTCAATTTTTTTTCTCCACTTCTCCAGTCCCTTCCCCTTTACAGCCACAATTCTTTCGATACTTTACATCAGTTTCATAATTTCCAGTTTGCATGGTCCAGCTGCCTCTTCTTTACCATGGACCTGATGTAACTCCTTTACATGTCCATCCCTAATCAGGATGGTCTTGGGACTCTCAGCTTCCCCCCCAAAAAAAGGCCTGAACCATTCCCATTCACCATCAGCCTCCTCTGCCTGCCTGAGTTTGTTCTCACTTTGAACAACAACTCCTTTATATCCTCTTCAGGTCAAAGGTGTGGACATGGGTACCTGATTGGGCCCCAGGTATGCCTGCCTGTTTATGGGGTACAGGGAACATTCTTTATTCCAGTCCTTCTGAGCCCCACTCACAACTCTTTCTGGTATACTGATGTCATTATTAGGCTGCTTCCATCACTAGTCTGGAATTGGAAAAGTTTATCAATTTTACCTTCAATTTCCACCTTACCACCTTCACCTGGTCCATCTCTGGCTCCTTCCTCCCCTTCCTCAACATCTCTTCTTCCATTTCTGGACATAGTCTGGCTACCAATATCCACTACAAAGCCACCCACTCCCGTGGTTACCTTGACTATACATCCTCACACCCTCTTTCCGGTAATGACACTATTTTATTCTCTCAGTCCTATCTGTTCCAATGATGCCAGCTTCTACAACGGGACCTCCAAAATGACCACCACTTTCCTCAAATGAGGATTCCCAACCACTGTAGTGGACAAGGCTCTCAGCTGCATCAGACCCTGTCTCCCACACTTCTGTTCCCTCCCATAACAGCGATACAGTCCACCTGCTCCTCACTTACCACCCCACCAACAGCCACATCCAAAGAATCATGAGCCTCCATTTCCAACACCATCCAGCAGGATGCTACCACTAGACACAAATTCCCCTCCCTGTCAGCCTTCTGCAGGGACTGTTCCATCCGGAATACAATGCTGCACACCCCCTCAACTCCAACACCTCCTCAAAACCCCATGGCACCTTTTCATGCAATCATAGAAAGTGTAGCACCTGTCCGTTTATTTCATCCCTCCTCACTATTCAAGCCCCCAGATGCACCCTTCAACCTGAAGCAGTGATTTACTGTACTTCAGTCAATCTTGTCTACTGTATTCACTGCTCACAATGTGGTCTGCACTGCTTTAGGGAGACAAAACACTGCTGTTCTGCAAAGCAGTCACCAGGTCTGCGTTCTGTCTGCAAAAATGACCCTGAACTTCTTGTTGCCTGCCGTTTCAACACACCACTGTGTTCCCTGGCCAACATCTCTGTCTCGGGTTTGCTGCAGTGCTCCAGCAAAGCTCAGCCAATGCTGGAAGAAAAAAAATCTCATTTTCTGCTTGGGGACCCGACAGCCTTCAGGGTTCAACATCGAGTTCAATAATTTTACAGCTGGAGCATCTTTTCCATGTCTTTATTCCAACCCCAACACACCAAGCCTTGTCATCACATAGGCTGCTAACACAACCACTGTCAGCTACATTGTCAATTAGCAGCTATTGATTCTTCCAGGCTGACCTTTATCCATTCCTTCTCCTGTCCAACTATTGCTCTCTCTCTCTTTCTGGGCGTCATCTCCACCTATTGTTTATTCCACCCCAGCATACATAGCAAGCTTTTCCTGGCTACAATGAGTTTTGAAGAAGGGTCACTGGACCTGAGACGTTAACTCTGCTTTCTCTCCACAGTTACTGCCAGATCTGCTGAGTCTTCCCGACAATTTCAATTTTTGGTCTCTCGTGGCAAGCTGATATAGAAGATGAAGTCATATGGGACCCGCACTAAGCTGGTAAGGTATACACAACTGGCTTGGTCATAGAAGACAGAGAATAGGAGTGGACGGTAACACAGTGCGGAGCTGGAAGAACACAGCAGGCCAGGCAGCAGCAGAGGAGCAAGAAAGCTGATGTTTTGGGTCGGGATCCTTCTTCAGAAATGGTGGAGGGGGAAGAGATCTCTGAAATAAATAGAACGAACCACTTCAACTCCCTCTCCCCTTCCCTGGACGACATGTCCTTTCTGGGCCTCCTCCAGTGTCACAATGATGCCACCCGAAAACTGGAGGAACAGCACCTCATATTCTGCCTTGGGAGCCTACAACCCAGTGGTCTCAATGTGGACTTTACTAGTTTCAAAACGTCCCCTTCCCTGGCCTCACCCCATTGTCAACCCTCCCTCTCATTCCCACCTCCTTGACCTGACACAACCTGTCTATCTTCTCTCCCACCTATCCGCTCCTCCCACCTCACTGACCAATCCCCACCACTGCCTACCTGCACTCACCTATCGCCATCCCACCTACTTTCCTTAGCCCCACCCCTCCTTTATTTATTTCAGAGCTCCCTTCCCCCTCCCCCATTTCATTTCATAGTGGTGGAAGGGTGTCATTCTGATTGGAAATTTGTGACCAGTGGTGTTCTGCAGGGATCAGTAATGGGACTCAGGTTGTTTGTAATGAGTTGAATCATTATTGTCACATGTACTGAGATACAATGAGAAGTACAGTGAGTGGATTGTCAGGGACCTTTTGCCAGTGCGGAAATGACTATTATGAGGGGGCATAATTTTAAGATGATTGGAAGAAGGTACAGGGGAGATGTCAGAGATAGGTTCTTTACACAGAGTGGTGAGCATGTGGAATGTACTGCTGGCAGTGGTAGTGCAGTCAGATACTTTAGAAACTTTTAAGCGACTCTTGGATAGGTGCATGGAGGATAGTAAAATGTAGGGTATGCAGGGTAGTTTGATCTTAGTAGGATAATAGGTCAGCACACCATCGTGGGCCGAAGGGCCTGTACTGTGTTGTACTGTTCTATGTTCTATGTATTGTTTTGCATGCGAGTCAGACCAATCATACCTTAACATATGAGGAACTTTTAAGGACTCTGGGTCTATACTCATTGGAGTTTAGAAGGATGAGGGGGTGTCTAATTGTAACTTAAAGAATACTGAATTGCCTGTACAGAGTGGATCTTGGGACGATGTGTCCATTGGTACGAGAGACTAGGACCCAAGGACACAGCCTTAGAGTAAAGAGAAGACCTTTCAGAACAGAGATAAGGAGAAACATCTTCAGCCAGCGAGTGGTGAATCTACGGAATGCACTACCACAGAAGGCTGTGGAGGCCAGGTCATTGAGTGTGTTTAAGACGAAGATGGACAGGTTCTTGATTGTCAAGGGGATCAAGAGTTACGGGGAGAAAGCAGGAGAATGGGTTTGAGAAACACATCAGCCATGATTGAATGGCAAAGCAGATTCGATGGGCTGAATGACTTATTTCTGCTATTATGTCTTATGGTCTTACGTAAATATAATCAAGGCAATAGAACAGAATGCAGTTTACAGCATTACAGCTACAGAGAAGGTGCAGAGAAAGATCAACTCCAATATGAAAGGTTTGTTCAAAAGTCTGATAACAGCAGGGAAGAAGCTGTTCTCAAATCTGTTGGTATGCATTTTCATAATTTTGTATCTTCTGCCCAATGGAAGGTAGAAGAGGGTATAACTGGGTAGGAGGGGTCTTTGATTATGTTGGCTGCTTTCCTGAGACAGCGGGAAGTCTAGATGAAGTCAATGGAAGGAAGGCCGATATTCACGATGTAGTGGGCTGTATTCACAACTCTTTGTAATTGCGTGCAATCTTCGGCAGAACAGTTGTCAGACCAAACTGTGACGCGGCCCGTTAAGATGCCTTCCATAGTGCATCCATAAAAACTGGTAATGTATATAAACGATCTGGAGGAGAACATTTGATCGGTAAGTTTACAGATGACACAAAGCTTAGGCGAGCTGGGAACTGTGAAAAGGATTGCCAGAGAATACAGCAGGATATAGATGGTCTACAAACTTGAACACAGAAATGGCAGATACAATTTAATCCAGATAAATATGAGTAATGTATTTTGGAAGGTTTATTGCAGGAGAGAAGTGTAGAACCCTTAGAAACATTATCATGCAGAGAGATATAGGCGTGCAGGTCCACAGTCCCTTCAAAGTGGCAACACAAGTGGATAAGTTGGTCAAGGGGGCAAACGACATGCTTGCCTACAGCAGTCAGGGCATGTAGTATAAAAATTGTCAAGTCATGTTGCAGCTGTATGGAGCTTTGTTCAGGCTACATTTAGAATATTGTGTACATAGTCTGGTCACCAAATTATCAACAGAATGTGGAGGCTTTGAAAAAGGTACAAATATGGTTTACCAAGATGTTTTCTTTGTTTTCATTTCATTCTTGGAAAATAAGGGCCAACCTGATAGAGCTTTACAAAATTATGAGAGGCATAGATATAATGGGACAGTAAGAGTCTTTTCCTAGGGTGGAAATGTCAATTACTCTGATATAGTTTTTAAGGTGAAAGGGGGAAAATATAAAGGAGACGGAAGAGGCAAGTTAACAAGCATGGGGCTGGATGAGCACAGCAGGTCAAGCAGCATCATAGGAGCAGGAAAACTCGATGTTTCGGGCCTAAACCCTTCATCAGAGAGATATAGGCGTGCAGGTCCACAGTCCCTTCAAAGTGGCAACACAAGTGGATAAGTTGGTCAAGGGGGCAAACGACATGCTTGCCTACAGCAGTCAGGGCATGTAGTATAAAAATTGTCAAGTCATGTTGCAGCTGTATGGAGCTTTGTTCAGGCTACATTTAGAATATTGTGTACATAGTCTAATTTCTGATGAAGGGTTTAGGCCCGAAACGTCGAGTTTTCCTGCTCCTATGATGCTGCTTGACCTGCTGTGCTCATCCAGCCCCATGCTTGTTATCTCGGATTCTCCAGCATCTGCAGTACCTTTTATCTCTGGAAGAGGCAAGTTTTTGTTTTACACAGAGCGTGGTAAGTGCCTGGAATATGCTGCCAGAGGCGGCGATAGCAGCAGTTAGGAAATAGCAGGAGGAGATACAATATCAAAAGTTTAAGAAGCATCTTGACAAAGAATAGGCAGGGAATAGAGGGCTACAGACCACACAGAGGCAAAACGTTTTTTAAGTTTAGAAAGGCATCATGTATCGGCGCAGTATTGATGGGCTGAAGGCCTGTTCCTGTGCTGTGCTGTTCTTTGATCTGTCTTTTGTTACCAACTTGTGTCGAGTGTTTGGGTCCTTTAAGATATAAAGTGTTTTTCTAAGCTTAGGGATTCATACAGAAAAGAAATGTCTGCAGTACCTGAAGATGTACCGCCAGTTCTAAAATGGAAACGTATCAATTGGCCATGTGATTGGAAACCTTTGGCTTGTTTTGATGTTTTGGCTACAAGGTGAATCAGCCAATTAATTTAAACCAAGCACTTAGCAATTGAAAGCCAATTGAATTTAAATATGATTGTTTTGACAACCTTGGACCAATGTTATTGTAAAAGCATTGCTGTGTCATCTATGGTATATAAAGAGAGGGCTTTTGAAAAGTGGTGTGAAAGCGAACTGCCATCTGAGAAATAAGCACCTAGCTCTCACAAGCAATCGTTAAGCTCTCTAAGAAAGCACCATCTTATCCATAAAACGTACCACTGCACTTCTAACTATGAGTCTTCACAGGGAAAACATCCTTGGCAGCAAGTTCAGAAGAAAGGCATTTATGACTGGAGAGACAGTGGAGAAGGCAGAGCATTCTGGAAGACACATTCTGTGTGGACTTTGACAGACTGAGTTTTAATCTTTTTTTTCTTACTACTTGGGTTATATAAGTGGGACTTGTGTTTATTGGAATGGCATAGTAGTAGAATTTTGTCCAGTTAGGGAATAGTTAGGAATTAGGGGGGAATTGTTCAGTTGGTAATTAGTTCTGTTAATTTGTTGACTGTTAAGGTGAAATAAATAAATTGTTACTTATTATTTATAAGGTGGATATCAGAGATTTTCCTTCATTTGACCTACCCTTCTCCGTAACAGTTTAACAGATTAGGTGAGGTGAAGCAAGCTTCTCTGGGTGTTTTGGGTTTAGTTATTAGAAGGGGACCTCTACCCCACTGTAACAGATTGGAGATTTGTGTTTCAATTTTAATTATCACAGGGGTTCTACCTCCCCTTCCAAACACTCCGAAATTGAAGCAAGTACTTAGAGACTTAAACTTGTTACTTGCTCCAAAGGACCACCATACTAAATACCATCATCTTTGACGCACATTCTGACCACTGACCACATGGACTCCCACCAGTCACATGCACGCCATGTCCACAGACATTGGCATCTGACATACGCCAACCTCAAAGAAACTTCACGGCACATCTCCAATCCACTTCCAGCATGCTTCTGAACTTCAACGCTGCACCTCAGATTGCATCAGCAACTGTGATCGTCCTTGCAGAAGCATTACAATCTGTGCTTAGCAACATACACCGAGATCATGGGCTGGACAAACTGCATCTCCAGGCTGTTTGCTAGCTTAGTAGTCACTCATTTCCCAGATACCCACAGCATCCCAACCTTGTCTTCCCTTTTTATGCCTTACCCCACATCTAGAGATACCAAACTCACAGTTCGACTAATGTGCCATGGTGTTTAGCAGAGAGGTCTGTAAGTAAGTCACGATTGTCGGTTGTCCTCAGTTAATTCAGGGGAGATCGCCTTCAGTCAGGGCACCCTGGCACAGTAAGTGAAGGTCAGTCTCCTGAGCTAGTCAAGGGGTTTAGACATAGTCAGCCACTTGGGGCCATCAGTGTGAGTATATGAGTTGAAGAACCAAATGTTGACCAGCCCAATGTTCCTTTGATTCTTTTTTCCCTATTGTGTTTTTTTTTTCCCCTTAGGCCAGGTGGGGATGTGTTCCAAGTGAGTTTGTTGACACCACAGAGGACATGTGGTATGTGGAAATTGGGAGTGTAATGTGAGTGAGGAGATAAGTTGTGGGCAATAGTGAGATGGCAGAGTACAAGGCTTGGTGACAGGCAGGTACAATAGCAGAGATCAAGTGTGAGATGTCAGAGCAAAGACGAAGCACTTACACTGGTGAAATAAAGAATGTCAATCTTCCTACACTGCATTTCTCCAGATGGCTGAGGTTGCGCTGACCCTTATGGCAATGGAGATTAAGCTGGCATGATCTGGTGTTGTGGCCACTACTGCTGGCTCTAGAAAATAGGATATCCCACATCTGTATACTCCCATCCAATAAAACCTTCAAATCCCTATCTGCAGAGCTGGGTAGTCATTTTTCCTTGTATGCCACGTCTCAGGAAAATGCCAGAAACTGTACTGGCCAGCTCCAGACTGACAGTGCTTGTCCAGGTGCATAACAGCCTTTTAGAAGGGGTGTTAGTACCAAGGATCCTTTCCATTCTTGAATACCCTGAACAAGATATTACAAGTGGTCGGATGGACTAGAATCGGGTGAGAGGTGTGCCATACAGGCATGGTAGGTAGGTAATGTGATGGTTTTGGTAAGATGCAGCAAGACATCTTGCTAGGTTTTGAAGTGAGAAACAGCGAAGTGAGGAGGTGGTGATTGTAGTAGTAATGCTACTGAGCTGGCAATCCAAAACCGAGGATCCAGTCCTGAAGACATGGGTTCATATCCCACAATGGCAGATAGTGAAATTTCATTTCAATATTAAAAGAAAATTGAGAATAAAAAGCTAGCCTACTGATGACTATGCAATTGTTGTTTGTTGTAAAAACCCATCTGATTCACTAATGTCCTTTATTGAAGGAAACTCTGATCATTACCTGATCTGGCCTAAATGTGACTCACAACAATGTGGCTAACTCTTAACTGCCCTTTGGGCAATTAGGGATGGGCAATAAATGCTGGCCTAGTCAGCAACACCCACATTCCATGAACAAATAAATTTTACAAAACTGTACAGCTTGAGAAATAGCTAGAAAAAGTTTCAGCCCTATTTTGTTACCTTCCAAATCACGATGCATCACACCAGAAAGCATAATTTTCCACTTAGAATGTCCTACATAAATGTTAATCTGTTAATCAGTTTCAAAGTTACCAACATGTCGAAGATAGCCCTCAAGCTCCTGTAGGAAGAAAATTAGTTTACACAGCTTGATGTTGTTTTTCTTTATTTAGCACATGAGCTTGAAAATATCTAACAACAGAATACAATTCTTCCCACCTGCTGAATCCCTCCAGCCAATTTTTAAAAATGTCATAAATAATTTTCAAAGGAGAAAAGGATTTATTATACCTATTCTTGTTGGATTAGCACAGAAAATGCCTGCTCCTTTTACATGTCATCTAAATCAATCTCTGGACTAGCCAAAGAATAATAGCTGAACTTTATGTCAAACAAGCTGTCAATCGTACTCATTGCTCATTAGAATTCAATACGGTGGCTGTTTGATTTATATGTTATGCAATATTGTAACAAATTCAGGCAATATTTTCCAAAGCTTTCAAATTTTGCTAATAAATTGCCAAAACTGCTACATTACTCACAGTGACTGGCTCTACTGATATAAAGGACATTTAATACAAATTTAACATGTTTGTGAGTAGCATTTAAATGTTACATTGATGTCTGTGACAACTGATTATTACATAAGACAGCAATCGTTTTTATAGATATTATTGCATTATATTTTCAAGTAACTGCAATAGCACTTGGTGCCTGAATAGAAAACAAAGAATTGCAGATGCTGGAAATCTGAAACAGAAACAGAAATTGCTGGAGAAACTCAGCAAGTCTTGCTGCACTTGTGGGGAATAAAAAGAGTTAACATTTCTAATACGTTCTGATAAAGAATCACCAGACTCAAAACATTTACTCTGCTTTCTTCATACAGATGCGGCCAAACCAGTGGAGTTTCTCCGGTAATTTCAGTTCTTGGTACTATCCTAATTAGTACACTAGTGAGTAAACTCACTTTTATGCTTAGAGTTTGCTTGCCAGAATCAATGTGAAAGACAGAACAGCTAAACATTGCAAATGCACTTAGATACCTTTCTTGGCTGTTACTGAGGACATTTCAATTGCTACTCTTCATCCTTTCCATTTTGTTCCACAATCTATATCTAAACTAGCAATAAAATCCCATAATTTAAGTAAAAAAAACACAAAAAATCATGGATAGTGATTAAGCAAAACAAAAACTAATCCATTCTGAAAGTTCAAAACTTCCCTTGAAACTGGACAGTGAAGAAATCATTTGATCCAAAAAGATTCAGCTCAATGCACCACAAAACGTGATGACATTGACAACGAATGATCTCAATATCAGTTTTACTGACGGGTCCTACATGGAGCAAGGATTCTGAAATTTAAAATAAAATCACCTTGGAGTCCTAACTATCTCATGGAAACCATAGAGATTCTGCCTGCTTCTCACAGGCAGCTGCTCTTGAAAACTACAGTGACAGTGAATGATTTGTATAGATATTATTATTGAAAATTTTAAAAGGGACCTGAGAGGCACAGAGGGAGATGCATATATTGAATGAACTGCCAGAGAAAGTAGTTGACTCTGCTGGTACAGCTATCACATTTAAAAGACATTTGGACAGGGACATGATCAGGAAAGATTTAGAAGGTTACAGCCCAAACACAGGCAAATGGGACTAATTCAGTTTCGGAAACCTGTTTGGACAGGTTAGACTGAAGGGTCTGTTTCTATAACTACATGACTCTATGGCTGCCACCCAACCTCCCTGTTGCCATTCAGGTTAAACATCAGGGTTACACAACAGACATGGACTTTGTTGCAGCTTTGGCATTTAAAAAAAATGTTTAAACATCACTGAAGTTTCTGTAGTGTTAACTTATTGTAAGTCTGATTGAAGCTGAGCTAAAATATCAGTCTAATTCCCTTATTTGTTCAATCCAAAATGAGAAGAATTTGGCAAGCAATTGCAGATTTTATGACATTGATGGCATTTACTTTTGCTACAATACATGAGAGTATTCAAATAAAATGGCCTATTTAACAAGGAGCAGAGTCAGCTGAGCACCTGGTGGGGGAGGAACACGGAGCAGTGAGTATATATGTTTTCAGCTAAGGGGAGTGGAGTCAGGGCCGGGTCCTGGAGGGGAGGAGCATGGTACTGAATATGTAAATTTACAGTCAAGTGTATGGAGGCCTTCTTTCCAGGGAGTGGAGTCAGTTGTCTGCGACACTGCCATTTCTCCCAATGATAAACATTGAATGTAGCAGAAAGTCTTGTATCAAGAACTCAGGGATCAAGGCAGTAGATTAAAAGCAGGATCTCAAAGGTTGTAATCTCTGGATTAGTCCCTGTGCCATGTGCTCACAGGTACAGAAATGGGAGAATAAGGAAAATGAATCTGTGACTCAAGATTTGGTACAGAAGGAATGATTAAATATTCCTGGATCACTAGGATCATTTCTGAGGAAGGTGGGACCGTCTGCACTTGGACCAGCGTGGGACAAATATCCTTGCAGGAGGGTTTGCTAATGATGATGGAATGAGTTTAAACTTGTTCAGCTGAGAAAGGGGACACTTAGCATTAGTAAAAGAGGGATACAGCATACTTGAGTAAAGGAACCAAGGCAGGGGAAGTTCAGCAATGTTGAGTTTCAAGGGAGTAAGGCAAGGCCATTAAGCCTCTGTCAGGAGTATGGCAGTAATATAGTTAAGAGTAACATACGCTAGGAGTAATATAGGTGAGACAGATGAGTTAAGGACCTGGATTAACAGGCTGAATTGTGATACTATAGGGAGGTGAAGAACTGACAACTCAACATTCAGGAGTATAGGATCTTTAGGCAGGACAGGGAAAGCTATAAAAGTGGTAGTGGTGTCACATTATTAATTAAGGAATCAGCTACTATAGTAAGGTGGAATGAGATCTTGGAAGATTTTCTAACTGTGGCTTTGTGGGTCAAGCTGAGGAATAAAAAGGGGGTAAATTACATTGCTGGAAGTGACAACAGGGAGTAGAAAAATAGACAATTTACCGATGTATGTCTCAAAAGCAATGGGGTAATTATATAGGGGACATCAATTTCCCTAATATTAACTGGGATATTCATAGCATTAAGGGTCTTATACGTGGATAGATTTCTTGAAGTGCATTCAGAAGAGCTTTTTATATCAATGTATAGAAAGTCTAACAAGGGATGGTGAAGTGCTGGGTGTAGTTTTGGGGAATAAAACCAGACAGGTGTTGGAAGTGGCAGTGGGAGCAATTTAGTGATAGTGACCATAACACTGTACTTTTAAGGTTTGTTCTGGCAAAGGAAAATGATGGCCTGCAGAAATGAGTTTTAGATTGGGAGAAGGCATATTTTATGAAAATAAGGCAGGATCTGCCCAAAGTAGGCAGGTAACAGCTACTTTTGCGTAAATCTACATTAGGACAGTTGGGGAGAGGAAGTGGGGGGATTCAAAAAGGAATCGGGGAGAGTACAGCTTCAACATCTTCCCTTTCCAGTACAATGTAGGAACAACAAGGCCAAGCAACCCTAGATGTCTAGGAATATTCAGTGCTGGATAAGAAGAGAGAAAAAAAAAAAGAGGCTTTCAACAGGTACACAGGGAGCAAAACAACAAAGGCCCTACTTGCAATATTGCCAGGAAGAACTTAAGAAAGCAATTAGGAGAGGGAGCATAAAAGTTACTGGTGGGTAAAATTTGGGAGAATCCCAAGATATTCCATAAGTATAGCGCAACATCGAGGGCCGAAGGGCCTGTACTGCGCTTTAATGTTCTAAGTTCTATGTTCTATAGAAATGGGAAGAGGAGAACCGAAAAAAAAAAAGGCCTATTAGTGAGCAAGAGGGCAATTTGTGTAAGGAAGCGGAGGATGTTGATAGGATGTTAAATGAATATCTCACGTCTGCATTGGCAGATGAGGATTTAAGTACAAAATTCAGGAAGAATTACTGAGGTTCCTGATCAGATTGACACATGGAGTGAAGAGGTATTGAACAAAGAACAAAAACAAAGAAAACTTACAGCCCAGGAACAGGCCCTTCGGCCCTCCAAGCCTGTGCCAATCCAAATCCACTGTCTAAACCTATTGCCCAATTCCTAAGGATCTGTATCCCTCTGCTCCCCACCTACTCATGCATCTGTCCAGACGCACCTTAAATGAATCTACCGTGCCTGCCTCTACTACCTCGGCTGGCAACGTGTTCCTGGCACCTACTACCCTCTGTGTAAAGTACTTTCCGCGTGCATCCCCCTTAAACTTTTCTCCTCTCACCTTGAACGCGTGACCCCTCGTTATTGAATCCCTCACCCTGGGAAAAAGCTTATCTCTATCAACCCTGTCTATACCCTTCATGATTTTGAAGGCATCAATCAGGTCCCCCCTCAATCTCCTTTTTTCTAATGAAAACAATCCTAACCTACTCAACCTCTCTTCATAGCTAGCACTTTCCATACCAGGCAACATCCTCGTAAACCTTCTCTGTACCCTCTCCAAAGCTTCCACATCCTTTTGGTAATGTGGCGACCAGAACTGTACACAGTATTCTAAATGCGGCCGAACCAAAGTCTTGTACAATTTTAACATGACCTGCCAGCTCTTATACTCAATACCCCGTCCGATGAAGGCAAGCATACCATATGCCTTCTTGACCACTCTATCCACCTGTGCAGCCACCTTCAGGGTACAATGGACCTGAACTCCCAGATCTCTCTGCTCATCAACTTTTCCCAAGGCTCTTCCGTTTACAGTATAGTTCGCTCTAGAATTACACCTCCCAAAATGCATCACCTCACACTTGCCCGGATTGAACTCCATCTGCCACTTCTCCACCCAACTCTCCAGTCTATCTATATTCTCCTGTATTCTTTGACAATCCCCTATGCTTTCTGCTACTCCCCCAATCTTCGTGTCATCTGCAAACTTACTGATCAGACCACTTATGCCCTCTTCCAGATCATTTATGTATATCACAAACAACAGTGGCCCCAGCACTGATCCCTGTGGAACACCACTTTCTCCATTTCGAGAAACTCCCTTCAACTACTACTCTGTCTCCTGTTGCTCAACCAGTTCTTTATCCACCTCGCTAGAACACCCTGCACACCATGTGACTTCACTTTCTCCATTAGTTTACGATGGGGAACCTTATCAAACGCCTTACTAAAGTCCATGTAGATGACATCTACAGCCCTTCCTTCATCTATCAACTTGGTCACTTCCTCAAAGAACTCTATTAAGTTAGTAAGGCATGATCTCCCCTGCACAAAACCATGTTGCCTATCACTGATAAGCCCATTCTTTTCCAAATATAAATAGATTCTATCCCTCAGTACCTTCTCCAGCAACTTTCCCACCACTGACGTCAGGCTTACTGTTCTGTAGTTACCTGGAATATCCCTACTACCCTTCTCGTACAGGGGGACAACATTAGCAACTCTCCAGTCCTCCGGCACTTCACCTGTGTTTAAGGAGGCTACAAAGAAAGTTTTGTCAGGCACATAAATGGACACATCCTCAGGTTCAGATGAGTTGTATCCCAGGATAGGACTGCAAGACAGATAATGTAGTTCCACTTATCAAGAAAGGTGGCAGGGATAAGCCCGGGAAATGCAGACTCCCGAATCTCACGAGTGGCAGGAAAACTTACTACAGTAAATTCTGACGGAGAAAAATAATATTCCCTCATTTTCTTTACATGCGCGCACACACACACACACACACACACACCTATATATATAAACATACATAAACAATATAAAAAAAAGGGTGGAGGAATATAAGTTAGTTTGCAAATGATATGAAGATTAGTTGGCGGTAAGGAAGAAGGTCTTA
Source organism: Ginglymostoma cirratum (assembly GCA_024137785.1). Classification (NCBI taxonomy): domain Eukaryota; kingdom Metazoa; phylum Chordata; class Chondrichthyes; order Orectolobiformes; family Ginglymostomatidae; genus Ginglymostoma; species Ginglymostoma cirratum. Next base: position 13,385,894 of record JAHRHZ010000249.1, read on the forward strand.
GATTACAGGATATAGGAGGACTGGTCAGAGCAGTGGCAGACTTAATTTATCCCTGATATGAGTGAGGTGATGCACTTTGTAGGACATATGAAGGCAACGGAGTACTCAGTGAATCAAAATCAGAAATTGCTGGAAAAACTTAGCAGGTCTGGCAGTGTCTGTGGAGAGAAAGCAGAGTTAACATTAACAAACTGGGTTCTGAATAAGGGTCACTGAACCCAAACATTAACAATGCTTTCTCTCCACTGATGCTGCCAGACCTGCTAAGTTTTTCCAGCAATTTCTGGCTTTGTTTCTGATTTCCGGCATCTGCAATCCTTTAGCTTTTTTTTGTTTAGCGCCTGGTAAATTTCAGGACACGAGGAAGTGAGGGACCTTGGCGTTTTTGTTCACTGATCCCTACCCTGAAGGCAGAACAGGTTAAATGTGTAGTTAAGAAGGCATATAGGACACTTGCCTTTATCAGGCATGGCATAGATTATAAGCACAGGGAAGTAATGCTGGAGCTGTGCAAAATTTTGGACAGGCCACAACTGGAGAAATGTGTGCAGTTCTGGTCACTGTGTTATAGCAAGCATATGATTGCACTAGTGGGGATGCAGAGGGGATTTACCAGGCTATTGCCTGGAATGAAGCATTTCAGCTATGCAAGAAGGCTGGATAAGTTCAGGCTGTTATTTTTTAGGGCAGAGAAGAGTGAGAGGGGTTCTGACTGAGACAAAGAAGATTATGAGGAGCGTGGACAGAGGGGAAAGGAAGCAGCTATTTCCAGATGTGAAGCGTCAATAACGAGGGGGCAGAATTTTAAGGTGAAAGGCAGGTGGTGTGGAGGAAATTTGAGGAAAAGGAATTACACAGAGGATGGTGGAAATCTGGAACACGGCATCAGGGAGAGTAATTACGGTAGGGAACCTCACAACCTTTCAACAGTAATTGGATGGGCACTTGAAATCATAATATTCAAGGCTATGGACCAAGTGTTGGAAAGTGGGATGAGTATAGGTTTAGAGCAAATTTTTAAGTGCAGACTTGAAGGACTGAAGGGTCTCTTCTGTATTATATGATTCCAGGAGTCATTTTTCTCCATTATTTTCTAAGGTTTATGTTAGTATCTCCATTATTTTGACATTTAATAAAATTAGACCTGGCAGAAATTTGAATGGTGTCTGTGATTATCATCAAAAATGTTCTGTAAAAGAAAATAGGTATGCTGAACTGCTTACTGGAAAGCATATACCAGTGAATTATTCCAGAAACTGGGCATGCTACAAATTTTACCTAGCAGTGACCTGGAGTACAATTAAATATGGTGAATCATTAATAGTAAACCAGTGCACTCCTGCCAAGTTTCTGCTGCAATCATTTTGTTTACTTATTTATTGCACATGGATAATAAACTCCAAATGATTTGTAATTTGAATCATAATATATATCAGTTAGTTCCATCACTTGTTTTTATTCTGTTTGTTTATTTAACAATATTTCCAAATAAAAGTCTCTTAAATTTGAAGGTTAATCACAGCTTAAAGACAGACTCCAGCGTAAAATTGTCTAAGTGTGCAATAAATTACTGAGCATTGTTATTGTGAAAGATGTTGGAACATGAGCTTCATTTTACAGATGGTAGTTTTACACCTCAAGCACTGAACAAAACAACATTTTGCTTATTCTGTTCTCTGCCGCAAAACATGTCTAAACCACAGCATCACAACGTCCACCACATATAGAGCAATGAGGCTGGTCACAATCCACCTAAGCCAGAACAAAGATCGAACATTGTACTATTGCAGCAACCTGACATATATCGCTGTCCAGCCATTATACCCCCAACCTGTCTCCATTGTTATTGCACTTTTTATATGTACAACATAGTCCGAAGTTATGTATAACAACGTGAAAGGCTATAATTTTCTTTCCATCTGCTCTTGGAGACTGCCACGGGTGCATGGTGGAAGGATGTGCAGTTGATGGTCAACCTTATTGGCCTTGTTATAAGCATACTTTCCTTAGGCATCAAGCAAAGCATTTGGCACCAGAGGTCAGTGTGCATGCATGTGCGGGAAATCTAGTTCCAAAAGTAAAGACAAGCCCCAGAAGAGCACATGGGTGACCAGCAGGATGGCATAACACCACAATGCTGGCAGTAAGAGATGCCTTATACATGTGCACAAACAAAAAAAAGTGATCATGCGCATGGTCAAACAAGCAGAAATCAAATTTTGGAAGATGGCCAAGCATTTGATAGAGTCATTCAACACAGAAAAAGACAAATTAGTCCAACTTGTCCATGCTAAGTTTCCCAAATTGAACTAGTCCCATTTGCCAGCTTTTAGCCCATATGCTCTAAACATTTCCTATTCATGTTCCTGTCCAATGTCTTTTAAATTTTGTAATTGTATCTGCCTGTACCACTTCCTCTGGTAGCTCATTCCATACCCACACCACCCTGCGTGTGAAAAAGTTGTCCTTCAGGTCCCTTTTAAATGTCTCCCCTCTCACTTTAAACACATTTTCTGTAGTTGTGGACTTCCCTAACCTTGGAAAAGGACTTTGGCTATTTACCTTATCCGTGCCCCTCATGATTTTATAAACCTCTATAAGGTCACCCCTCAGCCTCTGACATTGCAGAGGAAAAAGTGCCAGCCTATCCAGCCTCTCCTTATAACTGAATCCTTCCAGTCTCCATAACATCCTTGCAAATCTTTTTCTGCACCCTTTCCAGTTTAACAACATCCTTCCATTAGCAGGGTGACCATATTTGCAGACGGTACTCCAAAAGTGGCCTCACCAGGGTCTTCTACAGCTGTAACATGACATCTCACTCCTGTACTCAATGTTCTGACCAGTGAAGGCAAGAGTGCCAAACACCTCCTTCACTATCCTGTCTACCTGCGACATCACTTTGAAGGAACTATGGCCCTGCACCCCATGATTTCATTGCTCAACAACATTCCCCAGGGCCCTACCATTAACTGTGTAAGCCTTACCCTGGTTAGCCTTACTAAAATGCAGCACCTCGCATTTAGATAAATTGAGTTCTATCTGCCACTTCTTGGCTGATTAGCCCATCTGATTGTTATTGTGTTGTACTCCTAGATAACCTTCTTCACAGAAGGGAATTGAAGCAAAAAACAGAAAATCATGATGAATTTGTTATATTATTTAATAGCAAATTACATTCCATCAGAAAGACATCGTGGTGTGAATACATGTGAACAGACCTATTCCTCCCAGGAACAGTCCTTCATAAACTGTGGGGCAGACATTATCTTGTGATGCCAGTTCACCTTTTCAGGTTCTGTCTTCATTATACAACACCTACCCCCAATGCTTTTGTCCAGGCATTGTTTAACTAAAATAAAACAAAGAATTGCAGATGTTGGAGATCTGAAACAATGCAAGAAATTGCTGGAGAAACTCAGCAGGTCTGGAAGCATCTGTGTAAAGAGAAAACTGAGAGTTAACATTTCGAGCTCAGTGACCCTTCTTCGGAATTGAAGAATAAATCATGTGATTAACACCAAGCATACACAATGAAGTACAGGTAGACACATGGATAAAAGCCATATTGCCTCCTAAGAGCAGTCTTTGCCATCCTCACAAGCAGTTAACCCTTTCAGATCCTAACTTCCTCATACAACACAAATCATTAACAAGGCAAGCACCTACATATCTGATTGATGACAATATTGGCCAGGCCTTGCTCTTCTCTCTGGTGCCTTTCATAATCTTCTCAAATGGCATTATATGACAACAAATCATTCTTGTCAAGGGGGCATCACTGTTCTAACGGGGATACCCGCTGGCCAATTTTTTTCACTGCAAGATCCAATAAAGAGCAATGTGACAATGGTCAGCTATTCATTTTCTACATGATGGATAAGTATTGACCCAAGAAAACCAAGGAGGACGCCTTGGTTCAAACCTGAATACTTTATAGCCAGCTGAGAGAAGAAGCAGAACCTTGGTTTAACTCTCCACCTAAGAGGGGTATGCACTAGGGACTCCGTGGACAGCAGTGAGAGTGTTAACCTGGATAATGGGCTCCTGCCTCCTGGGTAAGTATGTGAACCTGGGAATTTTCAATTCAGGGAAAACAGCATTGCCCACTGAGCTTAAGACATTTGTTTTGGTGCTGGGCGAATTTTGTCACAGAACATGAAATGGTGCAAACTGGCAAAGTCAGAAGAGGAGGAACATTGACACAGTCTGAGCCTGACTGCAGGTCATTAACAAGTGATTAATGGCTTGCCTTGGAGAGAGGGGAAACAGCCAAAAGGTCACTGCAAATCACTAGAGTGCAGCATCACTGAGGTATGAAAAACTATAAAATTCCTCTTAAATTAATCATCTTTCTCCAAAGAAGGCTGTCTGCTGAGAAAGGGAGCAGGAAAACAATATAAGCCCAAAGGAAAATGAGTAACACATCCAGAGAAGGGGGCTACTTGTCTTTCACCCTCATCAATAAAAACACAAGCACAGTTATTTAGAGCAAGTGTTCTTGGGGTCAGAAGGCACTTCCTGGCTGCAACAACATGTTCCTTCCCAAAACATCTCCTTCTCCCTTGCTTTCTCTTTCTTCATTTTTATTTCTTGATTTCTCTTTTCTTTCCTCTCTTCTCATACTTTTCTTTCCATCCATTTGTTGAGATCAACAGCTGCCAAAAAGGTGGAGAGAGAGATCAACATTAACATTAAAGAGGTCCATTCAAAAGTTTGACAACAGCTGAGAAGCTGTTCTGGATTCTGTTTGTGCATGCATTCAAACATGTATATCTTCTGCCCAACAGAGAATGGGAGGGGTTTTCGATTATGTTGCTTGCTTTCCCAATGCAGCAGGAAGTATAGATGAAGTTAGAGGATGGGAGGCTGGTTTGAGTTATGGACTGGGTCATGTTCACAATGGAAATGTACCAAATGCAATGTTTTTGTGAATGCATGTCCCTTATGGTGCAAGGTCTGTAACATCAAGCAAAGGCAGGCTACGAATTACCTTCACTCCACGCTAGGGCTAACTGCTCAGACACAACATGACATTTGATTGGCAATGAGCCTGAGTCTTCAATTCAGGAGGGTCAACTCAGCTCCCTCACTCTTTGATCACAAGCCAGTTAACTCTGATGTAAAGTGTGTGAGCATGAGCTTTGAACGAGGCTGTGATGCCCTTCACAGTCCAACAACCTGCCTGGCAAGGCTACCCACGTGAAGACAGATTGTGGTTCATTGGGTCACATTAACATGGTCTTGCTCCCTCGAATGTAGAGGACTGAGGGTTGATCTAGAGGTATTTCAGATGATGAAAGGATTTAATAAGAGATACATGATCAAAGCACAGAATGCAGAATGAGGCCATTCAGCCCATTGTGCCTGCATCAGCTGGATGAAGAGCATCATCATCTAGTGCTAATCTCCTGCTTTTGCCTCAAGCCTTTCCATAATCTAAATAAAAAACACAACCAATACCCTCGAATGCCTCAACTGAGCCTGCCAAATGATGTTCCACTATTCATTATGATCCTGGCTGACCTTCACCCACCACTCCTTCTTCCCACTCCATCTTCATATCTATTCATTCTAAACTTTGTCAGTCCTTGTCTTGATTGTACTCAATGGCTGAACATCCACAGCACAGAAACACAGAAAACAGGAACAACAGTAGGCTATTCTACCCATCGAGCTATGCCACCATTCAACACGATCATGGCTGACCATACAACTCAGTACTCTGTTATAGGAACGTAGGAAGTGGGAGTGCAAGTAGGCAATTTAGTCCTTCAAGCCCACTCTGCCATTTAACATGATGGCTGATCTTATCCTGGTTTCAGCTCGACTTTTCTGCCTGCTCCCCATTGAATTTTATCGCGCTTTTCATCAGAAGTATATATGTTACTTTCTTAAATCTGTTGATTGATTCTGCTTCCACTGCACTCTGGGTTCCAGAGTGAGTTCCACAGATTCATAATCCTCAGAGAGGTAATTTCTCCAAATCTCAGTTTTGAATTTACCTCCTCTCATTCTAAATCTGTGACCTCTTGTTCAAGACTTTCCCAGAAGGGGAAATGTCTGTTCAATGTCCATGTAATTAATCCCCTTTAGCATTTTATATACCTCAGTCAGATCCCCCCCTCATTCTTCTGAAACAAAAACAGAAATTGCTAGAGAAAGTCAGCAGGTCTAGCAGCATAGGAGATAAAAGGTACTGCAGATGCTGGAGAATCCGAGATAACAAGCATGGGGCTGGATAAGCACAGCAGGTCAAGCAGCATCATAGGAGCAGGAAAACTCGACGTTTCAGGCCTAAACCCTTCATCAGAAATGGGGGAGGGGAAGAGGGCTCTGAAATAAATAGGGAGAGAGGGGGAGGCGGATAGAAGATGGATAGAGGAGAGGATAGGTGGAGAGGAGGCAGACAAGTCGAAGAGGCGGGGATGGAGCCAGTAAAGGTGAGTGTAGGTAGGGGGGTGGGGAGGAGATAGGTCAGTCCAGGGAGGACGGACAGGTCAAGGGGGCGGGATGATGTTAGTAGGTAGGAGATGGGGGTGTGGCTTGGGGTGAGAGGAGAAACAGGTTAGGGAGGTGGAGATGAGCTGGGCTGGTTTTGGGATGCGGTTGGGGGAGGGGAGATTTTGAAGCTTGTGAAATCCACATTGATGCCATTGGGCTGCAGGGTTCCCAGGCTGAATATGATTTGCTGTTCCTGCAGCCTTCGGGTGGCATCACTGTGGCATTGTAGGAGGCCAAGGATGGACATGTCATCTGAGGAATGGGAGGGGGAGTTGAAATGGTTCGCGACTGGGAGGTGCAGTTGTTTGTTGTGAACTGAGCGCAGGTGTTCTGCAAAGCGGTCCCCAAGCCTCCGCTTGGTTTCCCCGATGTAGACGAAGCCACAACGGGTACAGCGGATGCAGTATACCACATTGGCAGATGTGCAGGTGAACCTCTGCCTGATGTGGATAGTCTTCTTGGGGCCTGGGATTGGGGTGAGGGAGGAGGTGTGGGGGCAGGTGTAGCACTTCCTGCGGTTACAAGGAAAAGTGCCGGGTGCGGTGGGGCTGGAGGGGAGTGTGGAGCGGACAAGGGAGTCGCGGAGGGAGTGGTCCCTCCGGAAGGCAGATAAGGGTGGGGAGGGAAAGATGTCTTTGGTGGTGGGGTCTGACTGCAGATGGCGGAAGTGTCGGAGGATGATGCGTTGGATCCGGAGGTTGGTGGGGTGGTATGAGAGGACGAGGGGGATTCTTTTTTGGTTATTGTTGCGGGGACGGGGCGTGAGGGATGTGTTCCGGGAAATGCGGGAGACACTGTCGAGGGCGTTCTCGACCACTGTGGGGGGGAAGTTGCGGTCCTTGAAGAATGAGGACATTTGAGATGTGCGGGATTGGAATGTCTCATCCTGGGAGCAGATGCTTCGACTTGTCTGCCTCCTCTCCACCTATTCTCTCCTCTATCCATCTTCTATCTGCCTCCCCCTCTCTCCCTATTTATTTCAGAACCCTCTTCTCCTCCCCCATTTCTGATGAAGGGTTTAGGCCCGAAACGTCGAGTTTTCCTGCTCCTATGATGCTGCTTGACCTGTAGGTCTAGCAGCATCTTTGGAGAGAAAGTAGAGTTAATATTGTGAATCTAATAACCTTTCATCAAAATATTCTCATACCATAAGAAATAGGAACAGGAGTAGGCCATTCAGCCCTTTGTGCCTGAGCCATTATTCAAAAGGATCATGGCTAGTCTAACATTCCTCACATCCACTTTCCCATCCTTTCCCCACAATCCTTTATTTCCTGACTCATCAAGAATCCTTAAATGTACATGAGGACTCTGCCCCTAGATCTCTAGGCCCGAAACGTCAGCTTTCCTGGTCATATGATGCTGCTTGGCCTGCTGTGTTCATCCAGCTCTACACCTTGTCATCTTGGATTCTCCAGCATCTGCAGTTCCTACTACCTCCGAAACAATTTTAACCCCTTTAAAAATCCTATAAGTTTCAACGCGATCATCCTGTCATCGTATCAGTAACTTAGACTGACACCAATAAGAATTTGTGGCAGCAATTCTCCAAAGTCACCCCAGATCATAGCTGTCATTACAATATGTTGGCAGTGGTCAGTACCATTGTCCCCTATTAAAATATGGCAAACAAAGCTGCAGAGTTTGACTAGATAATACGAGCCTGAAAAAAATATTCAGCTCTACAAGCGATACAGCCAAACAAGGTGAAGAAGCAGGGAAAAGAAAACCAGTCAGAAAATTGAGAGCATTACTTTCAATATCCAGCGTGAAAGCACACAAAGTCAGTCAGTTTCTGTGCAAACTGCAGCCAGCAACAATATACTGCAACAGCTCTTGTGAACACTATGCCTGCCTATGTTGTTAACCTCATTAACCGAGCCAATCATATAGGGTTATCAGAAGTTTTTATTATCGTCATAGATCCTGCACCCAATAGTCGAGTTTCACCTTAGGGTGTATCACACATAGATTGGGTGGGGGTGGTGGGGAGAAGGTGGTGGAGGTGCATCAGGTGCATCTTCCTGTATGGAAGACAAGGGGATGGCAGTAGGCATCTACAGGAAAGAGAAGTCACACATAGGAAATTTCTAGAGTGTCTGTCAGTATAGTTTAGAAATGTATGGCCTCCGCTCCTCCCCTGTATGTGATCACAAAGCTTTAAGAAATTCAGGCTGAAGAGGGTCAGTCTGCATTTGGGCCTGTGCTTTGTAGACCCAAAGCAACTCAGGCACAACTGGGCACATAGGTGGCATGGGTTCTAAGGAAGGGTCACTAAACCCGAAATGTAAACTCTGATTCTTTTCTTCACAGATGCTGCCAGACCTGCTGAGGTTTTCCAACTTCTTCTGCTTTTGTTCAGGCACAACTGCATTGGTCTTCTAGGTCAACAACAGGACAGGGTCAACAACAGGATAGTCTCCCTCCACTTCAGCTGCTAAGATGAAGGTATCATTTACACTAGTCAGAGAGAAGTTGAGTCTTCAACTGGTAAGTAAAAGCTAGCATATCCTGCATTAAATATTCCGAGTTCTAATAATCCGCTGACTGAATCCTATTCTGTTCATTTCCAGCAAGGTCAAGCAAACCTGTGTCTTAAGTTAAGCATTCCAAAATATGTCTTGTAGATTTTCTTTTTTATTTAGCAATTATATTGTAGACCAGCAATGACTCTACGGAGGCTCTGATTTGCCCTCAGATGTAGTGAGAGACAGAAAAAAAAATTTACTAATGGCACAGAGGTAGCATGGATTTTACATATTTGTAAATAATCTTTTCACTTTTGAAAATACATTTTCACTCTTGCTGTTGAAATATCTTCTCCAGTGTAATTTTCACTGCCAGGCTTGTTTAAGTCTCATCCATGTGAGAAATAAACAGCATCTTCAGAAATGCATGGATGAGAGACATTATAATGGCCAAGCATTGCTGTCTCACAACCAAATCACGCCACTCTGCCCGACGCCAACACTGCTCTGCCCACCACCCCCACAGTCAGCAGCTCCACAGTAAACACCAGCTCCCAGCCCTGCCAGGCCTTCACCATCCCCCCAGACCTCCCCCTCACTGAGGACGAACGGTCAGTCCTCAGTAAAGGATTTACCTTGATCCCCCTCTATCTGAACATCAATGAATACCGCTCACGTCTGGACGTCAAACAGTTTTTCTGCCGCCTCTGCCTCCGTGCTTATTTCTTTAATCGCTAGTCTAACCCCGCCTCTACTGACCCCTTCTCCCGTCTCCAACACACCCCATCCTCCTGGACACCACCCAAGGCCTCCTACCCTCCCTCAACCTCTTCATCTCTAACTGCCGTTGCAACATCAATCACCTCAACCTCTCCACCCCTCTCACCCACTCCAACCTCTCCCCCACAGAAAATGCAGCTTTCTGCCTCCTCCGCTTCAACCCTAACCTCACTATAAAGCCTGCGGACAAGGGAGGTGCAGTTGTGGTATGGCGCACTGACTTCTACATCACCGAGGCCAGGCACCAACTCTCTGACACCACCTCCTACCACCCACTTGATCCTGACCACCTAAACATCATCTCCCAGACCATCCATAACCTCATCACCTCAGGTGACCTCCCATCCACAGCCTTCAACCTCATCACTCCCCAACGCCACACCACCCACTTCTATCTCCTTCCTAAAATCCATAAATCCAACTGCCCTGGTTGACCCATTGTCTCTGCCTGCTCCTGCCCCACTGAACTTATCTCCACTAATCTCGACTCCACATTCTCCCTCCAGTCCAGGAACTCCCCACCTATGACCGTGACACCAGCCACGCCCTCCACCTCCTCCAAAACTTCCAATTCCCTGGCCCTCAACACCTCATCTTCACTATGGACATCCAGTGCCTATATACTTGCATTCCCCTTGCAGGTGGCCTAAAAGCCCTCAGCTTCTTCCTCTCCCGCAGGCCCGACCAGTCCCCCTCTATCAACACCCTTATCTGCTTAACCGAACTCGTCCTTACCCTTAACAATTTCTCCTTCAACTCCTCCCACTTCCTACAGACTAAGGGGTGGCCATGGGTATTCACATGGGCCTCAGCTATGCCTGCCTCTTTGTAGGATACGTGGAACAGTCCCTCTTCCGCAGCTACACTGGCACTATCCCCTACCTCTTCCTCCATTACATCGATGACTGTATCGGCACTGCCTCGCGCTCCAACAACGAGCTCGAACAGTTCATCCACTTTATTAACACCTTCCACCTCAACGTTAAGTTCACCTGGACGATCTCTGATACCTCTCTCTCCTTCCTAGACCTCTCTGTCTCCATCTCTGGTAACCACCTGGAAACTGATATCTATTTCAAGCCTACTGACTCCCACAGCTACCTAAAATACACCTCCTTTCACCCACCTTTCTGCAAGAATGCTATCCCCTATTCCCAATTCCTTCACCTCCGCTGCATGTGCTCCCAAGTTGAAGTGTTCCACTCTCAGATATCCCAGATGTCCTTGTTTTTCAAGGACCGCAATCTCCCCTCCACAATGGTCGAAAACGCCCTCGACCGCATCTCTTGCGTTTCCCGCACCTCAGCTCTCACACCCCCTCCCCGCAATAACAACAGAGACAGAATTCCCCTTGTCCTTACGTATCACCCCATCAACCTCCGGATTCAACGCATCATTCTCCGCCACTTCCATGAAAGACTTCATTGTCCAACACTTGAATATGATAAGCTGACTGAAGGCTTAAGGACCACTAAACTTTACAACCATGTGAAGATAGTTCATAGTCTCACTGAATGTTGCCCCCCTACTGGTCAGTAGAATATGTAATGGTCAGTAGAATTTATGTGAAAGTGGGATCAGCCAAAGCTATTAAGTGCACAGATGAATAATGAAACATTTATTCAGCAATAGAAAAGTTCAAGGATTGAAAAACAAATCACGTGCTTTTCACTAATCAAGGGCTGCTTCCCAAATTAACAATATAATATTAAACAATTAAATGAATTCCAAATCCAGTTTATTCATCCAGGAAGCAGGTGTTAATTAGGTTATCTCAGGCTTCTTGGGCTTGATGATGCATTATCAATGTGTCACAAGACTATATTCAGAAGTAGTATTCTGTATTTCTCAGCAGCTATCCCCCTATTGCTCAAGGACCTTGAAAGGATACAGGAATTAGTAGGTTTGCGAGTATTTAATAGTCATAGTAGCTTGCAGGATATCCAGTGCACATATCAAAAATTTAGAATCAACAGATACATATAATTCAAGCACTGATGGAATGGAAGCCTTTTCAAATTGCATGACATCATCAGAGTCTTACGGCACAGAGAATGCCTTTCAACCTATTATGTTGACTCTTTGAAAATATTCCTTTTGGACACCACTTCTATGACCATACTATTTTTCCCATAATCCTGTAAATTTCTCCTTTACAGGTACATATCCGCTTTCCTTTAGAAAATTTACGACTGAAGACAGTTGGGTACACTAACTCTTCTCTGAGGAACTATTTGTGATTTTTCATATTCTTTGAAAAATAAAGTGAAGGGGTTAAGAATTCTTCCAATAATATTTCTTAGCATAGTAAACCCAATGTTCTTTTTGATCACTTGACAAAGATTTACTCCTCATCACTCAGCACAATGCGTTATATACTCCCAACATTTCACAAAGCCGTGCCATTCTTCCAATACACATTCAAGCAACTCCTCTCACGAAGTTTAAACTGTTGATATTAGCCAGTAATCTGAATACAAAACATGTTCAGGATGCTCAATCCAGTCAAAACCTCATGTCCATACATGCAAGTTTTCACATAGTTTTCACAAGCAGCACAAACAAGTTGCATTTATGGGAGAAGTCACCAGAAGCTGACATTTGAATTATTAACGTGGAAGAGAATGAACAATGTCAAATTTGTAAAGGTTTCTATCTGTACAATAATTCCAAATTTTATTCCTGTAAATTTATATCAAGAAAGTCTCATCTGTCAAGAAAATGAAGGGCTTTGCAGCTATATTTATTACAATCATTTTTAAATTGCAGTTTGCTTTCACTTTAATAATTTTCTCCCACACTTGAAACTGGAATTTTCATACTAACAAGAAAAGCAGCAAATAAAAATTTAAAGGAAGCTATTGGAAGCATTCTGGGTTTAAATGTATTTCACCTGTTGTTACCTATAAAAGGTACAAGAAGTCTTATTTCATCTGCTCACTTCTCCCTTGCAAGGGATTCAAAGTATTTCATACCAATCCCCCCATATTTTCTCTCCCTCAAACTTTATCAGATTAAAGTAAAACATAATTTAACTACAAACTAGTTAAGAACAAGGGACAGCAATTTTAATGTGGGCCATGATTTATGACAATGGTGTCCGAAGCTTAGTGGTGGCCTTAGCTGGTCGACCAGTTGATAATCCCAATACTGATTGCAGCATGTCCATCAAATACTATTGTACATTAAAAAAAGGAAATGGAAGTAAAAATAGCTCATCTGACCCCCTCTGCCCAGCCCTGCCATTCACTTAGATATGATTGTGGATTCAACTCCACTTTGTTGCCTACGTCTGATAATGTGGTCCAGCTAACATATGATTCCAGAACCGCAGCAATGCGGTTCACTCCACTTTGCCCTGAAATTGTCCAGTAAACCACTAAACATGGGGGAAAATTAGGGATAGATAACAAATGTTGGCCTTGCCAGTAACACCAATATTTTATGAGAAAAATAAAAAAAAACTTTGACTCTCTTGTAGATCAAAAATCTAATTATATGATGATTAATATTTTCATGTGTTTATAAGTATCATTATATCCTCATTTAATAAACTCATTTGAAAAATATCAGATTTGTGTTTCCCATTTTTAGACTAGAAATCTTGTTAGAAACTCAGCTTCTCCAATCTTAAAAATATCCTGTAATCTACTAGTTCATCCATTAAGACCTCCAGCATAAGATGTTGCTCAGTTTATTTCAACCTGACACTTTTTCAAAATCAATCATTTATGAATTTGTCAGAACACACATCTCTCTCTTATTTCATATCCCATTTTACTAATGCACAACATTTTGGTTGTACGCTTATTATTAATGGAAAGAAAAAGTATCAGACGCAATTAACTATTTTTGAGCGTTATTACTGTTGTAACAAATGTGACCAGTGCACAGAAAGATTCTAAAAATTAGCAATGCAATAGAGACCAGATATTGTGCTTTGATTTTCCCAGGTACAGAGCCACCAAATATATTTTATCATGTTCATTCATAAGGCTCAAATCTCACATTTTAAAAATTGGCTAAACCTATATGCATATATTTCAATTTCTTTTATGAAAATCTGATGTTAACAATGTTATGCTTATACAAGTTTCATTTTAATATACAGGGTATAATCGACAGAGTCTCAGGTCCTCCACCCAAATCCCGTTCTAAAGACTTATCTACAGTGCAACTGGTTTCCCTGTCTGCTACTGTACAACACACTATTCAGTTACGCCGCTTACTCAGTTTAGCCTGTACTGTCTTGTGGTATAGCTTCATCAGGTTTTCACCTCTTTTTTTATGTACCTCTGGTACTGCTCCAGGATTGCTTTGCTAAATGTATTGATCCAGGGTTGGACCCCAAGATCGACGGTCATAGTAAAGCTTGGGATATGCCAGGTTGGTAAATTGAAGATTGTGGTTGAATAAAATTTGGTTGCTCCTAGGAGTCCATGATGTCTCTCAGAGTGCTGTTGGATCTTGTGTTTTAGTATATTATGTTTCATTTTAGTAACTACCCAGATGAACAAATGATTAAAGAAAAAACAGCAATACTTAAGACCATAAGACATCAGAGCAGAAGAAGGCCATTCAGCCTATCAAGTTCACGATGCCACTTAGTGAGATTGTGGCCAATCTGATAATCTTCAGTTTCCCAGAACCTTTGATCCCCTTAATGAGTAGAAACTTTTCTATCTCAGCATTGAATATGTTTAACGAACCAGCATCTATAGCCATCTGAGAGACAGAATTCCACAGATTCAACATCCTCAGAGAAAAATAGTCCTCCTTATCTCTGTTTTGAATGAGCAACTCCTTACTCTGAGATTATACATCTAATTCTAAACATTCCAATGAAGAACTTTCTTTTCATCCAGAGGGTGGTAGATATATGAAACGTGTTGCCCACGAGGGTGGTGGAGGCAGGTACTCGCACAACATTTAAGAAGCATCTGGACAAGTACTTAAAATGGCAGGGCATAGTAGCCTCTGGACCAAGATCAGCTAAATGGGATCACAGCAGTTTGGTGTTCGTTGGTTGACATATACACGGTAGGTCAAATAGTCTGTTTCTGTGCTGTTATGACTCTATGAAAGTACTGTTCATTTTGAAGTATAGAAGTCAGACCTGTGTGTGTAATTTGCATGCTTTACAGGCTTCTCCTGGCTTTTTCTTCCCTCTGGGTAAAGTTATAGTTGTAGAAAACCTTGGAGGAAGCTACTTTAAAATTATGGGGCTGGATGAACACAGCAGGTCAAGCAGCATCATAGGAGCAGGAAAACTTGACGTTTCGGGCCTAAACCCTTCATCAGAAATGGGGGAGAGGAAGAGGGTTCTGAAATAAATAGGGAGAGAGGGGGAGGTGGATAGAGGATGGATAGAGGAGAGGATAGTTTAGGCCCGAAACGTCAAGTTTTCCTGCTCCTATGATGCTGCTTGACCTGCTGTGTTCATCCAGCCCCATGCTTGTTATCTCGGATTCTCCAGCATCTGCAGTACCTTTTATCTCTACTTTAAAATTAGCTGCAATGTGAATCATCTGGTTATTCAACTTTTAAGGAAACAAAAACTGAACCAGTGATTTGAAAAATGGTTTGTAAAATGATGAAGCATGCTGAGCTTTTATATTAAGACAAAAATCATGCAACACCAGGTTATAGTCCAACAGCTTTAATTTGAAATCACAAGCTTTCAGAGCACAGGCTTTTTGTCAGGTGAAGTGAGAGAGAAGAGCACACAGCCAGAGTTTATAGGCAGAGAGATCAAAAGATCATACAATTAGTATGAGCAGAGTGTCGAATAATAAATCTCTGCAGGTGACTAAGTGTTGGACGGTGTAAGTAAAGTGTAACCAGTTGAATAACAAGCAAAGGGACGACCTATAATCCAATGAAATGAGGCAGAGAGATAATTACAAAAATTAAAAATAGGTAGGTGCTGGAGACAATCTAAATGACTGAGCTAACACGAAGGTGTAAGACTTACATGCTGAGGGTCTAACCAAAGTAATAAGTAATCCAAAACTGTACAAACTAATTAAACGTAGAGAGATCATAACAATTTGTCAAGGTGACGCTGTCAAAACAGGACAGTAAGGAAGGTTTTACAGATACAGAACAGTGCAGTGGGGTCAGTACCTATGCACTCTCATCGTACGTAGTTCTCGCACTGGAAACTTCCACTGCCTTCCAAGATACACAAAGCAAACACACCTAGACATCCCATTGTATCAGGCAATGGGATCCTGTGCGACAACCCCTTTGGCTATGTTGCGGACATCTTGAAACCCATTGTACAAGGAACCCCAGGTTCTGTCACGACACTACAGAATTCATACAGAAACTCAGCACCCACGGACCAGTTGAACCAGGAACATTCCTCGTCACAATGGATGTTTCGGCACTCTACACCAGCAACCCCCACAATGATGGCATCACTGCAACAGCCTCAGTACTCAATACCAACAACTGTCAATTTCCAGATGCCATTCTCACAACTCAGCCGCTTCATCCTCGATCACAGCAAGATCTTCACCTTCAAGAACCAGTTCTTTATCCAGACACACAGAACAGCCATGGGGAGCAAATTGGAACCCCAATATGCCAACATTTTCATGTACAAGTTTCAGCAAGGTTTCTTTGCTGCACAGGACCTCCAACCAATGCTCTACACCAGACACATCAACGATATTTTCTTCCTCTGGACCCATAGCAAGGAATCACTGAAATGACTACATAGTGGTATCAACGAGTTTCATCCTACCTTCAGACTTACCAAGGACTACTCTTCTAAATCAGTTTCATTCTTGGACACATGCATCGCCATCAAGGACGGACATCTCAGTACCTCACCCTACTGCAAGCCCAAGGATAACCTCACAATGCTGCACTTCTCTAGCTTCTATCCTAAATATATTAAAGGAGTGCTCCCCTATGGACAATGCCTGTGCATACACAGGATTTGCTCAGATGAAAAGGAATGCAACAGGTACCTAGAGATTTTGAAGGACACCCTCATCAGAGCAGGATACAATGCTCAATTCGTTGATCGCTAGTTCCGACGTGCCACAGCAAAAAAACTGCAATGACCTCCTCAGAAGACAGACACACGACACGACCAACAGAGCACCCTTCGTTATCCAGTACTTGAACCAGAGAGACTACGCCATGTTCTTTGCAGCCTTCCACATGACATCGATGACGACGAGCATCTCACCAAAATCAATGTTAAGCTCCCCTTCTCGCCTTCAAACTATCACCGGACCTTACACAGACCAGCAAATTACTCAGCCTTCAGGACAACACCGACCACAACATCACACAACCCTGCCATGGGAACCTCTGCAAGACATGTCAGATCCTCGACATGGATACTACCATCACACATGGGAACACCACCCACCACGTACACAGCAGATAGTCACGTGATTCCGCCAATGTTGTCTGTCCCATACACTGCAGGATGCCCCAAGGCATGACATATTGGGAAAACGATGCAGATGCTAATGACAACAGATGAATGGACTCCACACAACAATCGCCAGACAGAAATGTACCCTCCCAGACACTTCAGCAGTCAAAGACATTCAGTTTCTGATCTTCAAATAAGCATCCTCTAAGGCAGAGATAAACAACAATGCAGAATCACCGAGCAGAAACTGATAGCCAAGTTCCATACACATGAAGACGGCCTCAACCGTGATCTTGGGTTTACGTCGCGCTACATGTGACCCCACTGCACTGTTCTGTATCTGTTATGACACCGTCACCTTGATAAATTGTTATGATTTCTGCACCTCAATTAGCTTGTACAGTTTTGGAATACTTATTACTTTGGTTAGACCCTTGGCATGTGGCTCTTATACCTATCATGTTATTCCAGTCATTTAGTTTGTCTCCAGCACCACCGTATTTTTAATTTTTTTGTAATTATCTCTCCAGCTCATTTAATCGGATTATTGGTCATCCCTTCACTTGTTATCCAACTGTTGATACTTTACTCTCACCCTCTAACACTCTTGGTCACCTGCAAAGATCTTTTGATCTCTCTACCCTTGATCTCTTTGCTCTTCTCTCTCACTTCACCTGACATAGGGGCTGCACTCCAAAAGCTTGTGATTTCAAATAAATCAAATAAACCTGTTGGACTATAACCTGGTGTTGTGTGACTTGTGACTTTATCCATCCTAGTCCAATGCCGACATTTCCACATCACTTATATAAAGACACAGTGAAACATTCAAACTCATTCAAGATTAGGTTTCACCAGCAATCAAGGAAATATGGAGAGTTCCAAAATGTTTCAATACAAGGTGGCACCATTAAATTCCGTGAACCCTGGAGGGATATACAGCTATACAGCATTGGATTAAGAGAAAAAGAGAGGCTCATGGCAGATATCAAGAGCTTGAAATAGCATAAGACTAATAGGTGCAGAGATTGCACAAGAAAAAAAAACTTAAAAGACAGATTAGGAGAGCTAAAAGGGAAGCTGAAAGGACACTGGTAGGTAAAATAAAGGAAAATCCTAAATTGTTTTACAAATGCATAACGGGTAAAATGAAAAAGGAAAACGTAGGGCCCATTAAGAACCACAGTTGTAATGTATGTGTGGAAGGAGTGAATGTGGGGAGGTTTCTAAATGAATACTTTGGATTTTTATTAGCTAATGAGAGGGATGATCCGAGCATAGAAATCAGGGAGAATATCTGCAACAGAATTAAAGAAATTAGCAGAGAAGAGGTTCTGAGCGACAGGCTTGAAAGTACATAAATCTCTGGGGCTGGGTGAAATGTATTCCAGGTCTTCTTGGAGAAAGACTAGAAAGGAAATAGCAAGGACACTTGCAAAAATTTTTAATTTCTCTCTAACCATAGGAAAGGCGTGGAGGATAGCCAATGTGATACCATTATTCAAGAAGAGTGCAAGTGATAAATCAGGAAACTACAGGCTGGTCAGTCTCACCTCAGTAGTGGATCAACTATTAGAAGCAATCCTGAGGACAGTATTAGTGTGCATTTGGACTGCCACTGATTAATCAAAACCAGTCAACATAGTTTTGTTACAGGGAGATCATGTCTGACCAACTTGATTAAATTTTTCGAAGAGGTGACCAAGTGCATACATGAGGGCAAAGATTTAGATATAGTCTACTTAGACTTCAGCAAGGTTTTTGATTAGGTCCCAAGGGGAGACCAATAGCAAAGCTAAGAGCCCATGGGGACACAAGGAAATTTGGTAAATTGTATTCAAAACTGGCTTAGGTGGCAGGAGGCAGAGGGTGATGGTTGAGGGGTGTTTTTCTGACTGGAAATCTGTGTCCAGTGAGGTCCCACAGGGGTCAACATTGGGGCCCTTGCTGTTTCTGGTTTATATAAATGATGTAGACTTGAACGTGGAAGGGTTGATCACAAATGATACAAAAATTGATGGGGTGGTGAACGTGTGCAGTTCTGGAAAGCACATTATAGGAGAGATGTGATGGCACTGGAGAGGGTCCAGAGGAGATTTCCAGGATATTGCCTGGGTTGGAGAGCTTCAGTAATAAAGAGAGATTGGACAGACCAGAGTTTATTCCTTACAGCAGAGGAAACTGAGATGGGGCATGATTCAGATGCATTAAATTATGAGGGACATATATATATATATAAATTACCAGGAGGCATTGACTTAAAGTTAGGGGAGAAGATTGAGAGGAGATGTGACGAAAAACTTTTTCACACGGTGGGGTGGTGAGAATATGGAAGGGTGATAGAAGCAGAAACCTTTGTAACACTTAAGTAGTATTTACATGTGCACTTGCATTGCCAAAGCTGACAGAGGGCAAAATGCTGGAAAATTGGATTGGAATGATAACGTTGTATCAGAGATAAAAGGTACTGCAGATGCTGGAGAATCCGAGATAACAAGCATGGGGCTGGATGAACACAGCAGGTCAAGCAGCATCATAGGAGCAGGAAAACTTGACGTTTTGGGCCTAAACCCTTCATCAGAAAATGATGAAGGGTTTCTGATGAAGGGTTTAGGCCCGAAACGTCAAG
>JAHRHZ010000249.1:13406073-13420027 GCA_024137785.1 Ginglymostoma cirratum
TTTCGGGCCTAAACCCTTCATCAGAAACCCTTCATCATTTTCTGATGAAGGGTTTAGGCCCAAAACGTCAAGTTTTCCTGCTCCTATGATGCTGCTTGACCTGCTGTGTTCATCCAGCCCCATGCTTGTTATCTGGAATGATAACGTGGTTGTTTTCGGTCGATGTACTCATGATGGGCCAAATGGTGTTTTTCTGTGCTGTAAATCCATATGACTTTATAACACAGTGGAAGTGAATGTTACAACAAAATGAAGAATGGCAAATGCTGGAATCTGAAGCAAAAACAGAAGGTGCTGGAGAAACTCAGTAGGTCTGGCAGCATCTGTAGAAAGAAAAACAATGTTAATGTTTTGAGTCTCAATATAAATTTGGAAATGCAGAAATTTCTCATCACACAGCCAAATTGTTGGCCCTTTATTGTGAAACAGAACTGAGCTCCTTTATGATCTTCTAAGTTTTCATGACATAATCACTCATTCCTTTAAACTCCAGCCTACATAAACTCAATTTACTCAGCGTCTGATCAGAGGACTATTCTCTCACCATGGGTCCAACCGATCTGAAGAGCCTTCACTGTTCTGCTTCCAAGGCAAGTACTGCTGCATTCTCTTAAAAGCCTGATGACTTAACATGGAAGTTTTCCAAACAATAGAGATTCTTTAAGTGTGCTATGTACTTTTTTTGTCCAAAGCAATGATCTGAACCTAAATAATCCAAAACCTGCTACAACCTCAATCCTGATGCCGCCAATTTTTAAATATCCTTCGTTAAGAATGTAGACCAACACTGCATGATGGAAGGGGACAGCATAATGTGGCTGGTAAGGAGACTGAATTGGACAGGACACATACTGCTCTCTTGACAGCGGTTTATTTGTGATGGGTCAGGTGTAATACCATCCTGTGGTGGCTTACTCCTTCTCTCATATTTGCATGAATGCTTCTTACTTACAACTTTTTCTAATTACATCTCGTCTGCATGATAAACTCACCAGTTAATGAAAATATTGTGACACCCAGTTCACATTCACTTAAAGGTTCTGTGCAAAATTCAGGTTTATGCTGTTTCATTGCTAATGTCACTAGTGGCCCTTAAGAACCGAAAAAACTGTGGATGCTGTAAATCAGGAACAAAAACAAAGTTGCTGGAAAAGCACAGCAGGTCTGGCAGCATCTGTGAAGGCAAAAACAGAGTTAACGTTTCGGGTCCGGTGACCCTTCCTCAGAACCTCAGTTCTGAACCAAGTATGAAAAAAGACCTTGTTTGAGGTAGAGCCATTATATATGATCAGATATCAAATGCAATTTTGAATGTATAACAGGGATCAATAATAAAGGTTCAGCCAAGAATACATAACAATACATAAATACACAAGCATGCAGTCAATCAAGTGTTATTTCTTTTATCAAATTAATTAAAATTACGTTAAGTGTTCAATGGCTTTTTAAACACTTTGAATTTAGAAACATAATAATATTAATCTTTCAGACTGCATCATAAAAGGCTACTAAGCAGAAAATTGGACAGATTGCTAACTGTCTGAAACTAGCCCTGTACGTACCACCAAAGTCTACCCTAATTTCATGCTCCGCATAACAATAATAAATCTTCAATCCAACAACGAGCCTATAAACCCTTCATGCACCACAAAGTTCTGACTGTTAATTCTTTTATGTACGACACAGCCACCTATTAAAAGCCTTCAACATATCTCAACAGCTTGCCTAGCAACCATTCCCTCAACCCCATTATCCTTCATTGGCCTTCCCATTAGTAGACTCCTGGCTAAAATCAAACTTTTTGCTTACCAAAGAATCTTGCTTTGAAAACTGGCTTATGTAGCACATCATGCAGGGTCATAGACTTAAAGCCTACAGTACGGAAGAATATAAGACCATAGTAGGTACAGGCCCATTTGAGCCCTCTCCACCATTTAACCAGATCATGGATTAGCTTTGACCTCATTATGATTTTATCGCACCATTCTTTGACATCTTTCATATTTAGAAATCCATAGAATTTTGTCTTGAATATAATTAATGCTTAAGCCTTCATAGCCCTCTTGGGTAGAACATTTCAAAGATTCTAAATGAAGAAGTTCTTGTTTAGCACAATCCCAAAAGACCTGATTCTGGACAACCAACAACTTACTCCATCCAAGAGAAACATATTACATTTGTCCTGTCAATCTCTGAAAGAACTTTGTAAAAGTTAGTGAGATCATTCTCAAAATCTAGAAAATATAAGCGCAGGCCCCCTCTATTTAATCTATCACCCAGGATATACCAACAAGGAACAAGAGTAGGTCACTCGACGCTTTCAGACTACTCCACTATTCAATACGATCTGGTTTTAACCTCAATTATACGTTCCTGCATATCCCTTAGCAGTGAACTCTGCCTTCAATATATTTAACAATTGTGCATCCATGGCCATTTGAGGAAGGGAATTCCAAACACTGAGGGGGAAAAAAGAGATTTTCCTCATAGCTGTTTTAAATGGATGACAGGTGCTTTATTTTTAAACTATGACCTCTTGTTCGAGATTCACCCACAACAGTGAACATCCTTTCCACAGCCACCTGGTAAAGTCCCCTCAGGATTTTATATGTTTCACTTCAGTCATGTTTAAACTCCAGATGATATAGGCCTGACTAGTTTTTCCTCATAAGGACAATCTCCATCATCCCAGGAATCAGAATGGTTAACTTTTCTTACACCCATTTTGTGGCAAGTACTTCCTTCTTTCGGTAAGGAGATCAAAACTGACAATACATAGATCACAGAATCCCTACAGTGTGGAAACAAGCCCTATGGCCCAACAAGTCCACACTGACCTACAGAGCATCCCACCCAGACCCATTCCCCTATAACCCACCTACACATCCCTGAACATTATGGGCAATTTAGCATGGCCAAACCACCTGGCCTGCACATCTTTGGACTGTGGGAGGAAACCGGAGCACCCGGAGGAAACCCACACAGAAACGGGGAAAATGTGCAAACTTCATACAAACAGTCACCCAAGGGTAGAATCAAACCCGGGTCCCTGGCACTGTGAGGCAGCAGAGCTAACCACTGATTTTATACAAGATTCTATACAGTTGCAGCAAGATATAACTATTCTTGAACTCAAATAAAGAGTTCTACGAATAAAGACCAACATACCATTTGCCTTCCAAATTACTTGTTGCACCTGCACGCTAGATATCATAGACTTAAGAACAAGGTCTTTTTGGAAATCAATACTTCCTAACTTCTTAAGAATAAGTATGTCTTTCTGTTTTTCCTACTAAACTAGATAACTTCACTTTTGTTTTATTTGTTCACGGGATGTGGATATCACTGGCTAGACCAGCATTGTTGCCTACCCTGAACGGTTCAGGGGCAGCTTAGAGTCAACCACATTGGAGTCACGTGGAGGCTTGGCAAGGTATGAGTAGCAGATTTCCTTCCCTAAAGGATAATAGGTACTTTAGGACAACCAGAAAAGAAATAATGGCATTATCGTGAGACAATTAATCCAGAGACCCAGGTAATGTTCTGGGGACCCAGGTTCAAACCCTGCCATGTAGAATCTGAATTCAACAAAAATCTAGAATTAGGAGTTTAACGACGACTATTGTTCATTTGGTTCACTTATCCCCTTTAGGGAAGGAAACTGCTATCCTTACCTAGCCTGGCCGACACAGGACCCCAGACCCAGGTTGACTCTCAATAGCCCTCTTGGATTCTGGTGATAAGCAATAAATGCTGGCTTAGCCAGCGATGCCCACATCTCATGAATGATTTTCTTTAAAAAATTGACTGGTTGCATGGTCATCAGAAGACTAGCTTTTTATTCCACCAACACACTGAATTGAAATGTCACCATCGAACCCATGTCTTCAGATCATCAGCCAGGGGCTCTGGATTACTAGTGCAGTGATTTTACCACTATGCCACTGCCTTCCTTTCTTTTAAAACAAATTATAGACCATCTGCTATGTTCATGTCCACTCACTTAGTCTGGAAAAATTTTCTTGAAATCTTTGTATCCGCCTTGCAACACACACTCCCCACCTGCTTTTGCATCACTAATAAGCTTGGACATTTGATATTTGGACCCCAATGAAATAATTGATATTGACTTTGAATAGAACATAAGAACCAGGAGCAAGAGTTGGCCATCTGGTCCTTCGCGCCTGCTCCACTATTCAATAAGTTGATCTTTTCACAGCTTCAGTTTCACTTACCCACTCTCTTACCATAACCTTTAATTCCCTAACTAATCAAAAAATAATCTTAGCTTTGAAAACATTCACTGAGGAATAGCTCAGGGTCAAGCACCGAACATTGTGGTATCCACTAGTCGCATTCTGACAACCCGAAAAGTACCAATTCATTCATATCCTGTTGTATCTGTTAACCAATTTGTCATTACAAATCTGTCAGTTTGTACTAGTATGCTACCCTCAAGGTTCTGCGCCCTTAATTTTGTTTCCCAACTTCTTGAGTGGAATCTTAAAGCAGTCTGAAAATTCCAATATACCACATTCATTAGATCCCCATTATCATTACTGTTGTATAGCAAAGAAAAATTCTCAGAACACTTGAGCATGTTTGATGAAAATTATTTTGTGTTTCACTAATCTGTTTATTCAGTCCAATCCTACATAAAAACAGAAAGTGCTAAAGAAATTCAATAGCCCTGGTAGCACCTGTGGAGACAGAAGGAATTAATGGGCTGGATACACATATCTACAGTAGGTTTATTTTCAAAAGAGGGGACATGTAAAATAGTATCGCGCATTGTCCACAACCTTCCCAAACACTCCAGAGCTTAATCTCACAATACGATGGGTGGGCTGATGCCAAAATCAGCAGCCTGCCTATTATATATAAATGAATAAATAAATAAGGGTTCGTGGATCTTGTGGAAAGACCAGTTGACGCAATTTTACCCTGTCTTTGACACTACACGGTGAGTGCAGTTAGGCAAGTGGGACGGTCGGTTTATTATGTTTAATGAGTTTTTAAAAAGCACAGGAAAGTGTGGTTACCATCTTCACAGGATGCCCTTTGCGCAGAAACATATTATACTTTGATTTCCAGAAGGCATTTGATAAGGTGCAACATTGAACGTTACTGCGGGAAATGAAAGTTCACGGGGTAGGGTAACATGATAGCACAGATAGAACATTGGCTGCACGTTGGAAGATCCAGTATGAATACGTAGGATTTTTTTAGATTGGCAGGATGTGATAGAAATAGAAACAGAATAGAATAGAAAAACAGTACTGCACAGTGCAGGCCCTTCAGCCCACGATGTTGTGCCGACCTATTATCCGACTCTAAGATCAAACTACCCTGCATACTTTACATTGTACGAGAATATAGAATATAGAACAGTACAGCATAGTACAGGCCCTTCGGCCCACAATGTTGTGCCGAACCTTTACCCTAAATCTAAAGTCTATCTAACCTCCACCCCTACCTTATACAATCATCCATCTGCCTACCTAATAGCCACTTAAATGCCCCTAATCAGGCCGACTCCAACACCTTCTCCGGCAATGCACTCCACGCCCCTACCACTCTCTGAGTAAAGAACCTACCTCTGAAGTCTCCCCTATATCTACCTCCACTCACTTTAAAACTACGTCCCCTTGTAATAGCTACCTCCACCCGAGGATAAAGTCTCTGGCTGTCCACTCTATCTATACCTCTGATCATTTTGTACACCTTTATCAAGTCACCTCTCATCCTTCGTCGTTAGAAAGAGAAAAGCTTTAGCTCTCTCAACCTTTCCTCATAAGACCTTCCCTCCATTCCAGGCAACATCCTGGGAAATCTCCTCTGCACCTTTTCCAATGCTTCCACATCTTTCCTGTAATGAGGTGACCAGAACTGGACACAATACTCCAGATGTGGCCGAACCACGCTTTTGTATAACTGGAGCATAACTTCACGGCTCTTGAATTCAATCACTCTATTAATGAAAGCTAACACACCATACGCCTTCTTAACAACTCTATCCACCTGGGTGGCAGCTTTCAGGGAACTGTGGACATGAACCCCAAGATCCCTCTGTTCCTCCACGCTGCCAAGAATCTTGTTAACCCTGTATTCTGCTTTCAAGTTTGTCCTTCCAAAATGAATCACCTCACACTTTTCAGGGTTAAACTCCATCTGCATCTTATCAATGTCCCTTTGTAGCCTAGAACAGCCCCCTGCACAATCCACATCTCGACCCACCTTTGTATCGTCCGCAAACTTATTAATCTACCCTTCCACTCCTACATCCAAATCATTTACAAAAATCACAAATAGAAGAGGACCCAGGACAGATCCTTGTGGTACACCACTCGTAACTGAGCACCACGTTGAATATTTTCCATCCACTACCACCCCTTGTCTTCTAAGGGTCAGCCAATTCTGAATCCAATCTGCCACATTTCCCTCTATCCCATGCCTCCTCACATTCTGCATGAGCCTACCATGGGGAACCTTATCAAATGCCTTACTTAAATCCATGTATAACACATCCACTGCTCTACCTTCATCCGCATGTTTGGTCACCTCTTCAAAGAATTCAGTAAGGTTTGTGAGGCATGATCTACCCCTCACAAATCCATGCTGACTAATACGAATCAAACGGAGCCTATCCAAGTGATCATAAATCCTGTCTCTCAGAACCCTTTCCAATAATTTGCCCACCAATGACGTCAGACTAACTGGCCTGTAATTTCCAGGGTTATCACTATTTCCTTGTTTGAACAAGGGAATGACGTTTGCCTGTCTCCAATCTTCCGACACTATACCCGTGGACAGTGAGGACGAAAAGATCATCGCCACAGGCCCTGCGATCTCTTCCCTCGCTTCCCATAGAATCCTTGGATAAATCCCATCAGGCCCGGGGGACTTATCTATCTTCAATTTCCTCAAAATTCCTAGTACATCTTCCTTACTAACATCGACCTCCTCTAGCCTACCAGCCTGTTTCACACTGTCCTCCTCTACAACTAGGACCCTCTCAGTTGTGAATACTAAAGAAAAGTATTCATTAAGGACCTCTCCTATCTCTTTAGGCTCCATGCACAAATTCCCTTTACAATCCTTGATCGGCCCTACCCTTTCTCTGGTCATTCTCTTATTTCTCATGTACGTGTAAAAAGCCTTGGAGATTTCCTTGATCCTATCTGCCAATGTTTTCTCATGCCCCCTAATAGCTCTCCTAAGCCCTTTCTTCAGCTCCTTCCTGGATAACCTATATCCCTCTAGAGCCTTTCTCGATCCTTCTTCCTCTCAACCAGTCGTTCAACCTCTCTTGAGAACCAAGGCTCCCTCACTCGACCTCATCTTCCCTGCCTGCTCGGGACAAACATATCGAGCACACCCAGTATTCATTCCTTAAACAATCTCCACATTTCATTACTGCTCTTCCCTAACTCTCCCTATTTATTTCAGAGCCCTCTTCCCCTCCCCCATTTCTGATGAAGGGTCTAGGCCCGAAACGTCAATGCTGCTTGGCCTGCTGTGTTCATCCAGCCCCACACCTTGTTATCTCGGATTCTCCAGCATCTGCAGTACCTTTTATCTCTTGCATCTGTACCCATTTTATGTTACCCAGTTCTTGCCTAACAGAATTGTCATTACCCTTCCCCTAATTATAAACCTTAACCTGCTGTATGTACCTATCCTTTTCAAAGACTATTGTAAAAGTAACAGAGTTATGATCGCTACTGCCAAAATGTTCTCCTACCAACAGATCTAACACTTGGCCGGATTCATTGCCAAGCACCAAATCCAAAGTGGCCTCTCCTCGTATTGGTCTATCTACATACTGTGTCAGAAATCTTTCCTGAACGCACTGGACAAAATCCGCTCCATCTAAACTATTACAACTAAAAAGTTTCCAATCAATATTTGGAAAGTTGAAGGCACCCCTGACTACAACCCTGTGACTTCTGCACCTTTCCAGTATCTGCCTCCCAATCCGCTCCTCCACTTCTCTGCAATTATTAGGGGGTCTGTACAATACCCCCAAAGTGACTGCTCCTTTCTTGTTCCTGACCTCAACCCATACTGACTCTGTGGACATATCATTCTCGAACTGCCTTTCAGTAGCTGCTTTACTAGCCCTGACGAGCAATGCCACTCCCCTGCCTCTTTTACCACCCTCCCTATTTCTTTTAAAGCATCTAAATCCCAGAACTTCCAACAACCATTCCTGTCCCTGAGTTATCCAAGTTTCTGTAATGGCCACAACATTGTAATTCCAAGTACTGACCCATGCTCTAAGTTCACGCGCCTTATTTCTGATACTTCTAGCATTGAAGTATACACACTTCAAACCGTCCCTGTGTCCACAATTAAGCTCCATTGACCGCATTTCTTTATTAACAACCTCTAAGACATCACACAGGAGGTCTGAGCTGGGGACGCAATATTTTACACTTTTCTTCAATTATTTAGATCGGGGCGCAAAGACTTGGGGGAGGAGATAACCTTGTGGAATTTTCGCTCCACAATTAACCCAGAAACTCAGCCAAAGTTCTGGGGACCCGATTCGAATCTTGCCACGGCAAACGGAATCTGCATTCAATTTTTAAAAAAACTGGAGTGAAGAATCTACTGATGATTATGACTCCTTTGCCAATTGTCAGACTTGTCTCACTTGCAGGGAGGCGATGGTCTCCTGGTATTATCACTGAACTGTTAATCCAGGGGCCCGGGTAATGTTCTGAGGAGTTGGGTTCGAATCCCACCAGCAGATGGTGGAATTTGAATTCAATAAATATCCATTTAGACATCTAATAATGACCATGAATCCAATGACAATTGTTGGGAAAAACCCAACTGGTTCACTAATGCCCTTTAGGGAAAGAAACTGCTATCCTTACCTGATCTGGCCTACATGTAATTCCAGAACCACAGTAATGTGCTGGACTCTTAACTGCCCTCTGGGCAATTAGGGTTGGGCAATAAATGTTGCCCTAGCCAGCAATGCCCTCATCCTGTGAATAAATAAAGGAAAAAAACTAATGTCTTTCAGGAAAAGAAATCTGCCATCCACGCCTGATCTGGCCTATATGTAACTCCACTGCCACAGCAATGTGATTGATTCTCAACTGTCCCAGCAAGCCACTCAGTTGTATCAATGGCTAATAAGTCTCAACAAAGAAATGAAACCCAATGGAGCAGCTGTCTTTCAGGTTCCTATATTGATGCCAAGAGCAGAAGCAATCCTATCAACCCTGCAAATTCCTCAGTACTAACATGTGAGGCCGAGTGCCAAAATTGGGAGAGCGGTCTCACAGACTAGTCAAGCAACAGCCTGATGTTGCCTGTGAGGCATGATTCCATAAGAATGACTATGTCCTAGACACCACGATCACCATCCATCTATGTCCTGTTCCACTCACAGGACAGTCATAGCAGAGGGGTACCAAAGTGGTGCTCAGTCATGAGGGAATTGCTATGGGAGTCCTCAACATTGGCTTCAAGTTAAACATAGGCAAGGAAACTTCCTGCTGATTACCATGTATTGTTCTCGCTCAGTTGATAAATCTGTACACCTCCATGTTGAGCACTTGGAGGAAACACTGGGTGGTAAGGGTGCAAAATGTAGTCTGGGAGGGGATTTCAATGTCCACCAATAGAGGCTCAGCAGCAATACTACTGATCGAGCCAGTCAGGACAGAGCTGCCCAACTGGTTCTGCAACAGATGATGAGGGAACCAACATGAAAGAAAAACATACTTGATCTCATCCTTACCAATCTGCCAACTGCAAATGTAACTGTCCACGACAGTATTGGTAAGGATAGCCACCATGTAGCTCTTATGGAAACCAAAGTCAAGCCTTCACATTGAGAATATCTTCCGTGTTGCATGGCACTATTACTGTGCTAAACAGGACAGACTTTGAAAAGATCCAGCAACTCAAGACTAAGAATCCGCAAGGCACTGTAGGCCATCAGCACCAGCAGCACAACTGTACTCCACCATAATCTGCGGCCTCATGGCTCAGCATAGCTTCCACTCAACCAATACTACTGACTGGGGGAACAACCCTGATTCAATGGAGTGTGCAGGAGGGCATGCCAGGAGAAGCACTACGTATGCCTAAAAATGAAGTGTCAACATGGTGATGCTGCCAAACAGGACTGTTTGCATGCCAAACAGCATAAACAGCAAGTGGTAGACAGAGCTAAGCGATCCCTCAGCCAACAGGGGAGGCAATGTCCTAGTGGTATTATCGCTGGACTGTTAATCCAGAGACCCAGACAATGTTCTGGGAATCTGGGTTCGAACCCCACCATGGCAAATGGTGGAATTTGAATTCAATAAATATCTGGAATTGACAATCTAACGATGTCCATGAATCCATTGTCGATTGTCAGAAAAACCCATCTGGTTCACTAAGTCCTTTAGGGAAGTAAACTGCCATCTTTACCTGGTCTGGCCTACATGTGACTCCAGACCCATAGCAATGTGATTGACTATCAACTGCCCTCTGGGTAATTAGGGATGGGCAATAAATACTGCCTAGCCAGTGATGCCCTCATCCTGTGAATGAATAAAGAAAAAAAAAATCAGATCCAAGCTCTGCAGTCTTGCCACATCCAGTTGTGAATGGTGTTGAACATTAAACACCTCACCAGAGGAGGAAGCCCACAAATATCCCATCCTAAAATGATGGAATAGGCCAACGACTGTTATCAGTGCCAGAGGCGCTGAGTGGATGATCCATTTCGGTCTACTCCAATAGTTCCCAGCATCATAGATACCAGCTTCCAGCCAATTTGATTCAATCTATATGACATCAAGAAGCAGTTGGAGGCACTGGATATTGTAAATGCTATGGGTCCTGACAACAATCCAGCAACTGTACTGAAGGCTTATGCTGTAGAACTTGCCACTCTCCTAGCTAAGTTCTTCCAGTACAGCTACAACACTAGCATCTGCCCAACGTGGAAAAGCAGGACAAATCCAACCCGGCTAAATACTGCCACATCAGTCTATTCTCAACCATCAGTAATATGACTGAAGGTGTCATCAACAGTGCTACCAAGCAGCATTTGCTCTGCAATAACCTGCTCACTGACACCCAGCTTGGTTCCACCAACTACAGATCCCATTACAGCTTTGGTTTAAACATGGACAAAAGAGCTGAATTCTTGAGGTGAGGTGAGACTGACAGCCGTTGATATCAAGGTCAGATGCAACGAAGTGTGGCATCAAGGAGCCTGACCAAAATGGAATCAATTGGTTATCCGTGGCCAAATGCTCTGCTGGTTAGAGTCACACATGGCACATAGCAAGATGGTTGCAGAAGTTGGAAGTCAGTCAGTCATCTCAGTTCCTTAGACTAGCGTCCTAGACCCAACTATCTTCAGATGCTCATCAATGACCTTCACTCCATCATAATTTCAAAGCAGGGATGTTCTATGATGATTGCACAATGTTCAGCACCATCTGGTATTCAGAAGCAATCCCTGTCCAAATGCAACAAGGTCTGGACAATATCCAGGCTTGGGCTGCTAAGTGGCAAGTAACATTCTTGCCTGACAAACGCCAGGTAATAACCATCTCCAATAAGAGACAAATCTAATAGCCGCCCCTTGACATTCAATGGTGTTACCATGTCTAAATCCCTCACTATCAATATCCTGGGATTACCATTGACCAGAAACTCAACTGAACTCACAACCTAAACATATAGCAGGTCAGAGGCTAGGAATATTCCAAAATTTGTCCATCATCTACAAGACAGAAATAAGAACTCTGACAGAATACACCTCAGTTGCCTGGTGAGTGCAGCTTCAATAACACTCAAGAAGCTTCGCACCGTCGAGGAGAAACAGCCTGCACCACAGGCATATCAGCAAGCATCCACTCCCTCCACCACCGACACAGCAGCAGCAGTGTGTACTATGTACATGATGCACTGCAGAAATTCACCAAAGGTCCTTAAGGCAGCATTTTTAAAACCCATGATCACATCCATCTAGAAGGACAAGGGCAGCAGCTTCATGGGAACACCACCACCTAAAAGTTCCTTTCCAAGCCACTCACAAGCCTGGCTAGGAAATATATCACTATTCCTTCAATAATGCGGAGTCAAAATTCTGGAATTCCCTCCCTCAGGACTTTGTGGGTCAACCGACAACACGTGGACTGCAGCAGTTCAAGAAGGGAACTCACCACCACCTTTTCAAGGGCAATTAAGCATGGGCAATAAATGCTGGCCAGTCAGCAGCACCCATGTCCTATCACAGATTCATAGAATATGAAAACGACCATTCGGCCCAACAAGTCCACACCACCCCTCCGACCAGCATCCCACACAGAACCAGTCCCCTACCTTTTCCCTGGAACCCTGTATTTCCCATGTCTAAGACATCAAGGTGTAGAGCTGGATGAACACAGCAGGCCAAGCAGCATCAGAGGAACAGGAAAGCTTGACATTTCGGGCCTAGACCCTTCCTCAGAAATGGGGGAGGGTAAAGGGGTTATGAAATAAACAGGGAGAGAGGGGGAGGCAGATAGAAGATGGATAGAGAAGAAGATAGGTGGAAAGGAGATAGGCAGGTCAAAGAGGCGGGGATGGAGCCAGTAAAGGTGAGTGTAGGTGGGGAGTTAGGGAGGAGATAGGTCAGTCCAGGGAGGACGGACAGGTCAAGGGGGCGGGATGAGGTTAGTAGGTAGGAGATAGGGGTGGGGCTGGAGGTGGGAGAAGGATATAGGTGGAAGGACAGGTTAGGGAGGCGGGGACAAGCTGGGCTGGTTTTGGGATGCGGTAGGGGGAGTGGGGGGGGCGGGGGGGCAGATTTTGAAGCTTGTGAAGTCCACATTGATACCATTGGGCTGCAGGGTTCCCAAGCGGAATATGAGTTGCTGTTCCTGCAACCTTTGGGTGGCATCACCGTGGCATTGCAGGAGGCCCAGGATGGACATGTCGTCTGAGGAATGGGAAGGGGAGTTGAAATGGTTCGCGACTGGGAGGTGCAGTTGTTTAGTGCGAACTGAGCGCAGGTGTTCTGCAAAGCGGTCCCCAAGCCTCTGCTTGGTTTCACCGATGTAAAGGAGGCCACAACGGGAACAGCGGATACAGTATACCACATTAGTAGATGTGCAGGTGAACATCTGCATGATGTGGTAAGTTTTCTTGGGGCCTGGAGTGGGGGTGAGGGTGGTGGTGTGGGGACAGGTGTAGCACTTCCTGCGGTTGCAGGGAAAAGTGGTGGGTGTGGTGGGGCTCGAGGGAAGTGTGGAGCGGACAAGGGAGTCATGGAGAGTGGTCCCTCTGGAAAGCAGATAAGGGTGGGGAGGGAAAAAATGTCTTTTGTGGTGGGGTTGGATTGCAGATGGCGGAAGTGTTGGAGGATGATGCGTTGGGTCCGGAGGTTGGTGGGGTGGTACATGAGGACGAGGGGGATTCTTTTTTGGTTGTTATTGCGGGGAGGGGGTGTGAGGGATGAATTGTGGGAAATGCGGGAGACACGGTCGAGGGCGTTCTCGACCATTGAGGGGGGGGAAGTTGTGGTCCTTGAAAAACGAGGACATCTGAGATGTTTGGGAGTGGAATGCCTCATCCTGGGAGCAGATGCGGCGGAGGCGAAGGAATTGGGAAAAGGGGATGGCATTTTTGCAGGAAGGTGGGTGGGAGGAGGTGTATTCCAGGTAGCTGTGGGAGTCGGTGGGCTTGAAATGGATATCGGTTTCCAGGTGGTTGCAAGAAATGGAAACAGAGGGGTGCAGGAAGGAGAGCGAGGTGTCAGAGATAGTCCAGGTGAACTGAAGGTTGGGCTGGAAGGTGTTGGTGAAGTGGATGAACTGTTCCCATGTCTAGAGATAAAAGGTACTGCAGATGCTGGAGAATCCAAGATAACAAGCATGGGGCTGGATGAACACAGCAGGTCAAGCAGCATCATAGGAGCAGGAAAACTTGACGTTTCGGGCCTAAA
>JAHRHZ010000249.1:13420427-13492532 GCA_024137785.1 Ginglymostoma cirratum
GAAACGTCAAGTTTTCCTGCTCCTATGATGCTGCTTGACCTGCTGTGTTCATCCAGCCCCATGCTTGTTCCCATGTCTCATCCACTTAACGTACACACCCCTGGACACTACGAGCAAGAAATTATGGGTGTGTATGTGGGGTCCAATTCTATATGCTTGTTGACTGAAGTATTGGTGGAGAACCATGCCTCTAGGAATTCCTGTGCATGTCTATGTTTGGCTTGATCTATGGTTACTTTGTCCCAGTTAAACTGATGGCCTTCATTGTCTGAATGTACAGATATTAAGGAGAGTTTGTCATGCCCTTTTGCTGCTTGCTGATGTTCACATATTGTGACGGCTTGTTTCCTTCCTGTCTGTCCGATGTAATGTTTGTGGCAGTCATTCCATGATAATCATAACGGTCCTTACAGTATAAATTCCAAGCGGAGTAGAAAACATCGCTTAATCGGAGGCTTCACTGATGATGTCACCTAGCAGGGTGATGAAAATTCTGAACAAAAACAGGGAGATAGTGAGAACTGCCAATGCTAGAGTCTGAGCTAACAACATGGAGCTGGAGGAAGACAGCAGGCCAGGCAGCACAGGAGCAGGAAAGCTGACGCTTCGGGTCGGGACCCTTCATCAGAAATGGGGAAGAGGAAGGGGGCTCTGAAATAAGTAGAGAAGGGGGTCTGTGATAGCAGGCAGATAGTGGAGCAGATAGGTGGGCGAGAAGACGGACCGGTCAAGGAGGCAGAGGTGAAGCTCGTAAACGTAATGTAGCAAGTGGGGATTGGTCAGTGAGGTGGGAGAATCAGATAGGTGGGAGAGAAGACGGACAGGTCATGGAGGCGGGGATAAGAGGGGGCAGCTGGTCTTGGGATGAGGTTGGGGGAGGGAGATTTGCCTGCTCGGCGAGCAAGTCAACAACCTCATCCACAACTCGAGCTACAGGTCTTTGCCAAAACTTTAAATTACACTGCACTGCCTCATTTAATTGTCTGTCTTGCCCATGAGGCCGTATAAACCCAGACATGATGAAGCTACGCCTGCAACATTGTCTGTAAGGTATAATCCCACGTATATGACTGTGTCATGCTATTGCTTGACTAGTTTATGGGACAACTGTCCAATTTTGGCATAAATTCCCAGACATTCATGAGGATGAATTTGCTGGATCAACAGGTTTAGGTTTGCAGACATTTACAGTGCCTAGGTTGATGTCATGTGGTCCTTCCAGTTCTGTTGCTTTATTTATATTTTCTAACAGTTCCACACAACTGTGTCATTGCTAAGTCAATTCAGAGATCATTTGAGTGTTAACTACATTGCTGTGGGTCTGAAGTATGTGCAGACCAGAGCAGGTAAGGAGATTTCCTTCCCCAAGTTAATTATGCCAGTACATAACAAAGTATCAGTTACTTTTGAAATTCACAGTTATGTACATAATCTGCAATAAACAAGATGAGATATAAAGTTAACATGCTTTTTATAGTGTTAGTTAAAGGTTAAATATTGGCCATCATACTAGTAGCAGTCCCCAGCTATTCTTCAATTTGAGTTGTTACATCCACATGAACAAACTGTTGGAACTTTTGCTTAATTTTCGATCTAAAGAACAGGACTTCCAGTAACAGAGTGCTCACTTTGTGATGCTCGTCAGATGATTTGCTCAAATTCTGGAACTGAACATTGAACATGGACTCTTGAAATTCTGGGCTTCTAAAATAATATGAGCCACGAACTACTGCCTGAATAATCATGAAGGAAAAGGGATCTTTCTACAGTAATGTAATAACTGCAATGAAGGACAGACAGATACTTCATTGAAATACAAACATAATACCTGTTCAAGGCTTGTGTTAGCTTCTGAGAGAAAGCAATACAGTTCATAGGGCTATGACGTATCAAAGATCTCCAGAGAATTTTACATCTGTCATGACAAATAAGAACACAGTGTACTGGGAAGCATTGACTCAAATGACTTTGAGAATCATTCACTGCAGTTTCCTTGGGTATATGCTTTAAGCACAGTTAGAAAATGTGAGAAAACTGGCATCATTATCCAGGATTCAAGTAAATTAGTACGAGCAGAGAGAATGATAATTTTTCTTGGATATTATAAATCCCATTAAAGCATTTTTGAGGTGGGGTGCAGAAAGCAACTACATTGAGATAAAGAAAATCCATGAAATGTGGCTTCAGAGGCATCCAAAAAATTGTAAATTGTGTACCTTTAACTTTTTAAGTACAATTTTATCAATTAATTTGATTACCTTGTCACAAATAAAAGTGCAATCTCTGTAATAAATTATCAAACATCAATTTGTGTTGTAGTTGTTCCTAATTACTGAGTTTGTTAACTGTTTGCAAGTTTTAAGAGCTTTTGTAACCCATTTGTAACGTTCATGTTGTCCATCAGTGCTCATGACTTTCAAAATATCCTGAAATTTGTTTGGCTCCTTTTCTTCACAGAATAGGGGCAGGAATGGTTGTTGGATGTTCCGGGGTATAGGTGTTTTAAAAAAAAAAGGGAAGGAGGTAAAAGAGGTGGGGGAGTGGCATTGCTAATCAGGGATGGTATCACAGCTGCAGAAAGGTAGGTCATTGAGGAGGGTTTCTCCACTGAGTCAGTATGGGTGGAAGTCAGAAACAGGAAAGGCACAGTCACTTTATTGGGAGATTTCTATAGACTGCCCAATAGCAACAGAGACACTGAGGAACAGATTGGGAGACAGATTTTGGAAAGGTGCAGAAGTATTAGGGTTGTTATTATGGCAACTTCAACTTTCCTAATATTGACTGGAACCTTCGAAGTGCAAATAGTTTGGATGGAGCAGATTTTGTCAGGTGTGTCCAGGAAGGATTTCTGACTCATTATGTAGATAGGCCAACTACAGGGGAGGCCAGAGATAACACGCATGAGGCTGGATGAACACAGCAGGTCAAGCAGCATCATAGGAGCAGGAAAACTTGACGTTTCGGGCCTAAACCCTTCATCAGAAATGGGGGAGGGGAAGAGGGTTCTGAAATAAATAGGGAGAGAGGGGGAGGTGGATAGAGGATGGATAGAGGAGAGGATAGGTGGAGAGGAGGCAGACAAGTCGAAGAGGCGGGGATGGAGCCAGTAAAGGTGAGTGTAGGTAGGGGGGTGGGGAGGAGCTAGGTCAGTCCAGGGAGGATGGACAGGTCAAGGGGGCGGGATGATGTTAGTAGATAGGAGATGGGGGTGTGGCTTGAGGTGAGAGGAAAAACAGGTTAGGGAGGTGGAGATGAGCTGGGCTGGTTTTGGGATGCGGTTGCGGGAGGGGAGATTTTGAAGCTTGTGAAATCCACATTGATGCCATTGGGCTGCAGGGTTCCCAGGCTGAATATGATTTGCTGTTCCTGCAGCCTTCGCGTGGCATCACTGTGGCATTGCAGGAGGTCCAGGATGGGACATGTCATCTGAGGAATGGGAGGGGGAGTTGAAATGGTTCGCGACTGGGAGGTGCAGTTGTTTGTTGCGAGCTGAGCGCAGGTGTTCTGCAAAGCGGTCCCCAAGCCTCCGCTTGGTTTCCCCGATGTAGATACAGGGGAGGCCATTTTGGTCTTAGTGCTTGGCAATGAACCAGGCCAGGTGTCAGATCTCTCTGTGGGAGAGCATTTTGGTGATAGTGATCACAACTCCCTGACCTTTACTATAGTCATGGAGACAGATAGGAGCAGACGGTAAGGGAAAGTATTTAATTGGGGGAGGGGAAATTACAATGCTATTAGGCAAGAACTACGGAGCACCAATTGGAATCAGATGTTCTCAGGGAAATGCACGATAGAAATGTGGAGGTTGGCTAGGGAGCAGTTGCTACAGGACTGGATAGGTTTGTCCCACTGAGGCAAGGAAAGGATGGTAAGGTGAAGGAACCTTGGATGACAAGACATGTTGAATACCTCGTCAAGAGGAAGAAGAAAGCTTACTTAAGGTTGAGGAAGCAAGGATTGGACAGGGTTCTAGAGGTCTACAAGGTAGCAAGGAAGGAACTGAAGAATGGACTTAGGAAGACTAGAAGCGGGTATGAGAAAACCTTGCCGGGTAGGATTAAAGAAAACCCCAAGGCATTCTATACTTATGTGAGGAACAAGAGGATGGCCAGAGTGAGGGTAAGGCCAATCAGGGATAGCGGAGGGAACTTGTGTGCAGAGTCAGAGGAAGCAGGGGAGGTCCTTCAGGAATACTTTGCTTGAGTATTTACCAGTGAGAGGGACCTAGACGTTTGAGGACAGCATGAAACAGTTAGATATGCTTGAACAGGTTGTTGTTAGGAAGGAGGATGTGCTCGAAATCTTGAAAAGCATGAAGACAGATAAGTTCCCTGGGCCAGACAGGATATACCCAAGGTTAATTACGGGAAGTGAGGGAAGAGATTGCTGGCCCTTTGGCAATGATCTTTGCATCCTCACTGTCCACTGTAGTGCCAGAAGATTGGAAGGTGGCAAATGTCATTCCCTTGTTCAAGAAAGGGAATCGGGATAATCCTGGAAATTACAGACCAGTCAGTCTTACATCTGTGGTGGACAAATTATTGGAGAGTATTCTGAGAGATAGTATTTATGATTATTTGGAAAAGCACAGCTTGATTAAAATAGGTCAGCATGACTTTGAGAGGGGCAGGTCATGCTTCACAAGTCTTACTGAATTCATTGAGAATGTGACAAAACACATCGATGAAGGTAGAGCAGTGGATGTGACGCATGTGGATTTTAGCAAGGCATTCGATAAGGTTCCACATGGTAGGCTCATTCAGGAAGTAAGGAGGCATGGGATTCAGGGAAATTTGGCTGTCAGGATACTAAACTGGCTGTCCAATAGAAGACAAAGGGTGGTAGTAGATAGAAAGTATTCAGCCTGGAGCTCGGTGACCAGTGGTATACCGTAGGGATCTGTTCTGGGACCTCTGTTCTTTGTGATCTTTATAAATGACTTGAATGAGGAAGTGGAAGGGTGGGTTAGTAAGTTTGCCCATGACACGAAGGTTGGAGGAGTTGTGGACAGTGTGGAGGGCTGGTGTTGTTTGTAATGGGACATTGACAGGATGCAAAGCTGGGCAACGAAGTGGCAGATGGAATTCAACCCAGAAAAATGTGAAGTGATTCATTTTGGAAGATTGAATTTGAATGCAGAATACAGGGTTAATGGAAGGATTCTCTGCAATGTGGAGGAACAGAGGGATCTTGGGATCCACGTCCATATAGCCTTAAAGTTGCGACCAAAGTTGATAGGGTTGTAAAGAAGGTGTATGGTGTGTTGGCTTTCATTGGCAGGGGAATTGAGTTTAAGAGCCATGAGGATATGCTGCAGCTCTATAAAGCTCTGGGTTAGACCACACTTGGAATATTGTGTTCAGTTCTGGCCACCTCATTATAGGAAAGATGTGGAAGTTTTAGAGAGGGTGCAGAGGAGATTTACCAGGATGTTGCCTGGACTGGAGGGCAGGTCTTATGAGGAAAGGTTGAGAGAGCTAGGGCTTTGTTCATCGGAGCAAAGAAGGACGAGAGGTGACTTGATAGAAGTTTACAAGATGATGAGAGGCATAGACAGAGTGGATAGTCAGAGACTTTTTCCCAGGGAGGAAATGACTATTACGAGGAGGCATAATTTTAAGGTGACAGGAGGAAGGTATAAGGGAAATGTCAGAGGTAGGTCCTTCACACAGAGAGTGGTGGGCATGTGGAATGCGCTGCTGGCAGTGGTAGTGGAGTCAGATACTTGAGACTTTTAAGCGACTCTTGGATAGGCAAATGGAGGATAGTAAAATGTAGGGTATGCAGAGTAGATTGATCTTACTCGGATAATAGGTCAGCACCACATCTTACGTACTGTACTGTTCTATGTTCTATGTAACAGAAAACGTTTTCTTACAGGATACAGTGGCATAATGGTAATGTTACTGAATTGATAATCTATACGCTTATGTTCTAGGGACATGGATTCATCTCCCACCATAGCAGATGGCAAAATCTGACATCAATAATGTTTTGAATTAGAAGTTGGCCGAATAGAGACCTCGTAACCATTGCTGTAAAAATCCATTTGGTTCTGTCACATCCTTTAGGAAAAGAAATCTGCCTTCCTTTTGGGGCGGCATGGTGGCTCAGTGGTTAGCACTGCAGCCTCACAGCGCCAGGGTCCCGAGTTCGATTCTAGCCCCAGGTGACTGTCTGTGTGGAGTTTGCACATTCTCCCCGTGTCTGCGTGGGTTTCCTCCCACAGTCCAAAGATGTGCAGGCTAGGTGGATTGGCCATGCTAAATTGCCCATAGTGTTCAGGGGTGTGTGGCTTATAGGGGGATGGGTCTGGGTGGGATGTTTCAAGGGTCGGTGTGGACTTGTTGGGCCGAAGGGCCTGTTTCCACACTGTAGGGATTCTAATTCTAATTCCTTAGTCTCCTGAACCACAGCAATATGGTTAACACTTGACTGTCTCAAGCAAGGCAACTGGCAACCTTGCCAGTGAAGCCCACATCCCATGCAAGAATAAAAGAAGACACAAAACCTAACTGGAATATTTGGAAAAGCTACCTTGCAGTTATCAAATACAAAACACGTTTGGAAAACAATAATTAAACAGCCATTCCTTCAAATTAAATATCCTGGGATATGAAACATTACTTGTAATAGGCTATTATAGAAAATACTTCATAAGCTGTGCAAGGTCAAAGCATTGTCAGGTAACAGTACATTTTACAACAGAGAATTAGGTCTGAAATTTCAGCAACAAACAGAGCGATCAAGTTTAACTGGTTTCTGTATTTCTCGAAGGTCTCATCTGATTTCTGAGTTCCCACAAAAACAAATGTCTTTCTCAACAGAAAGATTATTATTTTTTTTTACTCAGTGTGCCATCTTTTTTCCTAATGCAGTGCAGCTTAACATCATGTCATTGTTCACTACGGGAGCATCACATGCTGGTAGGCCTTCAAATGGCTGAAAATGTCAACTTTTATTGAACAATAAAAGCAAAATAAAAAGTTTAAAAAATACTGAATGATGCATATAGTTTTATCATAAAAAGAAGCATTTTAAAATCAGTGTCAATTCACTATATGTTAGTAATTTGAATTTTTTTCCTAATGTTTAAAACAAGCAAAATTACTCTTGTTAGTTCAAGGAACTGCAATGATTAGTAAACTTAAAAAGAAAAATACATTCAATATCTTTCATATGTTATGGACCAGACCAAACCCCCTCAAAATATACTAAGATAGCAGCCTAGATCGTAACTTTTTCTTATTTTGAAGTATAAGGCATTGCATACCAGATGCAATTCAATTGGTCAAACTATCAAATTTATGCAAAAAACACTATTTTTACACCACAGTTAAAATGCTGACAAAAATAAAGATAAAAGAATTGGCTTTACTGTAACTGTATTGAAATATGAACAAAATAACACGTTAACTATTAATTATCTGTTCCAGTATGGTAACATCCCATAAGCACACCCTTGACTGAGGTAAATTCAGGAAAAGCGAATTGTCTCACATGCAATTCTAGCAGCAGAAAGAGTACCCCAACTTTTAGCTATAACAGATTGAGGGATTAAAGCTTCCACATCCAGCTTCAAGAGTGCAACAACAACTACCAATGAAAAAAAGAATGGAAAATCCTGGTTCTGTGGGAGCTTGACCCCAACCATTCAGGCTACTTCTATTAATCCAATTTAAAAAAAAACACCAAGGCCTCATAAACTTTATTTTATTGGAATTGAATAAACTGCTCAACACCTTTCTATCAATCTTTCTTGATAAAAAAAGAACAAAATACACCTCTTAAAGCCATACCATCACACCTACCCCCTTAAAAAAAGGAACTATCAATATATAAAGATGGCTTCATTTTAAAAAAACCTTTAGTCTTACGCTGTGAGTACACTGTAATACATATACATGACATTGGACTCTAAGCATGCAAAAATTCACTATTGTAGTCCATTTTCCCCCCAACTGAATGCCTCCATCTTCCTTCATCAAAATCGCGACAATGCATCGTTCTCTCGTCCTGCCACATGTAAAATTTTCAAATTGAACGGCTACAATAATAAGGTCTATCTAAACAATTTGGAATATTTATCCTTTCTTTTCCCCCAAAAATCTGAAGGAGTTATGATCATTACTTACAATTGTCTCAGACAAATTACTGGCAATATAAATGTTGAAATGTTGCAATGCCAGCAGCAAACTCAAGGTCTCCTTCTCAATTACGGAATATTTCTGTTGACGATTATTCAATCTTGTGCGATATCCAATTGGTCTTTCTATCTTCTCGCTGTTTCTTGCAAGAGTACAGCACCAACACCCAAATCACTCGTGTCGATAGCCACTTTGAAACAGCGACTTTCCTGCTCCTCTGATGCTGCCTGACCGGCTGTGTTCCTCCAGCTCCACACTGTGTTGTCTCTGACTCCAGCATCTGCAGTCCTTGCTATCTCCAACACCAACCTTTGAGCCCAATAATCCTAAAGCCAACAAGTGATTCTGATCCTGGACAAGCCCCAGTTTTTATGCACCAGACCACAACCCCTCAAAATATATTTAAGAAGATCGACTAGACCCTAGATTATTGTTCTTCTGAAGGTAAGTATAAGATGTTTGACTGAAAATGCTACAACTCTACCACGTTGGATGGATCAGTTTTTGTCCAATGTGCGCAGGAGGGTTTCCTGACACAGTATGTCGAAGAGTCGACAAGAGGGGAGGCCACACTGGATCTGGTACTTGGTAATGAACCAGGCCAGGTGTTTGATTTAGTGGTAGGTGAGCACTTTGGAGAGAGTGACCATAATTCGGTTACATTTAGTTTAGCGATGGAAAGGGACAGGAACATGCCACTGGGCAAGAGTTATAGATGGGGGAAGGGCAATTATAATGCGATTACACAACACTTAGGAGGGATAGAATGGGGGAGCAAAATGCAGAGGATGGGGACAATCGAAATGTGGAGCTGGTTTAAGGAACAGATATTGCGTGTCCTTGATAGGTATGTCCCTGTCAGGCACGGAGGAAGTGATAAGGCAAGGGAACCTTGGTTTACAAAAGAAATTGTATCTCTTGTTAAGCGGAAGAGGGAGGCTTACGTGACATTGAGATGAGATGGTTCAGATGAGGCGATGGAGAGTTACAGATTAGCTAGGAAGAATTTAAAGAGAGAGTTAAGAAGAGCAAGGAGGGGACATGAGCAGTCATTAGCAGGTAGAATAAAGGAGAACCCTAAAGCTTTCTATAGGTATGTGAGGAATAAAAGGATGACTAGGGTAAGAATAGGGCCATTCAAAGACAGAAGTGGGAAGTTGTGTGTGGACCCTGTGGAAATCGGAGAGGTGCTAAACAAATATTTCTCATCTGTTTTCACACAGGAAAATGAGAATATTGTACAGGAGAAGACCGAGATACAGGCTATTAGACTTGAAAGGATTGAGGTTAGTAAGGAGGAGGTGTTATCAATCCTAGAAGGTGTGAAGGTAGACAAATCCCCTGGGCTGGATGGGATTTTTACGAAGATTCTCTGAGAAGCTAGGGAGGAGATGATGGAGCCTTTGGCCTTGATCTTTGAGTCAGCATTGTCTACAGGTTGAGTACCAGAGGACTGGAGGATTGCAAATGTTGTGCCCTTGTTCAAGAAGGGCAGTAGACATGACCCAGGTAATTATAGACCAGTGAGCCTTACATCTGTTGGAGGAAAAGTTTTGGAAAGGATTATAAGAGATAGGATCTATAATCATCTAGCAAGCAACAATTTGATTGGAGATAGTGAACATGGATTCGTCAAGAGATAAAAGGTACTGCAGATGCTGGAGAATCCAAGATAACAAGGCGTGGGGCTGGATGAACACAGCAGGCCAAGCAGCATCATAGGAGCAGGAAAACTTGACGTTTCAGGCCGAGACCCTTCATCAGAAACGGGGGAGGGGAAGAGGGTTCTGAAATAAATAGGGAGAGAGGGGGAGGCGGATAGAGGATGGATAGAGGAGAGGATAGGTGGAGAGGAGGCAGACAAGTCGAAGAGGCGGGGATGGAACCAGTAAAGGTGAGTGTAGGTAGGGGGGTAGGGAGGAGATAGGTCAGTCCACGGAGGACGGACAGGTCAAGGGGGCAGGATGATGTTAGTAGATAGGAGATGGGGGTGGGGCTTGAGGTGGGAGGAGGGGATAGGTGAGAGGAAAAACAGGTTAGGGAGGTGGAGATGAGCTGGGCTGGGTTTGAGATGCGGTTGGGGAAGGGGAGATTTTGAAGCTTGTGAAATCCACATTGATACCATTGGGCTGCAGGGTTCCCAGGCTGAATATGATTTGCTGTTCCTGCAGCCTTTGGGTGGCATCACTGTGGCATTGCAGGAGGCCCAGGATAGACATGTCGTCCGAGGAATGGGAG
Organism: Ginglymostoma cirratum; assembly: GCA_024137785.1. Lineage (NCBI taxonomy): Eukaryota > Metazoa > Chordata > Chondrichthyes > Orectolobiformes > Ginglymostomatidae > Ginglymostoma > Ginglymostoma cirratum. The sequence goes on from JAHRHZ010000249.1 coordinate 13,430,816, forward strand.
GGGGAGTTGAAATGGTTCGCGACTGGGAGGTGCAGTTGTTTTTTGCGAAGTGAGTGCAGGTGTTCTGCAAAGCGGTCCCCAAGCCTCCGCTTGGTTTCCCCGATGTAGAGGAAGCCACAACGGGTACACTAGATGCAGTATACCACATTGGCAGATGTGCAGGTGAACATCTGCCTGATGTGGAAAGTCTTCTTGGGGCCTGGGATTGGGGTGAGGGAGGTGGTGTGGGGGCAGGTGTAGCACTTCCTGTGGTTACAGGGAAAAGTGCCGGGTGTGGTGGGGCTGGAAGAGAGTGTGGAGCGGACAAGGACGTCGCGGATGGAGTGGTCCCTCCGGAAGGCAGATAAGGGTGGGGAGGGAAAAATGTCTTTGGTGGTGGGGTCTGATTGCAGATGGCGGAAGTGTCGGAGGATGATGAGTTGGATCCGGAGGTTGGTGGGGTGGTACGTGAGGACGAGGGGGATTCTTTTTTGGTTATTATTGCGGGGACGGGGCATGCGGGATGTGTTACGGGAAATGCGGGAGACACGGTCGAGGGCATTCTCGACCACTGTTGGGGGGAAGTTGCGGTCCTTGAAGAATGAGGACATCTGAGATGTACGGGAGTGGAATGTCTCATCCTGGGAGCAGATGCGGCGGAGGCGAAGGAATTGGGAATAGGGGATGGCATTTTTGCAGGAAGGTGGTTAGGAGGAGGTGTATTCCAGGTAGCTGTGGGAGTCAGTGGGCTTGAAATGGACATTGGTTTCTCGGTGGTTACCCGAGATGGAGACAGAGGGGTCCAGGAAGGAGAGAGAAGTGTTGGAGATGGTCCAGGTGAACTTCAGGTTGGGGTGGAAGGTGTTGGTGAAGTGGATGAACTGTTCGAGCTCCTCGTGGGAGCACGAGGCAGCGCCGTTACAGTCATCAATGTAACGGAGGAAGAGGTGGGGTTTAGGGCCAGTGTAGGTACGGAAGAGGGATTGTTCCACGTAACCTACAAAGAGGCAGGCATAGCTTGGGCCCATGCGGGTACCCATGGCCACCCCCTTTGTCTGTAGGAAGTGGGAGGAATTGAAAGAGAAGTCGTTGAGGGTGAGGGCGAGTTCGGCTAAGCGGATGAGGGTGTCGATGGAGGGGGATTGGTCAGTTCTGCGGGACAGGAAGAAGCGGAGGGCCTTTAGGCCATCTGCATGGGGAATACAGGTGTATAGGGACTGGACGTCCATAGTAAAAATGAGGTGTTGGGGACCGGGGAATTGGAAGTTCTGGAGGAGGTGGAGGGCGTGGGTGGTGTCACGGATGTAGGTAGGGAGTTCCTGGACCAAGGGGGTGAAAATAGAGTCTAGGTAGGTGGAGAGGAGTTCGGTGGGGCAGGAGCAGGCGGAGACAATGGGTCGACCGGGGCATTCAGGTTTGTGGATTTTGGGAAGGAGATAGAAGCGGGCAGTGCGGGGTTGGGGAACGATGAGGTTGGAGGCGGTGGGCTCCATCCCCGCCTCTTTGACTTGTCTGCTTCCTCTTCACCTGTCCTCTCCTCTATCCATCCTCTATCCGCCTCCCCCTCTCTCCCTATTTATTTCAGAACCCTCTTCCCCTCCCCCATTTCTGATGAAGGGTCTAGGCCCGAAACGTCAAGTTTTCCTGCTCCTGTGATGCTGCTTGGCCTGCTGTGTTCATCCAGCCCCACGCCTTGTTATCATGGATTCGTCAAGGGCAGGTCGTGTCTCACAACCCTCATTGAGTTTTTTGAGAAGGTGACCAAGCATGTGGATGAGGGTAGGGCAGTTGACGTGGTGTACATGGACTTCAGTAAAGCCTTTGATAAGGTTCCACATGGTAGGCTATTGGAGAAAATGCAGAGGCATGGGATTGAGGGAGATTTAGCAGTTTGGATTAGAAACTGGCTCTCTGAAAGAAGGCAGCGAGTGGTGGTTGATGGAAAATATTCAGCCTGGAGTCTGGTTACTAGTGGTGTGCCACAAGGATCTGTTTTGGGACCACTGCTGTTTGTCATTTTTATAAATGACTTGGACGCAGACATAGGTGGATGGGTTCGTAAGTTTGTAGATGACACCAAAGTCGGTGGAGTGGTGGACAGTGTGGATGAATGTTGCAGGTTGCAGGGAGACTTGGATAAACTGCAGAATTGGGCTGAAAGGTGGCAAATGGAGTTCAATGCAGGTAAATGTGAGGTGATTCACATTGGGAAGAATAATAGGAAGGCAGAATACTGGGTCAATGGAAAGATTCTTGGTCGTGTGGATGTGCAGAGGGATCTTGGTGTCCAGGTACATAGATCCCTGAAAGTTGCCACCCAGGTTGATAGTGCTGTTAAGAAGGCATACGGTGTGTTAGGTTTCAGTGGTAGAGGGATTGAGTTCCGGAGCCGTGATGTCATGCTGCAACTGTACAAAACGCTAGTGCGGCCTCACTTGGAATATTGCATACAGTTCTGGTCGCCCCATTACAGGAAGGATGTGGAAGCATTGGAAAAGGTGCAGAGGAGATTTCCCAGGATGTTGTCTGGTCTGGAGCGAAGGTCTTATGAGGATAGGTTGAGGGACTTGGGTGTGTTCTCATTGGAGAGAAGAAGGCTAAGAGGGGACTTAATGGAGACATACAAGATGATCAGAGGACTAGATAGGGTGGACAGTGAGAGTCTTTTTCCTCGGATGATGATGTCAGCTAGTACGAGGGGGCATAGCTGCAAATTGAGGGGTGACAGATTTAAGACAGATGTCAGAGGCAGGTTCTTTACTCAGAGAGTGGTAAGGGCGTGGAATGCCCTGCCTGCCAATGTAGTTAACTCAGCCACATTAGGGGCATTTAAACAGTCCTTGGATAAGCATATGGATGATGATGGGATAGTGTAGTGGATGGGCTTAGATTAGTTCACAGGTCAGCGCAACATCGAGGGCCGAAGGGCCTGTTCTGCGCTGTATTGTTCTATGTTGCGTTCCAGGTGCAATTCGATTGGTTAAATGATTGTCACTTCTTTGTCAGTCTTTCATCATTAAAAAAAATAAATGAAATATACCTCTTAAAGCCACAGTATTGTCACACATAGCCTATTCGTGTCCTTCCACCCAAAACTTGTAGCTTAATTTTGTCACCTTCTCAAAAGACTACAAATGAAGCTACTAATGAATCTCACAATGTTGATTAATCAATCATTTTCTGAGCTTTGGAGTCTTGGTTCCAGTGTAATTTAGTACTACTACTTTCAAATATTATGGGAGTTTGAACTTCACTTAATACAATTTGTGCTAGCAGTGCGAATATTGGGGAATTTATGCTCCTCTTTTGTGCACAATCAAATAAACAGACTATACAGTCAATCAACATCCAAGGGATAACATTAGAAAATCAAGCAAGATATGTTGATCCCAAAGTTGACAAATTTCAAGTTTCTGAGGAAGAGCCACAATGAACCTGAAATGTTAACGTTGTTCAGAAGGTCAGCCCACTACCAACTTCTCATGGGCCATTATTATCAGTTGCAAATAAATTCTGGTCCTGCCAGCGACATCCAAATGACAAATGTCCTTCTTAAATAAAATACTGTAAAAAGCTTTTCATCTTGCGTTTTTTGGGATGATGCAGAAATGGCAGATTTCAATACCACTTCAATTTAAAGTAGTATGACCTTATAGATGCAAGACAAAAAAGGATCTCGGCAGCGTGGAGAATAAAAAAACGTTCCCACTGAGTAGAAGGACTGCGAAGAGGTGGACATAGATTTGATTAGCAAATTAGCAAAAGATCTATTCAATGCATGATAATATTTTCACAAAACGGGGTTAAATCCTTGAATGCACTGTCTGAGAAACATCTTGGAGGTAGGTTTGATCAACACACTCAAGTGGGATTTAGACTGTTACCTGAATAAGAAGGATGGGGAGGATTATGATGCAAAGGCTCGGAAATGACACTAGGTTAACTGCCCAATCAAAGAGCCAACCAGGACCGAATGATTTATCTGTGCTATGTCAATTCTTGGGAATAATGTGAAGGTGATTAAGACAATACAAAGTAAAGCTCTAATAAGATATATAATGATGCAAACTACAGAAATTACATTATACCAAAACAAAACTGAAAAAACTATTCCAACCATTTTCATTATGCATTATTAATGATCAAAAATAAAAGCATGAGCTTTTATAAAAGCTCAACTTAACCTTTCTAATCAGCTCAGTTCACTTTGATGTTACAACTTTAATAAGATGGATACTGCCACATAATTATTCTAATGAGCTATTATATGATGAACAATGGTAGCATTTTTTTCTCTAATTAGATTTACAGCTGGAGCTCATCCTTTAGCACATTACTTCCAACATCGATGCAGCACTCTGCAGATTAACAGTCTAACAATAGGAAATATCAAAGTTAACCTTTTAAACATTCTACTTACCTTCAGTGATGGATGGATTTTAGCAGGGGCTTTTGATAAGGTTAAAAAGTCAGAATTCACACAGAAGGAGCAGCACTCCAAAAGCTTGTGATTTCAAATAAACCTGTTGGACTATCGCCTGGTGTCGTGTGACTTCTGACTTTGTCCATCCCAGTCTGACACCAGCACCTGCACATCTTTGGTAAAGGTAGACATAAAGAAAATGCACTTTTTTCATTCATTCAGGATATGTGGACTTCACTGGCTAGCCAAAAATTTTATGCTTATTAGTAATTGTCATTGAAAAGGTGATTAACTGCCTTCTTGAACTGCTGCAGCCTATTTGATCAGCGTACAGCCAGTGACGTTCCAGGATTTTGACCCAATGACAGTGAAGAAACAGCTTCATATTCCTAAGTTAGGATGGTAAGTGGCTCCGAGGGGAATGTGTAGGTGGCGACGTTCCCAGGTATCAGCTGTCCTTGTCTATCTCGACAGAAGTGTTCGTGGGTTTGTCTAAGGATCAGTTCCAATGAAGGGTCACCAGGCCCAAAACGTTAACTGATTTCATTTCACAAATGCGGCCAGATCTGCTCAGCTTTTTCAGCAGCTTCTGTTTTTGTTACCGTCTAAGGAGCCTTGGTGAAACTCTACAGAACGTCTTGTACATGGTATTTACTTCTACCACTCTACATTGGTGGTGAAGAGACGAAAGGTTTGTGGATGCAGTGTCAATCAAGCAAGCTATTTTGTCCATCATGATTTTAATCTTCTTGAGTGTTGTCCGAGCTGCACTCATTCATGAAAGTAGGGGAGCATTCCATCATACCCATGTGCTTTGTAGACAGTAGACAGGCGTTAAGGAATCAGGAGTTGAGTTACTTGCTGCAGTATTCCGAGCCTCTAACCTATTCTTGTAGCCAAAGTCCAGCTCAGTTTCTGGTCAGTGACAGCCCTCAAGATTTTTGATGATAACTTTGACTTAAACTACTGCTGGTGAAAGGGTCCCCAGTGTGAGGGAGAGCAAGCCTTCATGGGGCAAGTCCAGAGTGTAATGTTTAACGTTATTTCTTCACTTTTCTACTTTATACTAAGAACTGTAATGTTGAATATTTTAACTTATTTCTTTATTTCTCAAATTTTGCACCTAAGATTTTGTACCTTGGTACCTTTGTACCTAAGATGGCACTGGGAATAACAAATGTGTACACGTTTCACTGTACCTCTGTACTTGGGTACAGGTGACACAGTTCTTTTGGTTTTTATTGAATGCATATAGTCTTTTTCTCAGGGATGGGGAATTGAAAACTAGAGGGCATTGGTTTAAGATGAGAGGGGATAGATCTATGAAGGACCTGAGGGGCAATTTCTTCACACAGAGTGGTGTGTATAAGGAATGGGCTGCAAGAGAAAATGGTTGAGGCAGGTACAATAGGAACATGTAAATAACATTTAGATAGGCACATGGATGGGAAGGGTTTCAAGGGATATGGACCAAATGCGGGCAATTGGAACTAGCTGACTGGGCACCATGGTCAGCATGGACTCATTCAGGCCAAAGGACCTGTTTCCATGCTGTATTATGCTGTGACTCTACTCTACTCTATGACTAAATGAGAATATAACCATCTTCCTTTTATATTCAATTCACAAAACGAATTTCTCACTATCAATAAAAAAAATCAATAAATAGTAATGCTGAAGACATCTGGCTTAGTTCCTAAAAATATGTATCATCTTGATCTTGCCTTCTGAAGTTGTATGGCTGGTCATTGTGTCAAGCACAAAAGTGTACAAATCTAGAGTAGTACTCAAAAGTGAAGATGAGCTATCTTTCCTACAACTGGCCAGTTAATAAGATTGCGTTCTCTCATCTGAAATATGGACCTTAATATACAATACAATAATTCCTAAGAATTATGTAAATCATTGCCAATTTATGTGAGATTACAAATGCCTGCCCTATCAATTTTGCTAAATATGCTGTGTGCACGTACCCCAAAGAATTAAATCTAAGACTGCTATTTTTCCATGTTCTCGCCCAGTCCCCATTTCTGAAGAAGGGTCTAGGCCCGAAACATCAGCCTTCCAGCAAAGGACCTCTCCTGTTTTTTATTCTTCGTAGGATCCACAACCTGAACTCACAATTCTACTCAGCTTCATTGGACACAAAAAACCATAAGTACAGTAAGCCTACTGGTGCCTACCACCCAAAACGGGCTTCTTCCACCTCCCAAATCCCCAACACTACCCAGGACGTTCCCCACAATGTGCCCGCTGCCATTGGCCATGTGGCCACTGTCAGAACAACCAAGGATGAGGTCACATCCTCTGCCACCGGGTACACCACTTCTGGGACAGCGAACGCCATCGACACCGCTGCTGATGCCACTGCCTCCATTTCCGAGGCCAACACCATAGATACCCATTTCTGAAGAAGGGTCTAGGCCCAAAACGTCAGCCTTCCTGCTCCTCTGATGCTGTTTGGCCTGCTGCGTTCATCCAGCTCTACACCTTTTTAATCTCCTAGCACTGCAATGTAGGTTGTGCGCCATCAGTGAGTGAAGGGCAAAAAGAGCAAAATGAATCATATTATAATGAAGGGACATGGTTGTTTGGTCTTGTCCATTGTTGAAATATCATTGGCAATGCATATGTATCCAGTCACACTTTTTCCAAATCAGTTCATACGTTGCTGGAACAGATCTTGACATACAACTAGGTCAAAAAGTAGTCTCTCAATATTGTGCACTCAGAGCAGCAACTTCCCAAGATTCATCAGACCATAGATTATCACCAATATTCCTACAATTATTTTTTCTTCTGCATAGTGCATGGCAGCAATTTCTATAGCTGCATAGTTTCGAGGGAACGTCACTCACCACCAAAGGTTTCCTGTTGTCCAACATTGTCTAAATACTGTGTTACATTCACAAGATGGGAAGTCTGTTCATCTTTGGGCCTTGTCTCAAGTATGTCATGCTGTGAAATATCTGCAACATCTTACATTATATCCACACGTTTCTGTTGTTGCCATACTGCAGTTTCCTTCTTCCTGATGACGCAGATGGAATCCTGTGTGGAAATAACTGGCGAGCGCATTCAGACATCTTTAACCTCTCTTTACTACAATCTGAAGTCTTCATCTGCTTCAAGAAGACCACTATCATCCTGGTGCCAAAGAAAAATCATGCAGTGTACCTCAATGACTACAGCCAGGCAGTTTTGACCTCCATAATTATAAAGTGCTTTCAGAGTTTATCATGGCTCACATCAACTCCAAACTACCAAACTGCCTTGATCCTTTGCAATTTGGCTACTGGCTCACCAGGTCCATGGCAGACCCCATCACCCTGGCCCTACACTCATCCCTGGAACATTTAGATAACGTGGATACCTACGTTAGCTTCCTACTTATGTAGGTTAGCTTCCTACTTATTGACCACAGTTCTGCCTTCAACACCATATTTCCAAACAAACTCATCTCTGAACTCCGAGACCTAAGTCTTGGCTTCCCCCTCTGTAACTGTATCGTTAACTTCCTGACCTATATAGACTGCGATCAGTAAAAATAGGTGACAAGACATCCTCCACCATAATCCTCACCATCAGCTGCATACTCAATCCCTGACTATACTTCTTATATACTCACAACTGTGTGGCCAAATTCTGTCCCAACTCCATTTACAAGTTTGCTGATGACACCATCATTGTAGGTTGGATCTCAAACAACAATGAGACGGGTACAGGAGAGAGATTTAATACTTAGCAGCATGGTGAAAAGACAACAATTTCTCCATCAAGGTCAGCAAAATGAAGGAGCTTGTCAGTTGTGTGCCAAGTTCCTGGGATTGATTATCACGAACAATCTGTTCTGGTCCACCCATCTCAATACGATGGTCAAGAAAGCACATCAACATACAAGAGAACATAGAACAGTACAGCACAGGAATGGACTTTTGGCCTATGATTTTGTGCCAAACATGACGCCAAAATAAATTAATCCCTTCTGCCTGCCCTTGGTCCACATTCCTCCATTCTTTGGATTGTCATGTACTTATCTAAAAGTCCCTTCAATGCCCTTATCATATCAGCCTCCACCACCACCCGTGGCAGTGCATTCCGGACTCCTACCACTCTGTAAAAAAAAAAAAAACTGTCCCTCACATCTCCTTTGAACTATCCCCCTCTCACCTTAAAAGCATTTCCCTTAGTTTTAGTCGTTTCAACTCTGGGAAAAAGATTCTGACCATCAACCCTATCCACACACGTCAATTTTATAAACCTCAGCATCCGCCACTCAAGAGAAAACAACTTGGGTTTTTCTATCCTCTCCTTATAACTCAGACCCTTTAATCCAGGCAGTGTCCTGGTAAACCTCTTCTACACCCTCTCCAAAACCTCCACATCCTTCCGGTTATGTGGCGACTAGAATTAAATGTAATGCCCTAAGTGTGGCCTAACCAAAGTCTTATAAAGCTGCAATAATGACATCCTGACTCTTGTACTCAATTCCCTGACCAATGAAGGGAAGCATGCCATACGCTTCTTTTCCCTATCTACTTGCGTGGCCACTTTTAGGGAGATGTGAACTTGAACCCCAAGATCCTTCTGTACATCAATGCTGTTCAGAGTCCTCCATTAAGTGTATACTTTTCCTTACCATTTGACCTCCCAAAGTGCAGCTGCTCACACTTGCCTGGATTAAACTCCAACTGCCATTTCTCCATCCATCTCTGCAATTGATCTATATCTAACTGTATCCTTTGAGAACCTTCTACACTATCCACAGCCCCACCTATCTTTCCATCGTCTGCAAACTTACTAACGCACCCATCTACAGTTTCATTTAAGTCATATATATACCACAAACAGAGGTCCAAGTACGAATCCCTGCAGAACATCACTAGTTACAGATCTTCAGCCTGAGAAACATCTTTCCATCACGACCCTCTGTCCTCTATAGGCGAGCCAATTCTGAAGCCAAGTCACCATGGATCTCATGCATCTTAATCTTCTGGACTAGCCTATCATGAGGGACCTTGTTGAAGTCCTTACTAAAATCCATGTAAACAACAACAACAACTACTCTACCCTCATCGATCACTTTTGACACCTCCTCAAAAAATTCAATCAAGTTACTAAGACATGTTCCGCCCTGCACAAAGCCATGCTGACTGTCCTTAATTAGGCCATGCTTTTCCAAATGAACATAAATCCTATCCCTAAGAGTTCTCTCCAATAGCTTCCCAACCACCGCTGTGAAACTCACCAGTCTACAGTTTCCTGGATTATTCCTATTTCTTTCTTGAACAGAGAAACATTAGCTACTCACCAGTCCTTTGGGACCTCTCCAGCAGCTAGCAAGGATACAATGATCTTGGTCAAGGTCCCAGCAATCTCCCCTCTTGCCTCTCTCAATAACCTGGGATGGATACTATCAGACCATGGGGACTTATCCGCCTTAATGTTCTTCAAGAGATCCAACACCACTTCTTTCTTGATCTCAAAATGCCCTAACATATTAGCATGCTCCACACAAATCTCACCATCCTCCATATCCTTCTCCTGGGTGAATACCGATGTAAAGTTCTCATTTAGGATCTCACCCACATCCTCTGCCTCCAAGCACAAGTTCCCCCCTGTATCCTTGAGCGGTCCTATGTCCTCCCTAGTTATCCTCTTGCTTTTAATGTATCTATAGAATGTCTTGGGATTCTCTTTGACCCTACTTCCAAAGATCATTTCATGGCCCTTTCTTGCTCTCCTAATTCCCTGCTTGAGTATTTTCTTGCTTTTCTTATATTTTTCACAGGCCCTGTCCAAATTTAGCTTCCTAAACCTTACATGTGTTTTTTAATCCTTTTGACTAAATTCTCAACCTCCCTCATTACCAAGGATCTCTTACCTTGCCATCCTTATCCTTACTGTTTACTGGTACATGCCGGTCTTGAACTCCACCCAGCAGGTATTTAAATCGTTTCCACACGTCAAATGTGACTTGCCTGATAACAGCACCTCCCAATTAACACTCTCTAGCTCCTTCCTAACACGGATATAATTTGCCCTCCCCCCATTTAGTATCTTTTTGCAAGGTCCTGACTTATCCTTGTTCATAGATACCTTAAAACTTAAGGAGCGGTGATCACTGTTTACAAAATGCCCTCCCACTGGAATGTCAGTCACCTGGCCAAATTCATTAGCTAGCAGAAGATCTAGTATGGCCCCTTCTCTAATTGGGTTCCCCACGTACTGTTTCGAGAAACCCTCTTGGATGCATTTAACTAATTCCACCCCCATCTAAGCCTCCTGTTCTAAGGGAGTCCCAGTCAATATTGGGGAAGTTAAAGCCACCCACTATGACAACTCTTTTTTATTGCACCTTTCCATAAACTGTATACATATTTGTTCTTCAATGTCTCGCTGCCTGTTGGGGGGCCAAAGTATAATCCTACCAGAGTCATTGCACCCATCTTATTTTTGAGCTCTATTCATATTGCCTCAGTGGATTAGGTTGCAGCATATCCTCTCCAACTGTAGATGTAACATTCTCCCTGATCAGTAATGCAACTCCCCGACTTTTTACCGTCCTCTCCATCTTGCCTAAAACAACAAAACCCTGGAGCACTGAGCAGCCAGTCCTGTCTTTCTCTCAACCAAGTCTCTGTAATGGCCACAACATCATAGTCCCATGTACTGATGCAGGCTCTAACCTCATCTGCCTTACCTACAATATTTCTAGCATTGAAACACACTTCAGCCCATTAGCACCACTGTGTTCATTTACCTGTCTCTACCGGTCCTTTCTTTCTGATTTAATGGTCTTAAAGTCCACCTTCCCCTTAATCCCTCCACCTGCTCTGGTACGCAGCCTCCTGGCACTCCAGTTTAAACTCTCCTGAGTAGCTTTAGTAAATCTCCCTGCGAGGATATCAATTCCCTTCCAGCTTAGGTACAACCTGTCCCTCTTGTACAGGTCACCCCTGCCCTAGAACAAGTCCCAATGTTCCAAGAACCTGAAACCCTGTACCCTGCACCAGCTCCTTAGCCACATATTCATCTCTCCTATCTTTCTATCCCTTACCTCACTAACACATGGCACTGGCAGTCACCCAGAGACTACTCAAACTCCTGTTTTTCAGCCTCTTTCCTAACTCCTTAAACTCACTCTGCAGGACCTCATCCCTCTTTTCTACCTATGTTGTTGGTTCCAATGTGCACCACAACCTCTGGCTGCTTATGCTCCTCAAGAATTTTGTGCAACTGCTCAGAGACATCCTTGACCCTGGCACTCAGGAGGCAACACACTATCCTGGTGTCTCGAACACGGACACAAACACCTGTCTGTGCCCCTAACTAGCAAGTCTCCGACCACTACCACTTGCTTGGATCTTGCCCGACCCTCCTCTACAGCAGAGCCAGTGTGGTGCCACAGGTCTGGCTGCTGCTATTATACTCCCCTGAGAGGTTATTCCCCCACCCCACCCCCACAACAACATCCAAAAAAGTATACCTGTTAGGTGAATAGCCAGTGGAGACTCCTGCACTACCTGCCTGCCTCTTCTAGTGGTCACCTATCTAGCTGACTGAACCTCTGGTGTGACCACCTCCCTGTGAATGATGTAACATCGCTTCTTCCTCAGGAGGCTAAGGAAATTCAGCATTTCCACGCAGACTTTGACCTATTTTTTATAGAGGCTCCATAGTAAGCATCCTATCTGGATGCATGACAGCATGGTGCGGCAACTCTTCTTCCCAAAACCACAAGAAGCTACAAAGAGTTCATCATGCAAATCAGCTTTCCATCCTTTGACTCCATCTATACTTCCCACTGCTTTGGGAAAGCTTCCAACATAACTGAAGACTCCTCTCACACTGGTTATACTCTCTTCCACCCTCATCCGTTGGGTAGAAAGTGTAAAAGTTTGGATACTGTACAAACAGATTCAAGGACAGCTTTTTCCGGGGTGCTATCAGACTTTTGAACAGACCTTTCAAATGTTAATGCTGATCTATCTTTCTGCACCTGTAGCACTAATCTCCATTCTGTTCTGCCAACCTGATGCATTTTTTAATGGTACCATCTGCCTTTATTGCATGCAAAACAACACACCTTTCACTATCTTGGTACCTGTGACAACAATAAATCAAAGTGAACTCTTGGTTTTGGCCTGCTGTAACCGCTGGTTGCATCTTTGGAGTAAACTTTCACACCAAGGTGGGCCCCACATTCCACAGATGTTGGAATACACAACATATCTTTGTTGCATTCTTCTGCATTCAGATAAGCCAGAACAAATGCTTATGTGTAACTCCTCACTTCCAACTGCTATCCGTAGTTTCATGGCTTGTTTATCTGGTCATGCAATTATGTGGTTTAAGCATTGTTGTGTTCTCTTGTTTAAAATGTTTGAACTCAGAAGAAATTAGTGGCTTTCCAGGTCATGCTGAAGGATTTGGCATCCATCCTTATGTTCTTCTTTGGCCTTTGATAAGTGCTTCAGATATGCTTGGGATTTGCAGCAGTCTTACTAACTCCACCAATGCATTGTATTTTTTGCTTTATATTTTGCTTTGTCCTACTTCATGTGCTTTAAGCACTGTAATTGGAGTGGCTTCTCCATTCTTTGTTCCATTAACTCTGCATTGTGCTCAATTGCAGCAGGGTCTTGTCCTTCCTTTATTTAAGCAGGCGCATGCTTTTTCTTTGTTCTGCACAGGGACAAGATTTGACAGCCTTTTAAACTTTAGATAGTGTGATCCTGACTTGAATAGTTGGCTGCACGTACCTAGCTTGCATGAAGAATTCACAGTTTGAGAAAAAAAAACCTTAATTTTTACAGTTTTCTACATGGTGGGAACTTCTGGAATGTAATTGCAGCCTGTTAGCAGCTTCTTCCCTGGGGTTGTCAAGTCTGCAACACTGCCCTTTTTGCTCTCCTCATAAAGAGACAGCACTGGTTCCTTGCGCTGTCTCTATGGAACACAGATTAAGTACTTATCTGAAGTAGTACATTTCTGCTTTACAGGGAGTGTAGCAAAAAGGTTTACCAAACTGATTCCTGGAATGGGAGGACTAACACATAAGGTGAAGCTGAACTGGTTAGGATTATATTCACCGAAGTTCAGAAGAATGAGAGGGCAGATCTCATCAAAACCTGTAAAATCGATAAAGGATTAGACAGTTTTTTTTCAAAAATTCACTGAGGAAACATGGGCATCACTAGCTGGCCAGCATTTACTGCCCATCCTTAGTTGGCCTTAAGAAGGTGGTGGTGAGCTGCTTTCTTGATCTGCTGCAGTCCACGTACTGTAGATAGAGCCACAATGCCTTCAGAGAGGGAGTTCCAGGATTTAACAAAGCAACAATGAAAGAATCATGTATATATTTACAAGTTAGCATGGTGAGTGGTTGAGTAGGAAACAGGCAGGTGGTGGTGTTGCCATGCATCTACTGCTCTTGACCTTCTGAATGAAAGTAGTTGGGAGTTTAGAAAGTGCTGTCTCAGGAACTTTGGGGAATTTCTGCAATGCATCATGCAGATAGTGCACACTGCTGCTACAATGCATCAGTGGAGGAGGCAGTGGTAGAATCTGCATATAGCAAACTTCAAAACACATAACATTTTTTCTTTATTATTCATTCATGGGATGAGGGCATCGCTGGCTAGGCAGCATTTATTGCCCATCCCTAATTGCTCAGAGGGCAGTTGACAGTCAATCACATTGCTGTGGGTCTGGAGTCACATGTAGACCAGACCAGGTAAGGACATTAGTGAACCAGATAGATTTTTCCTGACAATCGACAATGGATTCATGGTCAGCTTTAGATCCTTAATTCCAGATATTTTATTGAATTCAAATTCCACCAGCTGCCGTGGTGGGATTTGAACATGAGTCCTGGAATGTTATCTGGGTCTCTTGATTAACAGTCCAGCAATAATACCACTAGGCCATTGCCTCCCCCATCATATAACATGATGATCTAATAATCTGTTTTTGTGTTGTTGATGGCGAGTTAAACACTAAAAATAGCAAGAAAGATAATTCTCATTATTCTTTACCATAGTGTCACAGGATTATTTATACTTACCAAGCAGTAAGTACCTCAGAAAAAAAGCTTATTTGAAAGACAACATCACTGACAAAGCAGGTCTTCCCCAGTGTCTAAATGAAATATCAACTTTGATTTTTGTGTTCAATGCCTGAATGGAGACTTGAACCTGGAACTTAAGATTCAGCAACAAGCATTTACTCACTGAGCAACCTCTAGTACTCAAAGTTTTTGAAGTGCAAAAGAGCCTATAAATGAATTATAGTACAAAATAAATTAGATAACCTTTTAGATTCCTGACTCAGTGCCATCTTAGATACACAACCTGCTACACCTTCAACTCAAAATCATTCATACATGAAAATGATGAAAAGCTGTGGTCAGAACACCACACACACACACACACACACACACACACACACACACACACAGACACATAATATTTCATTAAAGAAAGGAACTTACAATCAGAACATCAGCTCATAACTTAGAAAAGAACAGATTTAACAGAATCTGACAAATCAAGTGCTATCCTTGAAATTTCACAAAATCAACTTAAATCTTGAAGTTTGTGCTAGTTGTCATTACACAAATCATCTTGGGTAAATCAATTCTCCAGCTGATACACTTCCACTTAACTCAAGCACTTTTGACACGACAATTCTCTATTACAGGAATCGACCCATTGAAGATAGCAAGAACTCCAGATGCTGGAGTCAAAGTCAATATAGTGTGGAGCTGGAGGAACACAGCAAGTCAGGCAGCATCAGAGGAGCAGGAGAGTCGATGTTTCGGGCCTGGACCCTTCATCAGGACTGGGGAGGGAGAAGGGAGCTGGGAGATAAATAGAAAGAGGAGAGATGGGGCTGGGGCAAGGTAGACAGGATTGTGATAAGTGGATAGAGGTAGAAGTAATGGGGATTGGTCAGTGGGAAAGGTGGGGCGGATTCGCGGGGAAGAAGATGGACAGGGTGTGTCAGGTCAAGAAGGTAGGGATGAGAGAGAGGGTTGACATGGAATGAGGCCGGGGGGTGGGGAGATTTCAAAACTGGTGAATTCCACATTCAGGCCTTCGGGTTGTAGACTCCCAAGGCAGAATATGAGATGTTGTTCCTCCAGTTTGCGTGTGGCATCATTGTGGTACTGGAGGAGGCCCAGGATGGACATGTTACCAAAGGAGTGGGAGGAGGAGTTAAAATGGTTAGCAACCAGGTGTTGTTGATTATAGCGTACGGAGTGCAGGTGCTCGGTCACCAAGTCTACGCTTGGTCTCACCGATGTAGAGGTGGCCACATTGAGAGCAATGGATACAGTAGTCCAGGCTGGACAATATACAGGTGAACCCCTGTCAGATTTGGAAACTTTGTCTTGGGCCTCAGATGGAAGTGTGAGGGGTGGTGTAGGGGCAGTTGTAGCACTCCTGCAGTTGCAGGGAAAGGTGCCGGGGATGGTGGGGTTGTTGGGGAGTGTGGAGCAGATGAGGGTGTCGTAGAGTGAGCAGTCCCTATAAAAGACAGATAGGTGTAGGGAGGGAAATATCTATTTGGTGGCGGGGTTGGATTGTAGGTGGTGGAAGTGGTGGAGGATGATGCACTGGATGGGGACGTTGGTGGGGTGGTATGAGAGGATCAGGGAGACTGTCCTTATTCTTGTTGGGGGGAGGGGTTTGAGGGCAGAAGTGCGGGAAATACAAGAGATGTGATTGAGGCCATTTTCGATGAACGGACGGGGTGGATGTTGCAGTCCTTGAAGTAGGAGGACATCTGGGATGTCTGGGAGTACCATGCTCCATCTTGGGAGCAGATGCAGCAGAAGTGGTGGAATTGAGAGTGAGCGATCACATTCTTCAATCGCAGGAGGTGCCACAACTGCCCCTACACCTTCCCTCACACTTCCATCCGAGGTCCAAGACAAAGTTTCCAAATCTAACAGGGGTTCACCTGCACATTGTCCAACCTGATCTACTGTATTCACTGCTCCCAATGTGGCCTCCTTTACATCGATGAGAACAAGCATAGACGCGGTGACTGATTTGCGGAGCACCTGCACTCTGTACACTATAATCAACACCACCTGCTGGTTGCAAACCATTTTAACTCCCCCCTCCCACCCCCTTGGTGACATGTCCATCCTAGGCCTCCTCCAGTACCACAATAACGCCACACGCAAACTGGAGGAACAGCACCTCATATTCTGCCTTGGGAGCCTACAACCCGATGGCCTGAACATAGAATTCACCATTTTCAAAACATCCCCAACCCCGGCCTCATCCCATGACAACTCTCCCTCTTATCCCTGCCTTCTTGACACACCCTGTCCATCTTCTTGCCCACCTATCCACCCCAACCTTCCCACTGACCAATCTCCACTACTCCTCTCTGTATCCACCTGTCGCCATCCCACCTACTTTCCCCCAGCCCCACCCGTCCTCCTCCTATTTATCTCCCAGCTCCTTTCCCCACCCCAGCCCTGAAGGAGGGTCCAGGCTCGAAATGTCGACTCTCCTGCTTCTCCGATACTGCCTGCCCTGCCGTGATCCTCCAGCTCCACACTGTATTGACATTGATCCATTGAACCTCTTTTGTTCTGCCTTTAAAGGTAAGTATGTCATTCCCTGGGCAAGGAGATCAAAATTGTACATGGTATTTCAAATGAGACCTCATCAAGACCCAATAGAATTGTAGCAAGACTTCTTTATGCATAAGAAAGGTCACCTTTCAAAAATTCCCAGAAATAATAGTTGAAATACCATTTGCCTTCAGAGTTGCTTGTTGAACTTGCTGGCTAGATTTTTGCAAATTGTGTACAAGGACACGAAAAACACTCTGAAGACTAACATTATAGTATCTCATTGTAAAATATTATTGATTTTTGATACTTTCTGCAAAAGTTACATTTCCTTATATTATAATCCATCTGTCAGTGGCTTGCCCACTCAACTAAGCTGCCAAAATGAAGTCAGTGTGTTAGAACTTTAATTTATAGAACAGAGACAACAGCTCCAAGCTGGTCTCTGTAGCAGTATTAATCTACACCTAGCAAAGATCCACGGCAAAAACTTGTCACATCCTGACAATTAGACAGTTTTCTCTTTATTTCAATCTTTTGTCTCCAACCAACTAAATAACTGTCACAAGGCTACCTGCAATGAAGGGGTGTGAAGTCACATTAGTGAACAACAACATAATTTAAAAGTGTAGTTTCTAGACAGAAAAAAAAAAATGAACTGCTTGATAAAGCTTTTATTACTAATTGGCTAGGATGAAAAGTATTTTGATAATGATGTTGTCATATGCAGGTGATGCTTTCTGCACATAGTGTCATAATCATAGAGTCATACAGTGCAGAAACAGACCCTTTGGTCCAAGCAGTCCATGCCAACCATAATCCCCAAAAAAAACTAATCCCACCCACCTGCACTTGGTCCATATCCCACCAAACATTTCTTATTAATGTAGCTATTCAAATGCCTTATAAAAATTTTAACTTTATCCGCATCCACCATTTCCTCTGGAAGCTCCTTCCACATATAAAGCTCTCACCCCCTTGTCTTGAAATCTACCATCCTAGGGAAAAGACACCTGCCATACACCTTGTTTATACCCTTCATGCTTTTAAAAACCTCTATAAGGCCGCCCCTCAACCTCCCAAGTTCCAGAGAAAAGTGAACTCTGAAAATTTAATTTGACTCTGCGAAGGCTAAGATAATCAATGACATCAGTTAACTACATTTACATACTGACCTGATATCTATGAGTAAGAGGTCATAAAAATAGCGAATGCACAAGTTCATTTCCCTGACTGTCCTCACTTAGCCTTTTCATCTTTCGCAGCAGTCTAGTTTCATGCAAGGGAGATGGCCTTCACTGGCTGGGCTAGCACGAGCAGTCCATTCCAATTGCCCTTGAGACAGCAGTTATGAGCTGCCTGCTTGAACTCATGCAGCTCATTTGCTGCAGGTACAATCACAATGGTGTTAAAGAGGGACTTCAAAGGCTTTCACCTAGCCTCAGTGAGGTAATGGCACTATATTTCCAAGCCAGGATGGTGAGTCATTTGGAGAGAAATTTGTAGGTGGTGATATTCCTACACATCTTCAATCATTGCCCTTCCAAATGGTAATGATCGTGGATTTCGAAGGTGCTGTCTAAGGAGCCTTGGTGAATTTCTGCAGGGCATGTTGTAGTCAATGGTTCTACAAGCATCAGTAGAGGACAGAGTGGACGTCTGCAGAAACAGAAACAGAAAGTGTTGGAGAAACTCACCAGGTCTGGTCAGCATCTGTGGAGACAAATTAATGAATGTTTTGAGTTCAGTCGCTGAAAAGGTTAAATCTGTCTTTCTTTCTACAGATGCTGCCTGACCTGATTTTCTAGGCCCAAAACGACAGCATTCCTGCTCCTCTGATGCTGCTTGGCCTGCTGTGTTCATCCAGCTCTGATTTATCTCCGATTTCTCCAGCACTTCGTTTTTGTTTCAGATTTTGAACATGGACAGTTGCTTGTTTTCATTTTGTTGTTATGGATGTCTGTGAATGTGGTGTCAATTAAGTGGGCTGCTTTGTCCAAAATGTTATCAAGCTTTGAGGGTTGTTGGGGCTGCACTCATCCAGGCAAGCATGTTCCCTCTAAACTTTTCCTGCAATAGCAAGATGAGGACTGAGTGATCCAATGGAAGAGAGCTCCCCGACACTTTTTTTTTTGCCACCATCTAACATTTCATACAGGTTGGAAAGGGCGGGTAGACAGTGGAAGACCATCACTGGATTATACATGCTCAAATGCAAAACACCACCTGCAACTTACTGCCAATGTACAAGCTGTTGGTGAGACCACATCTGCAGTAGTATGAGCAGTCATGGTCCCATTATTTAAGGAGAAGTATCTTTTCATTGGAGGCAGTTCGGAGAAGGTTCACCAGGAAGATCCCTGGTAAAGGGATCCTCTGGTGTAGCGGAGATAAAAGTGAAATCCACATTGATGCCATTGGGCTGCAGGGTTCCCAGGCTGAATATGATTTGCTGTTCCTGCAGCCTTCGGGTGGCATCACTGTGGCATTGTAGGAGGCCAAGGATGGACATGTCATCTGAGGAATGGGAGGGGGAGTTGAAATGGTTCGCGACTGGGAGGTGCAGTTGTTTGTTGCGAACTGAGCGCAGGTGTTCTGCAAAGCGGTCCCCAAGCCTCCGCTTGGGTTTGATGAAGGGTTTAGGCCCGAAACGTCAAGTTTTCCTGCTCCTATGATGCTGCTTGACCTGCTGTGTTCATCCAGCCCCATGCTTGTTATCTCTGGTGTAGCGGAATTGTTTTATGAGCAAAGGTTAAAGGTTGGGATTCTACTAGGTGCAGTTCAGAAGAATAAGAGGTAATGTCATTGAAACATATCAGATTCTTAAGAGGCTTGACAGGGTAATTGCTGAGAGGATGTTGCCCCTCATGGGAGAGTCTAAGACCTGAAGCTACAGTCTCAGAATAAAAGGGTGTCGACTTAAGACCGAGATGAGGAAACATTTCTTCTTTCAGAGGGTTGAAAGTCTTTGGAACTCCTTGCCACAGGGAGCTGTGGATGCAGAGTCCTTGTGTTTATTTAAGGACCAGACAGATAGATTATTGATTAGAGGAATCATGGGTTTATGGGGAAAACTCATGAAAGTGGACATGAAGACAGTCAGAATCTTATTGAATGACTAAGCAAGCTTAAGGGGCCAAATGGCCTACTCCTGTTTCTTTTTTTTTAAAATGGTCAGCAAGGGATCAATTCCCATTCCCATGTGTTACCGAAGAGATTATGGAATACCCCTACAAATTTATTGAATCCAAACTTCCCAAAAACAAAACAAAAATCAGAATGACAAAAAGCTTTTCTCATACTAAAATCATCCATTTCTCAACTACACATGGTATCATGGTATAGGATGGATGACTGTGCATGTGAAATTATTGATAAAATTACTACTGGTTTGGATCAGTTACTAAGTGCAGAACATAATTTATTGCTCTGGCAAATACAACAGAACTAACTAGCTTTAAAACTGTAACTGAATGTTAACAGTACCAGGAATATGAAAATAAATTCCAAATGTTATCCATTAGCTTTATTACTGACAGCCAACTATCTCAGGGCCATTACTACGTCTCACCAATTTTTAATGGATGAAACTTCGGAATCACGGAATAAAGCACAGAAGGAAGTCATTTGATCTCACATGATGGCCCTGGTTTGCTTCAAAAGCAACTCTGCTACTCTAGTGTTTATATTATCACTATAACCCTGGAAGTGATTATTTTTCTTAAGGCAAGTATCTAATTCCAATTTCAAACTGATAAATTCAATTAACTCTACTACACACTCGGGAAATCCAAATCTCCATGTCTCACTGAACAAAGGAGAGTAGAGCAGAGGAACAGGCCTTTCGGCCACGAAGTCTATGCTGACACATGATGCCTTTCTAAAGTTATAACCTATTGCTTCTGTGTTCCATATCCCTCTATTCCTTGCCTATTCATACACCTGTCAAAATGCCTCTTAAATGCTGCTACTATATCTGCCTGCTCCACATCTCTGGCAGTGAATTCCAGGCATTTACCATCCTCTGTGTAAAAAAATTGCCTCTCATCTCCTTTAAACTTACCCACTTTTAACATTAACACATGTCCCCTTGTGACTGCAATTTCTAACCCTGGGAAAAAAGACTTTGACTATCCATTCTTATCCATGCCTCTGAATTTTGCAAACTTCCATCAGGTCGCTCCCTCATCCATCAAAATTTAAGTGAAAACAAAGCAAGTTTGTCCAGTCACTCCTCATAGCTAATACCCTCCAAACCAGGCCACATCCTGGCAAACCAATTCTGTATCTTCTCCAAAGCCTCCACATCTTTCTTATGTGGTGATCAGAACTGTACACAATATTTCCATCTACAATATTATTCACACCTAAATGTAACCCTCCAAAATGCATCACCTCACATTTGTCTGGCCATTTCTGTGCCCAAGTCGCCAAGCTATCTATATTCTGTTGTATACTTTCACAGTCATTGGCACTATCAGCAACTCCGCCAATCTTCGTGTCATCAGCAAACTTGCTTATCAGACCACGCACATTTTCCTCCACATCATTTATATACACTACAAACAACAAAGGACCTAAGACTGACCCCTGTGGAACACCACTAGTTACCGATCTCCACTCTGAAAAACATCCTTCCACCACTACCCTCTGTGTTCTATGACCAAGCCAGCTTTCTATCCATCTAGCCAGCCCACCCCGAATCCCTCGTGATTTTAATTTTTGTACCAACCTGCCATGTGGAACTTTATCAAATGCCTTACTAAAGTCCATATAAACTACATCCACAGCTGTTCCCTCCTCAATTATCCTCATTGAATTTTTTGAGGAGGTAATCAGGTTGGTGAGACATGATGTTCCCCGACAAAACCATGCTGCCTGTCACTAACTAGTCCATTTTCCTCCAAACACACATATCTTGTTCCTCAGTATCTTCTCCAAGAGCTTCCCCACCACAGACGTCAAGCTCACCGGCCTATAGTTTCCTGGATTATCCCTGCATCCTTTCTTAAACAAGGGAACAATCTTTGCTAATCTCCAGTCCTCTGAATATTTCACCTGTGGTCAATGAGGATGTGGAGATATCTGTTAATGCCCCAGCTGTTTCCTCCAGTGCCTCTCTGAGAAATCGGGGTAGATCCCATTTAGTCCTGGGGACTTGTCTATTTTAATGTAATTTAGGATTACCAAAACTTCCTCTTTCAATATGTTGACATTCTCTAGAGAATTCACACACTCATCTCTGACCTCAATGTTAGTCATGTTCTTCTCTTTGGTGAAAACGGATACAAAGTACTCATTCAGGATCTCACCCACTTCCTGTGGCAACACAGGTAGCCAAGGTGATTAAGAAGGCATATAGCATGATTGCCTTCATAGCCTGGGGCGTGGAGTACAAGAGTTGTCAAAATTCGTTGCAGCTATATAAAACCCTCGTTAGGCTGCATTTGGAGTATTATGTACAGTTTTGGTCACCACACCACCAGAAGGATGTGGAAGCTTTGGAGAGAGTACAGAGAAGGTTCACCAGGATAAAACGTTGTGGAGCTGGATGAATACAGCAGGCCAAGCCGCATCAGAGGAGCGGGAAAGCTGACGTTTCGGGTCGAGACCCTTCTTCAGAAATGGGGGAGGGAAGGGCATTCTGAAATAAATAGGGAGAGAGGGGAAGGCGGACAGAAGATGGATAAAGGAGATAGGTTGAGAGGAGATAGACAGGTCAAAGAGGTGGGGTGAGAGCCAGTGAAGGTGAATGTAGGTGGGGATTTAGGTGGGGGATAGGTCAGTCCAGGGAGGACGGACAGGTCAAGGAGGCGGGATGAGGTTTATGGGTAGGAGATGGGGGTGGGGCTTGAGGTGGGAGGAATGGATAGGGAGGTGGGGACTAGCTGGGCTGGTTTTGGGATGCGGTCGGGGGAGGGGAGATTTTGAAGCTTGCGGAGGCTTGGGCACCGCTTTGCAGAACACCTACGCTCAGTTCGCAACAAACAACTACACCTCCCAGTCGCGAACCATTTCGACTCGCCTCTCCCCACCTCCCCCCCGCCCACTCCTCGGACGACATGTCCATCCTGGGCCTCCTGTATTGCCACAATGACGCCACCCGAAAGCTGCAGGAACAGCATCTCATATTTCGCTTGGGAACCCTGCAGCCCAATGGTATCAATGTGGACTTCACAAGCTTCAAAATCTCCCCTCCCCTGACCGCATCCCAAAACCAGCCCAGCTAGACCCCACTTCCCTTACCATTCCTCCCACCTCAAGCCCCACCCCCATCTCCTACCCACTAATGCCATCCCGCCTCCTTGACCTGTCCATCCTCCCTGGATTGACCTATCCCCCACCTAAATCCCCACCTACATTCACCTTCACTGGCTCTAACCCCGCCTCTTTGACCTGTCTGTCTCCTCTCAACCTATCTTCTCCTTTATCCATCTTCTGTCCACCTCCCCCTCTCTCCCTATTTATTTCAGAATCCCCTTCCCCTCCCCCACTTCTGAAGAAGGGTCTCGACCCGAAACGTCAGCTTTCCTGCTCCTCTGATGCAGCTTGGCCTGTTGTGTTCATCCAGCTCCACGATGTTTTATCTCAGATTCTCCAGCATCGGCAGTTCCTACTATCTCAGGTTCACCAGGATGTTGCCTGGTTTCCAGGGCATTAACTATGAGGAAAGGTTAAAAAGACTAGGAGGAGACCTGATAGAGGTCAACACAATTATGAGAGGCATAGATAGGGTGGATAGTCAGAGGCTTTTTCCCAGGGTTGAAGTTTCAATTACAAGGGGGCACAAGTTCAAGGTCAGAGGCAGAAAGTTTAAGGGACATGTGTGGGCGAAGTTTTTCACATAGGGAATGGTAGCAGCCTAGAATTCACGACCAGAAGAGGTGGTGTAAGCGGTCATATTGAAAATATTTAAGAGGCACCGAGATGGATACATGAATAGGGAGAGAATACAGGGATACGGATCGAAAAATGCCAGGCTTGTTTTTAGATTAATTAGGGCATGACGGCCAGCACAGGCTTGCAGGGCTGAAGGGCCTGTTCCTGTGCTGTACTTTCTCATTTGTTCAATATTTCAAATGTGGCCTAACTAAAGTCCTAAACAACTGCAACGTGACTTGCCAATTATTGTACTCTGTGCCCTAAGTGAAGGAGCCAACCACACGATATGCTTTCTTGACCACTTGTGTTGCCACTTTCAGGGAACTGTTGACATGTATACCTCAATCCTTTTGTTTGTTGCTGCTACTGAGGATTCTTCCATTTACTGTGTACTTCCCTCCTGCATTCAATCTTCCATATGCATGAAGTTGCATTTGTCCAGATTAAACTCCATCTGCCATTTCTCTGGCCTAGTCTCCAGCCTATCTATATCCTGCTGTATCCTCTGGCAATCTTCCTCACTACCTAAAGCTCCCCAATCTTTGTGGTGTCAACAAATTTAATAATCAGGCCACTTACATTCTCCTCCAAATCATTTATATGTATATATTACAACAGGGGTCCCAGCTCTGATCCCTGCAGAACACCACTGGTCACAGATCTCCAGTCAGAAAATCAGCCTGCGTTGCTCCTCTCCGTCTTCTATGACTAAGCCAGTTCTGTGTTCGTTTTACCAGCTCAAGTTTGTGTTACATGACCTTCCCTGCACAAAAGCATGCTGCCTATCACTAATAAGTCCATAGTTCCCCAAGTTTGAGTAAAGCCTTTCCCCGGGAATCTTCCCCAATAATTTCCCAACACTGACGTAAGGCTCACCAGCTTGTAATTTCCTGGATTATCTCTGTTGCCTTTCTTAAACAAAGGCAACAGCATTGGCTAATCTCAAGGCTTCTGGGACCTCTACAATGACTAAAGATGATAATTCCTAATTCCTTGTTTGCGTTCTTTCCTGCTATCTTTGTCTTGAAGTATCCTACACCTTACATTTACCCTCCTTTTTCTTTACGACTAAGCTTTCGGTTTTTCTTGTTATATGAAGTTCCCAAATCTTGCCATCCTGATCCTTATTTTCACAGAAGCATGTTGGTTCTGAACTATAATCAACTGGCCTTTAAAAGATTCCCACATGACAGAAGGTGATTTACCCTTGAACAGCCACCCCTGTCTACATTCCCCAGTTCCGGCCTGAAATTGAGGTAGTTATCCTTCTGTCCACTTTATTACTTTCATCCAAGGACTACTCTTAACCTTGTGCATGAGTTGCTTAAAACTTATAGAATTAGGGTCACTGGTCCCGAAATGCTTCCTTGTGAAACTTCGATCACGTGGCCAGGCTCATTCTCCAACACCAAGTCCCATTTGGCCCCTTTTCCAGTTGCACTATTCACATTGTTTCAAAAAACTGTCCTGGACACATCTAACAAAGTCGCCCCCATCCAAGCCTCTGGCACTAATTCAGTCCCAGTCAATATAGGGGAAGTTAAAATCACCAGCCACAACTCCTCTGTTGTTTTCACATTTTTCCATAATCTATCCACATATCTGTTTCTCTTTTCATGTGCTGGCTTTGGGAGGCCCATAGTACAACGCCAAACTGACTGCACCTTTCCCATTCTAGATTTCTACACATATGGCCTTTCTCGATGAGCTCTCCAAGGTGTCCTCCCTCTGTACAGCTGTGATATTCTCCCTAATAAGAAATGCAACTCCCTCACCTCTTCTACACACTTCTCTATCATGCCTGAATGATAAGCTGCTTCTCCCAACCAAGTTTCTGTAATAGCTACAACATCATACTTCTGTTTATTAATCCAATTTCAAAGTTTGCCTGCCTGCCTTACAGTCATACTCCTCATGTTAAAACAAATACACTTCAGACTACCAGTCCCACTATGTTCAGTAACCTCCCTCTGTTCTTCCTCTTAGTCTTGCTGACCATAGTCGCAGACCCCGCCTCAGTCATTTTTCTTGCTGGTCTCCTGCTCTGGTTCCCAACCCCACCACACGAGTTTAAATTTTCCCAAGTAACACTAGCAAACCTCCCTGCAAGGATACTGGTGTCCCTCCAGTTTAGAAAGATGGTGGTTAGCTACCTTCTTGAATTGTTGCAGTTCATTTGGTGTAGGTACACCCAGAAACAATTAGGGAAAGAGATCTAGGACTTTAGCCCAGAGACAGTAAAGGAACTGTATATATATATAGGAACTGGTCTTAGACAACACTTTCCAAAACCAACAACCTTTAGTGATTTTCTGCAGCGCACCTTAGAGATGGTACAACACTGCTGCTGCTGCTAATAGTCTCCAATGGAGGGACTGAATTTTTTTTTTAAAACATTCATCCATGGGAGGTGGCTGCAACTATCTGGCCAGCATTTATTGTCCACCCCAGTTGACCTCAAAGATGGTGGTCAGTTGCCTTCCTGAACCACTGTACTCATGCACAGTAAGCAGACTCACAATGCTATTCCCCCAAGGGAATTCCAGGATTTTTCCTGGCTTGGAGCGAATCTTGTATGCAATGGTATGTCTCAGAATGTGCTGTTCTTATTTTCTAGTTACTGTGGTTGCTGTTTTTGAAGTCTCGGTGAGTTGGTGTAGTGCGGCTTGTAGATAGTACACACTGCTGTACACATCAGGGGCAAAGGCAGTGAGTGAATGCTGAAAGCAATGGTGCAGGCAATGCAGAAGTGGTATTATCAGTGGACTAATAATCAGAACATGTTTCTCCATATATGCCTTGTTCATCTTGATTCTACATGTTGCAGCAGGCTCTCAACACTGTCATTGTTCCATGCTATATCCTGTATCAACACCAGGTTAGCACTCTTAGGAACACAGTTCCATTCAGGACCACACAGACTTGAACAAAAGCATGTAGTGCAAGACCACGTCAACTTTATCCAACTGTGAAGCTTTATATAGAGTCTGCTGTCACCTGTGCAACCATAGAGCCCTCAGATGATTTTTCCTTCTTGTCTTCCCCCAACTTAGTACTGTTTCAGGTTCCACAATTTGGGTTGCTGGAAGAGAGTGTCGAAGAGAATGTCTGCTCAGCAGTTGACCCCAACTGCCTTGAAGATTTGGTCAGGTGACCCCAGCAGACATGTGCATTTCAATGGCCCAGAGACACTGAAGAACTTCTTACAGAGGCAAGTGGATCGTCTTCTGCTTTCTAAAGTCGGAGGAGGAACAACAGGGTGGAAGTGGAGTCCTGGTCCCCTCTGGAGCATCTGAAGAGGAAATTTCTAAGGGATCTGTGTGCGGTTCCTCCTTTGGCTGGATGCCTCCTGGCACTCACTATTTTGTTTCCTCGTGAAAATGGGCCACCAGCATTGGGTGCCAGGTTACCATTCCCTGTCCTCATGTCTTAAGACCAAATGGCCAATAGGAGTGGGCAATGAAGCACAGTTTGGTGCACCTCTCCAGCAGAAACTAAGGTACCTCAAAGGCATCTGTTAACCTGTCCATGGAGGGAGCCGGATAATTCACATTTGCAGCAGCAAGGTCCCCATACCACAGCTGCATTCCTGCATCCTCTTGGTTATGAGGACTGTTGCCTTCCATATACCTCTATGCTGCTTTTGTTCCTCCCTGTGCATTTTTCTTTATTTATTCGCAGGATGAGGGTGTCACTGGTTAGGCAGCATTTATTGCCCATCCCTAAATGCCCAGAGAGTTAAGAGTCAATCACATTGAAGTGGGTCTGGAGTCACACGTAGGCCAGTCCAGGTGAGGATGGCAATTTCCTTCCCTAAAGAACATTAGTGAACCAGATGGGTTTTTCCAACAATTGACAATGGATTCACAGTCATCATTAGATCTTAATTGCAGATATTTATTGAATTTAAAGTCCACAATCTGCCATGGAGGGATTTGAACCCAGGTCCCCAGAACATGATCCGAGTTTCTGGATTAACAGTCCAACAATAATATGGCTAGGCCATCGTCTCCCCATGCAGATGAAGTCCCTGATTGCTGACACTAGTGGACATTTCACTGATACACGTAAGACACAAGGGAAAGAAGGTGGCACAGCCAGTGGGTTAGAACTGGTGTGTAATGACAGCAAAGTTAATGTGAGAGTTGCAATAGAAAAAGGCAAAGTGATACTTACATGGTTGACAGAACTTGGGTATTTCAGCATCCCTGCAATAAGAGTCATAGTTTTCTCCTGCAAGGAACATGACTGTCTCCTCATAATGGGTGTGGAGCCTGACTTCTGGAGCTCCTTTATCCATCAAGCCATTTCTACCCTATTATGGGCTGTCTTCTGGAATTTGAAAGGAGGGATTGAGTGAGGTGATGCAAAAACAGAAATTGCTGGAGAAACTTAGCAGAAGAAAGCAGACCTAAAGTTTCAAGTTCAGTGACACTTCTTCAGAACAAAGTTCGAACACAGACTTGAAACATTAACTCTGCTTTCTCTCCACAGATGCTGCAAGAACTGAATTTCTCCAGCAATTTTTGTTTTTTCTTTAGATCTTCAGTATCTAAAAGCTTCTAGCTTTTTGGCTAGATTGTACAGACAAGTTCTGAATGATCAGAATGAATTCCATTTCATCTTTTTGCATTTCCTTAGTGAATTTACAAAGATTGCAAGCATTAGGTTAAGCAGCTAAGCAGTGACCTGATGAATTTATGCAACTACAGTAACAGTACTATCTTTGGAAATTTTCTTGGCAATGGTTATAATTTTGCCAAGTATATTTTATATTTTTTTCCAGTGTTTTGAAGTAATGGACAGTTGTTTAAAACAAAAGCCAATGAAAATATAAATGTGGCAAGTTAAGGTTTTAGACTAAAGTAACTGCCCATAAAGTACAGAGAAATATCAATTGTGTAGTAGATCTTGTGAAGCAATCACTGCCTGTCAAAGATTTATTATAAGTTAGTAGCTGGTGGCAATAACTTGACTCAAATTGCATGATGCACAAATTGAAGATTTTATTAAAGTATTTTTATGAATGCGCATTTGCAGTAGACTGTTCCATTGGCATTTGTGATTTAAACTGTACTTTTACTCAGCTTTCCTAGGATCCAATGCTTCAGTCATTGGTCTGAGAACATCTTTCACACTGAAGTCAAATGGTCAGAAACTTCTCAGTCTCAATTTTTACAAAGATGAAATAACTAGTTCTGTTAATCTGATGACATGAAATATCATTGCAGTGTTTTGCCTTAGTTTAAGAAAGCAACTTTATTTCTTCAAATTAATCAAAGCAATCCTCATGGTCTGTTATTAATTGGCTATAATAAACAATGTATCTCATTTGGATACTTCACAAAATTATAAATATCATTTGTTTTTAAGTATTCACATTTTCCAGATTTCTTCACAACAAATAACCAGATAATAAAACCAAAGAACTGTGGATGCTGAAAATCAGAAACAAAATCAGAAATTGCTGGAAAAATTCAGCTCAGGCATCATCTGTGGCGAGAAAGCAGAGTTAACGTTTCAGGTCCAGTCTGAAGAAGATCATTGGATCTGAAACACAAGCTCTGCTTTCTTTCCACAGATGCTGCCTGGCCAGCTGAGTTTTTTTTCCAGGAATTTCTGATCTTGTTTCCCCTAAAACACCTGTCCCATTGTCCATTCAGTATCTTTTCAGACATACTGCGAGCTAGGTTGCTATGAATTTCTTACAAAATTTCAACCGGCATTAAGGGATCGAAAGATGTATAGCCATGTTTATAACAGATCAACAATACTGCAATGAAGTTATTCCCCCTTAGTCTCCATCATCAGTCTGTCTACTTCAGAACTTTAGTGGGGAAATACATGGACGTTATCAGAGGATACTTCTAAATGTTAAAGCTACTGTTAAAATTAATGAGTAGCAAAAGGTATTTACTTGCAAAGTGTTAAGGGATAATTATTTAGCACTTGCCCAGAATTTTCCCTAATTATTTATTTTAGTCATGTAACAATACTAGTGAACATGAAAATATTTTAAATTATATCTATTCCATTCCACCCCAGAACATTAATATGTATTATTATTTATTCAAAAGCCTATGAACCTTCAAAAACCTCACCTTGGCAAGGTGTTGCATAAGAGCAGAAGAAATAGGAGAATAGGCTTCTCAGCAAAACATAGATTTATTATAAGTTAGCAGCTGGTTGCAATGCCTTGACTCAAATTGCATGATGCAAAAACTGACGATTATATTAAAGCTTAGTTTTTTTTATTGTACATTTGCAGTAGAATCTGTTCCATTGGGACTTGAGATGTAAACTGTATTTTTATACAGCTTTCTTGGAATCTAACTCTACAGTCATTGGTCCAAGAACATCTTTCATACTGAAGTCAAATGGCTACAAACTTCCCAGTCACAGTTTTCACAAAGATAAAATAGCTAGCTCTGCTCATCTGGTGACATGAAATATCATTGTAGGTTTTTGTCATATTTTGATGAAGCTACTTTATTTCTTCAAATTAGTCAAAGCAATCCTCATGGTCTATGTTCAGTTTTTTCTGACAATTGATAATGGATTCACGGTCATCGGTAGATTCTTATTTTTTTTTTAAATTAAATTTAAATTCCGCCATCTGCCGTGGCAGGATTCAAAGCCTGGTCCCCAAGACATAATTGGAGATTCTGAATTAATAGTCCAATGATAATTCCTCTAGGCCATTGCTAGCTTCAATAATGGTTGCCATTAAGTTGGCGTTAATTTTCATGAAAACTCATCTGGTTCACTAATGCCTTTTGGAAAAGGAAATCAATTGTTCTTAGCTAGTTCACCTCCAGAATGACAGCATTGCGATTATCGATTCTAAAGTACTCCCTGAAGTTACCTAGCAAGCCAAGGATAATTCAGAATGAGCAACAAATGCTGGCCTTTCCAGGGACACCCACTTCCCATTGACAATGCTACCATGTGACTTTTACTCAGAAAATACCTACTCACTGATACTCAGTATGTGTTCCAATCAGCCACTTGATTCCAGGCTTCATTACAGCCTTAGTCCAGAAGTGAATTCCAGAAGTGACTTGCAAGTGCTTGCCATTGATTTCAATGCAGCATTTGAGTGAGTGTGTCAATAAGGAAACGGAGGAAGATGGAAGATAATGGAAATCAAAGCAAAACTCTTTCTATTACAAAGGAAGACATTTTCAGTATTTTTTTCATCATCACATAACATCTGCACTACTAAATGGCTAAGTGTATCCCTGAAACAGAGGTATAGCAAAGACCAAAAATGAAACTCTCACTGCCTCACAAAGGCAGCAAACATAATCAAAGACCCCTCCCACCCCAGTTACAATTTCTTCCAACCTCTTCTGTCGGGCAGCTTAAACACATGTCCCAACAGATTCAAGAACAGCTTCTTCCCTGTTGTTTTCAGGCTTCTGAATGGACCTCTCAAATTTTAAATTTAAATATTGATCTTGCTCTTTGCAGCCATAACAGTGTTCTGTTCTATTACCCTAGTGCACTTTGTATGGTATGATCTGCCTCTGCTGCAAATGAAACAAAATTTTTCACTGTATCCAGGTACATATGACAGTAAGAAATCAAATCAAAATATCAACGGTTTTATTTACAGGTAAGTTAAAAACATGTATGCAAACTATTGGTTTTCTTCAAGAGTATATCAAAACAAGGATGTATAAATTCTTATTTTCAAGCATATTTTGCAATGTGAGCCAACCATTCTCTGCTAATTTCGCGGGTCAATGTGTTGATAGAGTTAATCTGCCTGGTTTAAAATTTAAAAAGAGTGGGGCAATTAACAGCCCATCATTATTTAATTAGTATATTCTCTTTAGTAATAGCTCTTCTGATCACAGTCTACCTGCCATCCAATCAGTACTCTCCTCTCATACAGTATAAATGCTGTATTTTTTCTTTACATTGGTATTTCTTTCATATTGTCCTGATGGGGGAAAGACTAAAAGATCTGACAAAATGTGTCATTTTAAGTGATACTTTGTGAGTGGGCACACATGTGTGCATCCAGTCATTGGTCAATTTCAAACCTAATTTAGAGGCTACTGCATTAGTCTGGCTCCAGCTAGTAGCTTACTATTTTGTATTCCAATGTAATCAGATTTTCCTAAGCCATTGTAAACATTGATTATCTTTCCCAAAACTGTATCCTGGTTCCCATTCCCACTATGATTTGATAGAGGTGTAAAAAAATGATCAGAGGTATAGGTAGAGTGGACAGCAGAGACTTTTTCCTAGGGTGGAGGTAGCTATTATGAGGAGGCATAGTTTTAAAGTGAGTGGAGGTAGATATAGGGGAGACATCAGAGGTAGGTTCTTAATTCAGAGAGTGGTAGGGGTGTGGAATGCATTGCCGGAACGGGTGGTGGAGTTGGCCTCATTAGGGGCATTTAAGCGGCTATTAGATAGGCATGTAGATGATAGTAGAAGGTAGGGATGGGGGTGAGATAGACCTTAGGATTAGGGTAAAAGTTCGGCACAACATCATGGGTTGTGCTGTACTGTTCTATGTTCCAAGTTAATTTAAGTCTCCTCTGTTTTAAAAACCACTTGGCCACAATTGTCCCCAGTTCTGATGAGATGTAACCTGTCTCATCTGTGCAAGTCTTACCTTCAACAAACCCAGTCCAATCTCCCAAAATCTACAGGCCTCCCTCTTGCACCATTTCTCCAGCCAGACCTTCTTTTACTTTGTACTGTGATTTCTATACTGACTGGTACCCACCATTGAAACCAACCTTTTGAGATCTTTATTATAATCTTCGACTTAACATTTCTGCAGGACCTCATCCCTTTTTCTACCTTTATCATTGGTGCCAATATGGATCACAAACTCTGGCACTTACACATTCCTCCTCAGATAGCTCCAAGCAACACATTGGTATCATCAACTTTGGCACCAAGGAGATAACATTCATCAGCTTCCCAACTACAGAATACCTATTGCTTTCCCAATTTTGACTCTGGCTATACTTCCCACATGAGCCATAATTGTAACCAGTATTCAGAACTTTGACTGAAAAGCAAATTCACTCAGGATCCTCCTTCACTTATGCCTAACCCTCCTTGTGTATCTACACACTGTATGTTGAAACATGCTATGTGCATAGCTCTCAACTTTGTGAACGTAGGTCAGTGCCTGATGCATCCTGGAATTCACAGGGTATTGTAAGGAATATGACTTTCTTGCTTCCCCACATGAAACATGAAATTGAAACTTTTCTTCCATCACCTCCACGCCCATTTCTTTGGGCAAGAGTCCTCTCTCACCATCACAAAGTCACCTTCACCCACCTCCAACACTCTCTTCACCTGGGTACCTCTCTCTGACCATTTACCTGAACTTGACCTATTCATTGAGAACTGTTAACATGACATCGGTCACTTTAATTTCTCTGCTTTCCTCACCTATTCAAACATATCCCCCTCTAAACGACTATTCTCAGATCCAATCCTGATTTTGTCATCTAGCCCGCTGATAGGGGTGAGGTTGTTGTTCTCTGGCATACTGACCTCTAAATCGGGAAGGCTGAGTGCCAGCTCTTGGACATTTCCTCCTATCTCCCCCTGAACCATGACCTCACAAATCGAGCATCAGGCCTTTGTGTCCACGAATGTCATCCATATCATCTCATCTGATAGACTCCCAGCTCACAGTCCCCCAACTACGTACAGCTGCTTCTACCTTCTCCCGAAAATCCACAAGTTGGTCTGCCCACGCAGATTCATTGTGTCAGGAACAGGCAGAAACACAAAACTAATATTGCCCTATCGCGCGCTTCTACTTTGCTTCACTTATCCAGGCCCCCACCACTTACATCTACAATTCTTCTGATGCTTTAATTTCCAGTTCAAAATTTCCAGTTTACGGGTAGAAACAATCTCCTTTTCACTGTGGATGTGCAATCCCTTTACACGTCCAGCCCTCATCAGGATGCTCTCAGGGCCCTCCCCTTCTTCCTGGAAAGAAGGACAGGACCATCCGAATCCACCACCACCACCGGCCTCCGTCTGGCCAAGCATTTCCTCACTTTAAAGATGTCGCCTTTAATTCCTTTCACTTTCATCAAGTCAAAGATGTGGCCATGGATGCCACATGAACCCATTATGTCTATCTCTTTGCAGTATACGTGGGATCTTTGTAGGGTCCATGTTCCAGCCTTACTCCAGTCCCTCTGAAATAACTCCACAGAGGCAGGTATTCAATCACCAAGTTACCCTTTACTTACATCTGGGGAGTCATTGACATTGATCTAAGTTCCCATAGCGCCCAACTCTCTGCGTGAACAGGATATCTGACACTCCTGCTCTTATCAGCCAGCATTCCCTGATTGGACCAGATTACCAGCCCCAATCAGGGAACTCATTCTATTACATCCACCTGACTGACCTTGTTACATCCTACCCCCTTTGAATCCGAGGTCTTTGCTGGTTCTTCTTTTGTAGAGTCTCCTGGGGCATTTGGGGCCATCCTTATATGCTGACTACCAGTTGACTTTAAGAAATACTCAAATTCCCTGCTGGAAAACAACAGCCCATTATCTGCGACCAACTCTTCTGGGTGTTTGTGTATTGCAAAAGGTGCATTTGAGAGAAGTTTTTTTTTATACAAAGGATGGTAGGTGCCTGAAACATGCTGCCAAGGAAGTGATAGAAGCAGAAAAGAGCACGATACTTAAGAGGAATTTAGACAGACAAATGAACAGGCAGGGAATACAGTGGTACAGTCTATGTGCAGGCATGGGTTTCATTTAGAATGACATAATGGTCAGTACAGATATAGTGGGCCATAGGCCAGTCCTGTGCTATACTGTTCTATGTTCTATGTAATGGGGTTGAGAAACATATCAACCTTGATCAAATGGCAGAGCAGACATAATGAACCAAATGGCCTAATTCTGCTCCTATATTTTCTGGTCATAACAAGGCAGTTTGGAGAAGGTTTACTGGAATAATACCTGGATTGGGCGTGTTGTCTCATGAGGAAAGGTTGGTAGGCCAGTCTTGTATCTTCTGCAGTTTAGAAGAGTAAAAGATGCCTTAACTGAAACATAAAGGTTCCTGACAGTCCTCAACAGTGTAGATGTGGAGATGGTGTATCCTGTTATGAAAGAATTTGGAACCACCGATTACAGACTAAAATCAGGGTCGCCCATTTAAAACAGAGATTAAGTGAGTTTGATTCTCTCAGTGACCCAAGTCTTTGCATCTCACTTCCCAAAAGGATGATGGAAGTAGAACAAAGTACAGTACAGCACAGGAATAGGCTCTCCTGCCCAACAAGACTGCACTGACAGATGACGCCAAAAGTAAATTTAAAATAAAAACATTTTGCCTCAGAGGTCTGTGTCCCTCTATTCCCTGCCTATTCATTTATCTGTTAAGACACCTCTTAAACTTTACTATTGATTTGCGTGCGTTACCTCTCTGGCAGCACATGCCAGATACTTGCCACGCTGTGTATAAAACGTGCCTCTAACGTCTCCTTTAAACATACCTTTAAGGTAAAAGGGGGCAAGTTTAATAATTGACATTTCTACCCCGGGAAAAAGACTTCAAATCCATTCCTATACATGTTTCTCGTAATTTTGTAAACATCAAGTTGCCCCCTCATCCTTTGACATTCAAGTGAAAACAAATCAAGTTTGTTCAATTTCTCCTCAAAGCAATACTCTCCAAACCAGGGAACAACGTGGAACAATCCCTCTTCCGTACCTACACTGGCCCTAAACCCCACCTCTTCCTCCGTTACATTGATGACTGTATCGGCGCCGCCTCGTGCTCCCACGAGGAGCTCGAACAGTTCATCCACTTCACCAACACCTTCCACCCCAACCTGAAGTTCACCTGGACCATCTCCAACACCTCTCTCCTTCCTGGACCTCTCTGTCTCCATCTCGGGTAACCACCTAGAAACCGATGTCCATTTCAAGCCCACTGACTCCCACAGCTACCTGGAATACACCTCCTCCCACCCACCTTCCTGCAAAAATGCCATCCCCTATTCCCAATTCCTTCGCCTCCGCCACATCTGCTCCCAGGATGAGACATTCCACTTCCGTACATCCCAAATGTCCTCATTCTTCAGGACCGCAACTTCCCCCACACAGTGGTCGAGAACGCCCTCGACCGTGTCTTCTGCATTTCCCGAAACACATCCCTCACGCCCCGTCCCCGCAATAATAACCAAAAAAGAATCTCCCTCATCCTCACATACCATCCCACCAACCTCCGGATCCAACGCATCATCCTCCGACACTTCCGCCAACTGCAATCAGACCCCACCACCAAAGACATTTTTCCCTCCCCACCCTTATCTGCCTTCTGGAGGGACCACTCCCTCTGCGACTCCCTTGTCCGCTCCACACTCCCCTCCAGCCCCACCACACCTGGCACTTTTCCCTGCAACCGCAGGAAGTGCTACACCTGCCCCCACACCTCCTCCCTCACCCCAATCCCAGGCCCCAAGAAGACTTTCCACATCAGGCAGATGTTCACCTGCACATCTGCCAATGTGGTATACTGCATCCGCTGTACCCGTTGTGGCTTCCTCTACATCGGGGAAACCAAGCAGAGGCTTGGGGACCGCTTTGCAGAACACCTGCGCTCAGTTCGCAACAAACAACTGCACCTCCCAGTCGCGAACCATTTCAACTCCCCCTCCCATTCCTCAGATGACATGTCCATCCTTGGCCTCCTACAATGCCACAGTGATGCCACCCGAAGGCTGCAGGAACAGCAAATCATATTCAGCCTGGGAACCCTGCAGCCCAATGGCATCAATGTGGATTTCACAAGCTTCAAAATCTCCCCTCCCCCAACCGCATCCCAAAACCAGCCCAGCTCATCTCCACCTCCCTAACCTGTTTTTCCTCTCACCTCAAGCCACACCCCCATCTCCTATCTACTAACATCATCCCGCCCCCTTGACCTGTCCGTCCTCCCTGGACTGACCTATCTCCTCCCTACCCCCCTACCTACACTCACCTTTACTGGCTCCATCCCCGCCTCTTCGACTTGTCTGCCTCCTCTCCACCTATCCTCTCCTTCATCCATCCTCTATCCGCCTCCCCCTCTCTCCCTATTTATTTCAGAACCCTCTTCCCCTCCCCCATTTCTGAAGAAGGGTTTAGGCCCGAAACGTCAAGTTTTCCTGCTCCTATGATGCTGCTTGACCTGCTGTGTTCATCCAGACCCATGCTTGTTATCTAACATCCTGGTAAACTATTTCTGTAACGTCTCCAAAGCCTCCACATCTTTCTGGTGGTGTGGCAACCAAAACTGTACACAATATTCCACGTGGTCTAACTAAAGTTCTTTTCAATTTTACGCTCTATATTCTATGCAGCAAAATCAAGCATGCCAGGGGAGCTGATGGCCTAGTGGTATTATTACTAGACTATTAACCCAGTGGCCCAGGTAATATCCGGCCATGGCAAATGGTGGAATTTGAATTTAAAAAAATCTGGAAATAAGAGTCTGTGATCATCATGAAACCATTGCGGTTCGTTGGAAAGACCTATCTGGTTCACTAATGTCCCTTAGGGAAGGAAACTGCCATCCTTACCTGGTCTGGCCTACACGTGACTCTAGACTCACAGCAATGTGGTTGACTCTTAACTGCTCTCAGGGCAATTAGGGCATGGCAATAAATGTTGCTCTAGCCAACAACACCCTCATCCCTTCAATGAATTGAAAAAAATGCCTTCCTGACCAACTTATCCACTTGTGTTCCCAATTTCAAGTAACTGTGGACTTCTACGCCTACTAACATCGACATGGACAGGGAACTAAGGGTTCTGCCTTTTACTACATACTTGCCTCCTGCATTCGATCTTCCAAAATGTATCCCCTCAAATTTGTCCGGATTAAACACCATCTACCATTTCTCTGCCCAAGTCTTCAATCTATCTCCTGCTGTAAACTTTGGTGATCACTCAGCTTTCGCAGCTCCCCCAACATGTGTTGTCTGCAAATTTATTAATAAGACCATCTACTTCTCCAAATCATTTATGTACATTACAAAGAACAGAAATCCCAGCACTGATCTCTGTGGAACACCACTGATTACAGATCTCAAGTTAAGAAAACACCCTTCCACCACTACTCTGACTATGACTTACTCTGACTATGACTCAGCCAGTTCTGTATCCATCTTAAGAAAAAGCAAAAGGACTGAAGATTCTGTAAATCAGAAACAAAAACAGAAGTTGCTGGAAAAACTCAGCAGGACCAGTAGCATCCGTGAAGAAAAATCAGACCTAACTTTTAGGTCTGGTGAACTTCCTCTGAACTGTTCCGAGGAAGGGTCACCGGACCTGAAACATTCGTTCTGATTTTTCTTCACAGATGCCTCCAGCCCTACTGAGCTTGTCCAGCAACTTCTGTTTCTGTATCCATCTTATCTGTTCATTACGGATCCATTGTGACTTCACCTTTTTTATCAGCCGGCCACAAGGGACCTTGTCAAAGGCCTTGCTAAAGTCCATGTAGACAACATCTACTTCCCTGCCCTCAATCATCTTTGCTACTTCCCTAAAAACTTAAAAACAAATTTTTGAAGCACGACCTTCCTGCACAAAGCCATGCTGCCTATCATTAATAAGTGCATATTTTTCCAAATGTGAGTAAATCCAATTCATAAGAATCTTCTCAGTAATTTCCCATTACTAATGTCCATGAATATTTTTAAAGCAGAGGTAGATAGATTCTTGTTAACCAAGAGCGAAAGGTTATTGGGAGAGATGGGAATGCAGAACAGTCAAATCAGCCCTGATCTTAACGAATAATAGAGCAGGCCCATGGGTTTGAGTGGCCAATACCTGATCCTAATTTGAGCACGTAACTCAGAAGAATAAAGGTGTTCAATGATAATGATACAGCCACTGATGAATCAAACCATAAATAACTACCTAGAAGTTGTAAACCCCGAGGAGAGTAGGTACAATTAAAATACAAGTGATGAGATGATACAAAACTGTTAATTAGGAAATATGGTTATCCCATTGATGCTATAAATAATCCTTGTCAGAGAAAAATAAATGCTCTCAAAGATTTTGTTCTTCCAATAACAGTTTGGCATGTGGGGGAAATTGTTTGCAGATCTGAAGTGTTTGAACAATCTAAACAGTGACACCTCAGGTAAACCTGAGTTGGAAGGAAGTCTGACCTCTCCACATAGCCACCCACATAACACACTTTTCCAAATAGTGAATTTAATTGATGATTCATTTCTCAAAACAATAATTCACAACATCTTGTTGATGAATCAAATAAAAGTGACAATTTCCCAGATGTAATGGAAAGAACAGACAACAAGCGCTCCCTGTTGTTCAGGAATAAAATTAGACAGCAAATTTAGTATCTGTAAACACAGAATTAAATGTGGAAATCAGAAAATTAATTTGTTTTTCCAAAAATAAAACAAGCTTTCATGCTCCTATGATGCTGCTTGGCCTACTGCGTTCATCCAGCTCCACACCTTGTTATCTCGGATTCTCCAGCTTCTGCAGTACCTATTATCTCTGATACAATTTTAACCCCACTGCGAAGCCTCTTCTAAGGATGCCTACCCTGAAGAAGTTACCCTCCTCCCTCCGGACAAACCTCAGGGGATCTCTCTCCCACTGCAACTCTCTCATCTCCTCTATCCATCTTCTATCCGCCTCCCCCTCTCTCCCTATTTATTTCAGAACCCTCTTCCCCTTGATGAAGGGTCTAGGCCCGAAACATCAAGCTTTCCTGCTCCTATGATGCTGCTTGGCCTGCTGTGTTCATCCAGCTCCACACTTTGTTATCTAGTATTGCATGTTTGAATGGAGAATTGCTAGGAAATTAAAGCAAGAAGTGTGGTATTTCTCCACCCGATAATAACGAGACATGCCAGAAAAAGTTACGGATGTTCATTCAAGTATATTTGTACTGATTTCTTCCAAACAGCCATTCGGGCACTGAAAGTTGTACTTACTCATTCTACTCATTATTTATGATGTTAATTATTATTCCAAAATGTTAAAAATTAAATTCCATTAAAGGTCATTTGCCAACTCTTATCTTTTTTGCATTGAATTGCTGGTCTCATTCATTCACTGGTGACTGCAAAATCTGAGCCAATGTTCACAGCTCCCCTTGCCATAAAGCTATAATCTAGGAGACAGTAAGGACTGCGGATGCTGGAACCTGGAGTCAATATATTTATTAAGTCTACAACCTATATGGGGACACTGAGAATGCCAAACTCAAAATTTCAAATCAAATCAGGTCAATGTCTTTTACTCCTGTACCAACGACTATACAGCAGTATCAATAAATGTCAGATAATTAGTCACTTCACTAACATCACAACTGAGCACAAGCTGATATCAAAAACAGAAATGAACAATAAAACATTATCATAAAGACAAAATACTGCAGTTGCTGGAAATCTGAAACAAACAGATTCCAGGAGAAACTCAGCAGGTCTGGCAGCATCCATGGAGAGAAAAAGAGATTTAATATTTCGAGTCTGTTATGACTTCTTCAGAACTGGACAAACCAGAACTCATATTCAAGATACCTCCACCCATTGTGTGCAGAAGTGTTTCTGAATATCTTTCCTGAATGATCTGGCCCTAATTTTTAGATTATGCACTCTCGTTCTGGAATCTCCAACTATTGGAAATAGTTTATTTTTGTCCACTCTGCTTTTCCTGTTAATATTTTGACGACTTCAATCAGGTCACTCTTTAAAGTTCTAAATTCTGGAGAAAATGGACCTATTTTACAATCTCTTCTCATAACTTAACTCTGCAAGTCCAGTATCATTCTTGTAAACCTACATTATACTCCCTCCAAAGCCAATATATCCTACCTAAGGTGTAGAGCCCACATCAGCTCACAGTACTCCAAGTGCGGCCTAACCACAGCATAACTTATGCATCTTTATGATTCAGTCCTTTGGATGTAAAGGCTAGCATTCCATTAGCGAATGTGATTATTTTCTGCACCTGCTTGTGGTTTTTTGCAAAGCCCTCAGTTCCTTCGTCCAGATCGTTAATGTATATAGTAAATAGTTGTGGTCCCAGCATTAACTCCTGTGGAACTCCACGAGTGACCAGCTGCAATCCTGGAAAAGAAATCTTTCTCCCTATTCTCTGCCTGCTGCCAGTAGGCCAATCCTTGATAGATACCAGTGGCTTGCCCATAATGTGGGTTCATCTTATTTGGCAGCTTACTGTGCAGCACCTTGTCAAAAGTCTTCTGGAAATCCAAATAGGTCATGTCCACTGGGTCTCCTTTGTCTAACTTGCTCGTCATCTCCACGAAGAATTCTAACTGATTTGTTAGCCATGACCTCCCCTT
Source organism: Ginglymostoma cirratum (assembly GCA_024137785.1). Lineage (NCBI taxonomy): Eukaryota > Metazoa > Chordata > Chondrichthyes > Orectolobiformes > Ginglymostomatidae > Ginglymostoma > Ginglymostoma cirratum. The sequence goes on from JAHRHZ010000249.1 coordinate 13,472,059, forward strand.
GACAAAGCCATGCTGACTCTGCCCTATTTTACCATGCACTTCCAAGTACTCTGCAATCTCACCCTTAATAATGGAATCAAAAATGTTACCAATGACTGAGGTCAGGCTAACCGGCCTATAGTTTCCTGTCTCCTGCCTCTGTCTCTTCTTAAACCAGAGCATTAAATTAGCAACTTTCCAATCCTCTGGGACTCACCTGCCTCCTCCAGTGAGTCCTGAAAGATCAGCACTAACACCTCTACAATCTCCTCAGCTACCTGCTTCAGAACTCTGGGATTTTATCCGGGTGATTTATCCACCCTCAGACTTTTCAGCTTCTCTAGCACATTCTCCTTGGTGATGGCCACTACACTCTGCTCTGCTGCAAACTCTCTTGAAGATCTGGTATGTTGCTGATGTCTTCTACTGTGAAAACTGAACGTTTTCAGTTCCTCTGCCATTTCTTTGTTCTTCATTTTTGTTTCATTAGCCTCATTTTCCAGCAGCAAGACTTCCCTACTTTTATACTTTATTCCTTTTGTAACAAAGAAGACAAATGAATTTTGGCATTTATGCATATTATGCCTCTGCATAATGGTTTTCTGATAATAATAACGCTAAGCCTCAGGTGACTACTATACTGGAAACTACCACTATCTTCCTTGTGGTACCCCCATTCAACGGAGCTCAGAGGCTTTGATTGTTTAAGCAGCTTTCAGAGGTTGAGACCAATGTACCTGGATTGCTTGATTCCATGAAAGTCCCTCTGCTGTCACTTGGGCTTATCCTAAAAGGGACCATATATACACATTGGAGTCACTATTAAATGTAGGCAATGTTGCCATGGAGTCAGATCTACAACACAGAAACACACTCTTTGGGCCATCAAGTCTGCACTGGTCAAGACAACCGTCTAACTATTCTATGCTGTCTTCCAAACCAGTTTTCAAATTGATGCCTTTTTCACACAACATGGTAAAGATTAGCTGGAATCAAGTAAAACGACGTTAGCTCAATCTCACTCAGTCGGGCAACACAGAAGGGGCGCTGGAGAAAAATGATATGGGTCAATCATTTCAAAGGCTGTGTGGACAGTTCCAGAAAAACACAAAAGTCTTGCCGCAATCATATATAATTTGATTTGCGACTCAGGTGTAAGGAACTTCCAAACAGTGCATTTCTCTTCAAAGTTATCTCATACTATGATTCTTAAATTTCAAACCAATGCATAAGTATACATTTATTCATGTATTGCATTTGCAAACCCAGTCAAAAAGCTAGACTGACGGACACAATAAAATGCAAATTCAGTTTTAAATTAATTTAAAATACAACTATATTTCTAGTTTTGGAACGAAAGATTACCTGAATGGCAAATTTTATACGCTATTGGTTTTGGCCAATCTAAAATGAAATGATTTTGTTGTCGTATTTTGAACCAGAATTTTCTCCTCCTGGGTGTGGCGAGAGTAATGATGAGAACAACTGAGGTGACAACATAGGGCAAGAATAATTTTTTTTAAAATCAGAAAGTGGATGTATTGTGTTTGGATTTTCAGGAGCCATTTGATAAGGTACCACACATTAGGCTACTTAAAAAGATAAGACCTCATGGTGTTGGAGTAGTACATGAGGACAGATAGAGGATCCCTAACTCATACAAAGCAAAGGATTGGGATAAAGTGGACATTTTCAGATGGCAAACTGTAATTTAGAGCTGAGGCACAGGGATCAGTGCTGGAGACCCATGAGTTACAACATACATAAATGACATGAATGGAGAAAGTGATCGTACTACAGCCAAGTTTTCAGATAGAGTCATAGAGTTCGACAGCATGGAAAAAGTCCAACTCACCCATGCCGACCAGATATCCTAAATTAATGTAGCCCCATTTGCCAGCATTTGGCACAGATCTCTCTAAACCCTTCCCATTCACGTCCTATCCAAATACCTCTTAAAAGTTGTAATTGTATCAGCCTCCACCACTTCCTCTGGCAGCTCATTCAATAGACAGATCATCCTCCATGTGAAAAAGCTGCCCCTTAGGTTCCTTTTAAATCTTGCCCCTCTCACCTTAAACCTACTCCCTCTAGCTTTGGACTCCCCTATCCTGGGAAAAGGACCTTGGTTATTCACCTTATCCATATCCCTCATTACATTGCAAACTTCTAGAAAGTCAACCCTCCGCCTCTAAAGGTCCAGGGAAAATACTACCAACTAATTCAGCATCTCCCTCTTGCTCAAAACCTCCAATCCTGGCAACTTCTTGGTAAATATTTTCTGCAACCTTTGAAGTTGAACAACATCTTTCCTGTACCGGAGAGACCAGAATTCAATGCAGTATTCCGAACGTGGCCTAACCAATGCCCTGTACAACCGCAACTTGACCTCCCAACTCCTACACTCAAAGTACTGACCAATAAAGACAGGCATACCAAACGTCTGCTTGCAACTCAGCCCACCGCTGACACCGACACAACTCCGCCCACCGCCGATGCCGACACAGTTCCGCCCATAGGCAACGCTGACATTGCTCCGCCCACCGCCTCCACAGCCAGCAGCTCCAGAGGAGACAGCAAAACTGAGACCTGCCGAGTCTTCACCATCCCCCCAGACCACCCCTTACTGAAGACGAACGGTAAGTCCTCAGTAAAGGGTTCACCTTTGTCCCCCTCTACCCACACATCAATGAATACCAGTCACGCCTGGACGTTGAGCAGTTTTTCCGCCTCCGCCTCCACGCTTACTTCTTCAACAGTGAGCCTAACCCTCCCTCTACTGACCCCTTCTGCCACCTCCAACACAAGCCCTCCTCCTGGACACCACCCCAAGGCCTCCTCCCCTCCCTCGACTTCTTCATCTCCAACTGCCGTCGAGGCATCAATCGCCTCAACCTCTCCACTTATCTCACCCACTCCAACCTCTCCCTCGCAGAATGTGCAGCCCTCTGCTCCAATCCCAACCTCACCATAAAACCCGCGGGCAAGGGAGGCGCATTTGTAGTATGGCGCACTGACCTCTACATCGCTGAGGCCAGGTGCCAACTCTCCGACACCTCCCCATACTGCCCCCTGGATCATGACCCCACCCCCGAGCACCAAACCATCATCTCCCAAGCCATCCACAACCTCATCACCTCGGGTGACCTCCCACCCACAGCCTCCAACCTCATCGTTCCCCAACCCCGCACTGTCCACTTCCATCTCCTTCCCAAAATCCACAAACCTGACTGCCCTGGTCGACCCATTGTCTCTGCCTGCTCCTGCCACACCAAAAACTTATCTCCACCTATCTCGACTCCATTTTCTCCTCCTTGGTGCAGGAACTCCCTACCTACGTCCGTGACACCACCCACGCCTTACACCTCCTCCAAAACTTCCAATTCTCCGGTCCCCAACATCTCATTTTTACTATGGACGTCCAGTCCCTATACACCTGCATTCCCCATGCAGATGGCCTAAAGGCACTCCGCTTCTTCCTGTCCCGCAGAACTGACCAGTCCCCTTCCACTGACACCCTCATCCTCTTAGCCGAACTCATCCTCACCCTCAACAACTTCTCTTTCAATTCCTCCCACTTCCTACAGACAAAGGGGGTGGCCATGGATACCCGCATGGGGCCAAGCTACGCCCATCTCTTTGTAGGTTACTTAGAATGATCCCTCTTCCGTACCTACACCCCACCTCTTCCTCTGTTACATTGATGACTGTATCGGCGCCACCTCGTGCTCCCACGAGGAGCTCGGACAGTTCATCCACTTCACCAACACCTTCCACCCCAACCTGAAGTTCACCTGGACCACCTCTAACACCTCTCTCACCTTCCTGGACCTCTCTGTCTCCATCTCGGGTAACCACCTAGAAACCGATATCCATTTCAAGCCCACCGACTCCCACAGCTACCTAGGAAAAACCTCCTCCCACCCACCTTCCTGCAAAAATGCCATCCCCTATTCCCAATTCTTTCGCCTCTGCTGAATCTGCTCCCAGGATGAGGTATTCCACTCCCGTACATCTCAGATGCCCTCGTTGTTCAAGGACCGCAACATCACCCCCGCAGTGGTAGAGAACGCCCTTTACCGTGTCTCCCGCATTTCCCGCAACTCATCCCTCACACCCCGACCCTGCAATAACAACCAAAAAAGAATTCCCCTCATTCTCACGTACCACCCCACCAACCTCCGGATCCAACACATCATCCTCCGACACTTCCACCATCTGCAATCCAACCCCACCACCAAAGACATTTTTCCCTCCCCACCCTCGTCTGCTTTCTGGAGGGACCATTTTCTCTGTGACTCCCTTGTCTGCTCCACACTCCCCTCCAGCCCCACCACACCAACCACTTTTCCCTGCAACCTCAGGAAGTGCTACACCTGCTCCCACACCTCCTCCCTCACCCCAATCCCAGGCCCCAAGAAGACTTTCCACATCAGGCAGATGTTCACTTGCACGTCTGCTAGTGCGGTATACTGCATCCGCGGTACCTGTTGTGGCTTCCTCTACATCGGGGAAACCAAGCGGAGGCTTGGGGACCGCTTTGCAGAATGCCTGCGCTCGGTTCGCAATAAACAACTGCACTTGCCAGTCGCGAACCATTTCAACTCCCCCTCCCATTCCACAGACGACATATCCATCCTGGGCCTCCTGCAGTGCCACAACAATGCCACCCGAAGGTTTCAGGAACAGCAACTCATATTCCGCTTGGGAACCCTGCAGCCCAATGGTATCAATGTGGACTTCACAAGCTTCAAAATCTCCCCTCCCCCTACTGCATCCCAAAACCTGTCCAGCTCGTCCCCACCTCCCTAACCTGTTCTTCCTCTCACCTATCCCCTCCTCCCACCTCAAACCACACCCCCATTTCCTACCTACTAACCTCATCCCACCCCCTTGACCTGTCCGTCCTCCCTGGACTGACCTATCTCCTCCCTACCTCCCCACCTACACTCACCTTTACTGGCTCCATTCCCGCCTCTTTGACTTATCTGTCTCCTCTCCACCTATCTTCTCCTCTATCCATCGTCTATCCGCCTCCCCCTCTCTCCCTATTTATTTCAGAACCCTCTTCCCCTCCCCTATTTCTGATGAAGTGTCTAGGCCCGATGCGTCAAGCTTTCCTGCTCCTATGATGCTGCTTGGCCTGCTGAGTTCATCCAGCTCTACACCTTGTTACCTCGTCTTCTTCACTACCTTGACTACCTGTGACTCCACCTTCAAAGAACTATGAACCTGCACCCCAAGGTCTTTTTGTTCAGCAACACTCCCCAGGACCCTGCCATTAGCTGTATAAGCCCTGCCTTGCCAAAATACAACACCTCACATTTATCTCAATTAAACTCCATCTGCCACTCCTTGGTCTATTGGCCGATCTGATCAAGGTCCCATTGTACTGTGAGGTAATCACCTTTGCTGTCCACTTCACCAATTTTAGAGACATCTGCAAATTTACTAATAATTCCTCCCATATTCACATCCAAATCAATTACATAAATGACAAAAAGCAGTGGATCCAGCACCGATCCTTTTGGCACACCGCTGGTCACAGGCCTCAGTCTGAAAAACAACCCTCCACTACCACCCTTTGTCTCCTACCTTCAAACAAATCTTATATCCAAATGGTTAGATGGCATAAAAGCAGGAGCAAGACAAGTGGTGCGGATGACACAGACAAGCTAAGCAAAAACACAGCAGATGGAATATATTGTGGGAAAATACGAAGTTTGGTGCTTCGGCAGGAAGAATAGAAGAGCTGAATATTATTCAAATGGAAAAAGACTACAGAAAAGGTACAGAACACAGGAATTTGGTCCCTCGAATCTATTAAATCCATCTGGTTCAACTTCTCTTCTGAGAGGTAGCACGTCTTACACTGCAGTGCTCCTTCAGTGCTGGAGTGTCAGCTGTAATGTTTGTACTTAAGCATTTAACCGCAGAACTTTATGACTTAGAAGCATGGGTGCCACCAACTGAACCACTGTTGCCACTCTAATCATCAAATAGATAACATGTTAAACAAATCAATTTGTGAAAATCAGAATAAACTGTCCTTACAATCTTTTCTTCCCTCAAAAACTCAATGTATAAAACTTGCAATATATATCTTTTAAATGGTTAAATTTTATTGACAACTCTGCAGAGCCTTAAAATAACATGTACCTGAATAGCTTTGTATCAAGCTGCACAATAAATATTTAATCCTAAGGATGAGTAATGTTACCAGTTCTCAATATGTCTATAAAAGATGACAATCTGCCTCAAACAAAAGCTTCTACTGACTTACCTCTCTTTTCTAAACATTTTTCTCTCCTTCACTGTTGCATCAGTCAATGCTACTTTTTATTTTAAGGTACTTTCATCTTCTGGAATTTAAATACATAATAAAAATATAAATTACTGAACAAAAGGAGTAAAAATAGAGATTGCTGGAAAAGCTCAGGAAGACTGGTATCATCTGTGGAAAGAAATCAGAGTTAACATTTTGGGTCAAGTGACCCTTCCTCAGAACAAAAGGAGTGTAGTTCATCCTATACTCTTGCACAATTCAAATACAATTAGAAATTTGTTGACAAATTATGGCAATCAATTTCTATCAATAAGTCAATGTATTTCAAGGCTATTTTCTGTTCATAAGCTTCTTAATATTTTCTGAGGATTCATTATGTAACTTATAAGTATACATATATATGATACAATACTCTTATGTATCTGCGATCCTTTGTGGAGAACTTTTTTAACAGCTTTTAATTGGAAGATCTGAGTCTTAACTTCATTAAAAATATTGAGAAGAAAAATCCTAATGTGCACTATTACTCATTCACATAATCAATTATAAATTTGACCTTGATAGACATAGTCTCCGACATTCTTAAAATGTTACATTTACTTTCCACCTGCATAAAATACTATAAACAAACTAATGTTATAATGGCGTTGGTACTTCAATGCTCTTAACCAACAAAAACTTGAGTGAGTATCTGAAGGAGATGGTAACTTGATCATAATACCACATAATACCTCTAGTAACGCAGAGGTCCAGGTTATTGGTTTAGAACATGGATTCAAATCCAAATCATATCAACAGGTAAAATTAAAATTCAATTAACAAATTAGGAAATATAAAGCTAGTGCCAGTAATGGTTACCTTAAAGTTAATGACTGTGGTAGAAACCCATCTGCTTCACTTGTGTCCTTTAGAAAGGAAAGTCTACTACCCTCTTCTGGTCTGGCCTACATGAGATTCCAAACTTACAGCAATGTAATTGATTTCTAAAAAAATTAATTAAGTGGATGTGGCTTTGCTGACTCACAAGGTAGTGGAGTTGTGTTGTCTTCTTGAATTACTGCAGTCCATATGGTATGGGTACACACAGTGCTGTTGGGAAGGGAGTTTCAGCATTTTAACCCTGAGGCTGTGATGGAATGGTGACATTGTTCCAAGCAGGATGGTGAGTGGCTTGGAGAGGACATGCAGGGGTGTTGTTCCCAAGTATTTGCTGTGCTTGATCTTCTAGGTGGTAGAAGTGTAGTGGGTGCAGTTGACGAAACCTTGGTCAAATTCTACAGTATATCATATCCTTCCCTCTGTGCTTCAATGGTGAAGGCAGCAAATGTTGAATGTGGTGAATGGAATGCCAATCAAGCGAATTGTCCTGGTTAGTAACAAGCTTCTTGAGTGTTGCTGGAGCAGTACTCATCCATGCAAGTGAAGAGTGCACAATCGCACTCTAGATGTGTGCCTTTTAGATGGTGGACAGACACTGGGGAGACAAAAACTGACTTACTTCCCGCAAAATATCTAACCTCTGACCTGTTCTTGGGGCTATGATACTTACGTAACAGAGCATATTTCAGTTTATGATCAATGGCAATTCCCGGGGTGATAGTGGTGGATTCCGTGACATGAATGCCACGAGGGAAATGGTTCAGTTCTCTTGGTTTAGATGGTCATTCAATGGCAGTTGTGTGGAGTCAATGTTATTTCAAACATATCAGCTCAAACCTGGATATTGTCCAGACCTTGCTCGGTGGATTCATGCATTAGACACCGAACAATCAGATTATGATCTAAACAATACAGGTAATGTCTCATTGTTTGATGGACTTTTAAGACAACTAAGTGCATAGTTATTGCTTTTTTTAATTTTTTGCTAATCTAATTTAGTTTATGATGAGATCGACAGTTCCCAATCTCCAACTGCCAACAGTCTTAAGCAGGATATCAAGGCCTCCACTAACACTGCAGCTTTAAGAATCAGCTCAAATTCCATCCTTATTAAATGAGTCATCTCAGCCTTTTGTTTTCAGGAGGCAGAAATTAGGAAACTACAGGCAAATTAGTTTAACATCTGTGATAGGGAAAGGTTAGAAGATATTATTGAAGAAATTATAGCAGTCAAGGCTGCCAGGCAGAGTCAACAATGTTTTATGAGGGAAAAATCATGCTGGAATATTTATTGGAGTTCCTTGAAGTGGTAATACATGCTGTGGATAAGGAGGAACCAGCAGATGTGCTGTAATTAGATTTCCAGAAGCCGTTTGATATGGTGCTACATCAAAGATTGTTGCAGAAAATAAAAGCTAATGGAGTTGTGTTTAGAACATTGGCATAATTAGAAAATTAGCTAACAGGAAACAGACAATAGGCATATTTGGGTATTTTTCTACTTCGCAAGATGTGTGCCATTACTATTGACATAAATGACTTGGATGAAGGGATGGAAGATAAATGGTTGCCAAATTGGCTGACGACACAAAATTAGATGAGAAAGTAAAATTGTGTAGAAAACATAAAGAGGTCCCAAAAGATACAGTGAATGGGCATAGGTATGGCAACTGGAGCATAGCGTGGGAAAATGTGAAATTGTCCACTTTGGCAGAAATTGTTATCTAAATGGTGAGAGACGGGAGAGCTCCGAGCTTCAGAGAAACCTGGGTGGCTTTGTGCATGAATCATAAATGGCTAGTATACAGAACACCAAAAAATCAGGAGGGGAACTGAAGGCTAAAGTTGGGAAGTTATGCTTCAGTTATACAAGTCGTTGCTGAGATAACACCTGGAATAAAGAATATTGTGCACACTATTGGTTACTTTATTTAAGGAAAGACTGTAAATAGATTGGAGGTGTACTGATTGGAATTATGGCCAGGTGAACTTCATTGATGACGAGATTCTTGATTGGGGTTGTTAATCTGCGTCAAATCGGTGAGCCCTGGCTGACAATTACAAACAGGAGATTTAGAAGGTCTCCTCAGTCGAGGACGAGTTTTGAGCTGGCTAGTCACATCCCAAGTACAGTGCACATGTAAATAAATGATGACTCGGTGATGGGATACCGGCCTCTGTGCAGATATTTCAGTGGCGATAAGAGAAAACAGTATCTGCCTGAAGAAAATTTGCTCACAACAGTCGTCATTAAGTTGGGATAAGTATTTCTGGCATCATGCCTTTATTTGGGAAGCTTGACTTGCTCGATCCTCCATCAAAGACTGGGCCCAGTATGTGAAAAGAACGCAATATTTCTTCTGGAGTTTAGAATGATTGAGGTCATTTCATCGAAACATACATGATGCTGCTTGGCCTGCTGTGTTATCTCGGATTCTCCAGCATCTGCAGTACCTTTTATCTCTGATAAGATCTTGAGGGTCCCCAGTTCTGAGGGTCACCGAACATGAAATGTTAACGCTGATTTTTTTTCTTCACAGATACTGTCAGTCCTGCTGGGCTTTTCCAGCAACTTCTGTTTTTGTTCCTGATTTACAGCATCTGCAGAACTTTCAGTTTTTATTAAGATCCTGAGGTTGTCCTGACAGGATTGACTCAGGAGAGATTTCCTCTTCTGGGAGGAACTAGAATTAGGGGACTAACTGTTCAAAAAAATCCAGGGTTGCAAAATCTTTTTTTCTCAGTGGGTCATGAGTCTTTGGAATGCTCATTCTGAATAGGTGCTGGAAACAGAATGCTCGATTTTTTTTTTTCAGTAGACATTGGTTGCTTCTTGTTAAGGAAAAGGTTGTCAAAGGTAGACAGGAATATGGATTTGAGGTCAAAATCAGAGCAGCCATGATCTTATTGAATAGTGCAGCAGGTCTGAGGGGCTCTTACTTTGGCTCCTAATTCATATATAGTAAATAGGAAGAAAGTCTCCCCCACTGGCAAATCAAGAACCAGGGGGCTCCAATTTAAGGTGACTTTGCAAAGAAACAACTGCAACATGAGAAAACAATTTTATATACACAATTAATCATTAGAATCTGGAAAGCACTACTGAGAGTCTGGTATTAGAATAATTAGCTGAAGATGAATAATTGGCAAAGCAATAGCAGAAAGGCACAGAAGTGCCACTACAGTAGTTAAATTGCTCTTGCAGACAGCCAGTAAAGGAACAGTGGGTTGAACAGCATCCTTCTGGGGTGCATCCATTCTATGACTGTCTAATTCAAAAGTAAGTTAATCAAATTGTAACCAAAATCTGCAGAGCTTAGTAATCAGATGCTGTCTGTTTCCTGGGCAGTGCATATACAAAAGCAGCCGGCTTGAGGTCGATTGCTATATTATCCATCTATGTTTGGCACCACTTTATTGATACTTACTGGCTGCAAACATTGATTTTTCTTGCCAGCGTGTTATACCTACACTCTTAATAATGAATTAGATTCTTTAGCTTTCATCAGACAATTGACCAATAATACGACATTTGCATAGGTTGAGGTCTTACAAATAATACAGTTAACAAGTTGGGTCATTGGCATTGTGGTAGTGTCACTAACTATGATCTTAAAGACCCAGCTTCTAGTGCAAACACCTCTCTGATGAGGTTAATTAGAAAATATTTACAGGCAAAATGAAATCCAGGTAATGTTCTGGGGACCTGGGTTTGAATTCCATGACAGCTGATCATGGAATTTGAATTTTAAAATAAATCTGGAAAGGTAACTGTGAAACCACTGCTGATTGTCAGAAAAACCCATCTGATTCTCATTTATACAAATGATTTGGATGAGAATATAATAAGTATGATTAGTAAGTTTGCAGATGACACCAAAATTCGTGGTACAGTGGACAGTGAAGGTGGTTATCTAAGACTACAAAGAGATCTTGATCAATTGGGTCAATGGACTGAGGAGCGGCAGGTGGAGTTTAATTTGGATAAATGTGAGGTATTGAATTTTGGTAAAAGAAACATGGGCAGCACTTATACAATTAATGGTAGTGCCCTGGGTAGTGTTGTGAAACAGACACCTAAGGGTTCAAGTAACATAATTCTTTGAAATTTGTGTCACTGGTAGACAGGGTGGTTAAGGTGTTTAGTGGGCACGTTTCATTGCTCAGGCCTTTGAGTATAGAAGTTGGGACACCATCTTGAAGTTGTTCAGGACATTGGTGAGGCTTCTTCTGGAGTACTGTGCGCTGTTCTGGTCATTCTGCTATTGGAAGGATATTGTTAAATTGGAGAAGGTTCAGAAAAGATTTACCAGTGTTGTCAGGAATGGAGGGTTTGAGTTATAGAAATAGCCTAGGGCTTTTTCCACTGGAGTATAAGAGGTTGAGGGGGTAACCTTATAGAGGTTTATAAAATCATGAGGGGCATAGATAAGGAGAACAACAAGGTCTTTTCCCCAGGGGAGGGGAGTTCAAATCTAGAGGGCATATTCTTAGGGTGAAGAGAGAAAGACTTAAAAGGGACATGATGGGCAACCTTTTTTTTAAAAAAAAAGTGGTTTGTGTGTGGAATGAACTGCCAGAAGTAGTAGCGGATGCAGGTACAATTACAACATTTAAAGGACATTTGCATAAGTACATGAATCGGAAAGGCTAGAAGGGATATGAGCCAAATGTGAGCAACTGGGACAATTTCATTTTTAAATATAGAGGGTGATAAGTGCCTGGAATGTGTTGCCAAAGGGGGTGCTAGAAGCAGATACAATAGCAATATTTAAGAGGCATCTTGACAGATATGCAAATAGGCAGGGTTTAGAGGGATATGAACTGCATACAGGCAAAATGTTTTTAGTTTAGAAAGACATCATGTGTCAGTGCAGTCTTGAAGGGCCTGTCCCTGTGCTGTACTCCTTTTGTCCTTCAGAAACACAACTGGACTCACCATCTCCCCTCCCCCAACCGCATCCCAAATCCAGTCCAGCTCGTCCCTGCCTCCCTAACCTGTTCTTCCTCTCACCTATCCCCTCCTCCCACCTCAAGCCCCACCCCCATCTCCTATCTACTGACATCATCCTGCCCCCTTGACCTGTCCGTCCTTCGTGGACTGACCTATCTCCTCCCTACCTCCCCACCTACACTCACCTTTACTGGCTCCGTCCCCGCCTCTGACTTGTCTGTCTCCTCTCCACCTATCCTCTCCTCTATCCATCTTCTATCCACCTCCCCCTCTCTCCCTATTTATTTCAGAACCCTCTTCCCCTCCCCCATTTCTGAAGAAGGGTCTGGGCCCGAAACGTCAAGCTTTCCTGCTCCTATGATGCTGCTTGGCCTGCTGTGTTCATCCAGCTCTACACCTTGTTATCTTGGACTCACCATGTAAACAGTGAGTAGCTCACCTCCTGACTCCCCAGAGCCTGTCCATGTCTAAAGGGTACAAGTCAAGACTATGATGGAACATTCCCAGTTTGCCTGGATGGGTGCAGCTCCAACAACACACAACCTACAGTGCACAGACTGCAATGGTTCAAGAAGATAGCTCTCCACCACGATCTCAAGGGAAACCAAGGATGGGTAATAAGTGCTGGTCCAGCCAGCCATGCACATGTCCCATGAGTGAACGAAATAAATGTCTTTTAGAGAAAACTACCACCCTCCTTACCGGGGCCAGTTTGGTATGCAACTCAGACCCACAGCAATGTGGCTCACTGAACGGACCTCTGAAATGGCCCAGCAAGCCAAATCAGTTGTGCCAACCACGAGAAAGGAAAAGGCGGAATAAAACTGAACAACCAATTCTGGCATCGACTAAGGCAACAACAAAAGACAATGGCAAACTCAGCCCTGTCATCCCTGAAAAGCATCCTTCCTGGGGGCTTGTGTCAAAATCGGAAGAACTCTCTTAAACTCCTCAAGTAGCAGCCTGACCCAGTCCTACTCAGAATCATACTTTTGCACATAACATCCTAGACAACAATAACACCACCATCCCCAGGTATGTCTTGTCCCATTGACTGTGCTGGTCGAATCCTAAAGGACACAGCCGCTAAACTGGGTCTGTGGCAGGTGCTGAGGAAGCCAATAACAGGGAAAAATTAGAGATAACAAGCATGGGGCTGGATGAACACAGCAGGTCAAGCAGCATCATAGGAGCAGGGAAAAATTATTTGACCTCTCCCTCATTAGTTTGCCTGCCACTGATGCATCTGTGATGTATCGATTGGAAGAACCACAGTACTGTCCTCGTGGAGGTAAAATCCTATTTTCACATTGTCTAGACCCAGTCAGTCTAAGTGTGCTGTGCTAAATGGGATAGCCTTCAAACAGATCTAGCATACTAAGTCAAGACGTCCAGAGTCTCTGCAGGTCTCCAGCAGTAGCTGAATTGAGCTCCAACACAATCTTCAACCTCGCATACCAGCAAATGCGCTACTCTACCATTACCATCAGTTTGGGGTCACCTTGGTTCAAAGAAGGAAGGGTGCAGGAGCACATTACACTAGCATAACCAGATATACCCAAAGCGAGGTATCAAACCTAGCAAAGTTACATAACAGGACTATTTGCAAACTGAACAGCATAAGCAAGTGATAGACAGCGCCCATCAACAATCTCCATCATCTTGTCAGAAATGGGATGTTTACTATGATTGCACAATGTTTATCACTATTCAATGAGAAGTAATCCATACTCAAAGGCAACATCTGGATATTATCTAGGCTGGAGCTGACAAGTGAAACAACATTGACACCATGCAAAAGCCAGGCAAAGACCATTTCCAGCAAGAAAGAATCTACCAATCACCTCTTGGCATTCAGTGGCATCATCGTCACTGAATTCCCCCATATCAACATCCTGCGAATTACAATTGACCAGAAACTGAACTGGACTAGCCATATAATTACTGTGGTTACAACAGCATGCCAGAAGCTAGGAGTACTTCAGCAAGAAACTCACCTCCTTACTCCCCAAAGCCTGTCCACCATCTACATGGGGCAAGTCAAAAGTATGATGGAATACATCCCCAATTTCACTAGAGATGCGCAGCTCCAACAACTCAAGAAGCTTGACTGCATCCAGAACAAAGCAGTCTACTTGACTGGGACAATCAAAAACATTCAGACCCTCCACGACAGTAGGAGTAATGTGCACCATCTACAAGATACACAATAAAAACTCACCAAGTCTTTTTAGATACCACTCTCCAAACCCATGAATGCTACCATCTAGGAGGACAAGGGCAGTAGATAAATGGGAAAAACAACAGCAAGTTAATCAAATAGATTTCCTCTTTTGAAATCTTTACTGGATCTTACTAAACATCCTACCTTTTTGTAGGTGACTACTAATTCTAGCTGTTATAATTGCTAGAAATATCCACGCTGCTAAAATTTAACTAGCTGGTCTGTAATTTCAGAGCTTACACTTAGAATCCTTTTGAGCAATGTCTCCTTCTCCGACAATAGTCCAGATCTATACTACCAAAAAACTGTTCAGAAAAATATTAAAATAATCAAAGCATAGAATTTAATATTAGTGTTGAACTATAGTAAATTCCATAGCAAACAATATTTTTGAACTAAATTTGTGTACACCAACTGTGATTAATCAAGCTTTTCAATCTCTCTTTGAAGATGAAAGAATGTTACGGCAGGAAATAAGAGCTGGAATAAATACAATTACAAAATAAATAACAATTTTGCTCAACATTCTAAATATGTTGTGCATCACTAAAATTATGGTGGTATCAACACCAGAACAAAATTCACATTCACAAACTCAATTTCCATAATACTGAAGGATATTTATGCAAATTGCATGAGAGCTTATTTTACTCATTTTGTTCGAAGTACAATTGCATAGGTTGCACCATATCAATACCCATCAGGAGTTAAATGTCACAATACTTTTTTTTATTCATTCCTGGGTCGTGGATATGGCAAGCCATGCCAGTGTTTATTTTCCATCTCCAATTGCCCAGAAGTCAGTTGAGAGTCAACCACATTGCCATGAGACTGGAGCCAATTAACAGGCCAGTCCGGGTAAGGAGGGTAGTTTTGTTTTGTAAAATACTTTTTGTTCACTTGTGGTATGTGAGCATGACTGGCTGGGTCAGCATTTATTGCCTGTCTCTAATTTCCCTTGAGACGATGGTGGAGAACTGTCTTCTTGAACCGCTGCAGTCCATCTGCTGCATGTTGATCCACAATGCCCTTTGGGAGGGAATTCCACGTTTTTAACCCAGTAACAGTGAAGGAACAGAAATATACTTCTGAGTCAGGATGGTAAGTGGCTTCAACAGGAAGTTGCAGATAGTGGTGTTCTCATTTAACTGTCGCCTCCATCCTTCGTGGTGGAAGGTGCTGTCTAAGGATCAATCTCACCTCATTACACAGTACCAAATAAGAGTGCCATGCTCCTGGTTGGTTCCACAACATATTGCCATAAGGAACAGTCTCTGATACATTGAATAAACTCTCCCTTGAAGCACCAAATCATGCCCATTTGTGCTATTTAAGCTATTAACTCACTAATGTTACTTGAAAAGCTTTGTGCATTCAGATACAAAACCTTTAAGTTGTTCTATTATCAGTTATTATTACAAATGAACACCACAGCGCAGGAAGAAGCCCTTCAGTCCGCCAAACCTGCAAGGACACATTTTGACCTTCGATGTTAAGACTGTACGTCTCTATTCCCCTCCTATTAACGTATTCATCCAGGTGCTTCTTGAAAGCTGCTATTGTGTCTGCTTCCACCACCACCTCTGGCAGCACGTTTCAGGTACTCATCACTCTGTGTGAAAAACATCCCTTGCACATCTGGGAAAAAGTCTCACACTTTCCACTCTATGCATGCCATTCACAATCTTGTAAACTTCTATCAAGTCGTCCCTCCACCTCCAGTATTCCAGTGAAAATAAACCCAGCCTTTCCAACCTTTCTTCATAGCTAAAATCCCCCATACCAGGCAACGTCCTGGTAAACCTTTTCTGTATCATCGCCAAAGTATCCATTTCACAGGTAATATGGTGACCAGAACTGTATCTAGTATTTCAAATATGGCCTAACTAAAGTTCTTTAAGGCTGCAGCATAACTTGCCTATCCTTGTACTCAATGCCCCTTCCAATGAAGAGGAGCATGCCATAGGCCTTTTTTATGATCTTATCTACCTGCACTGCCACCGTAAGTGATCTGTGGAACTGTACACCCAGATCTCTCTGCATATCAATATTCCTAAGGGTTCTGCCATTCACTGTACAATTTCCAGCTGTACTTGACTTTACAAAATGCATTGCCTCACATTTATTCGGATTAAACTCCACCTACCATTCTTCTGCCCATGCCTCTAACTGATCTATATCCTGCTTATCCACTGACAGCCCTCCTCACTATCCGCAACTCCAACCTCTGTATCGTCCACAAACTTACTAATTGTACTAGCTACACTTTCCTCCACATCATTTATGTAGATCATGAAAACCAGAATGATCCCTGTGCAACACCACGAGTCACAGCCCTCCGTCCTGAAAAGCATCCTTCAGCTGCCATGCTCAGTCTCTTATGACTAAGTCAGTTCTGTATCCATCTTGCCAACTCACCCAATACCATGTGACTTCACCTTTTGTACCAGTCTGCCATGAGGGATGAGGGACCTTGTCAAAGGCTTTAATGAAGTCCATTAGACAACATCAACCACTTTTCGGTCAATCATCCTTATCACCACCTCAAAAAACTTGATCAAGTTAGTGAGGCATGACCTCCCCTGCACAAAACCATGCCATTTATTGCTGATTAGTCCACTTCCTTCTAAATGTTTCTAGACCTTGTCCCTGAGAATCTTTTCAAATAATTTCCCTACCATGGACATGAGGCTCACAGGCCTGTAATTTCCTGCATTATCCCTGTTACCCTTTTTAAACAACTGGACAATATTAGCTATTCTACCTTAAGTAATTACCATCATTTTTTCTTAGATTAAACCTGTGCCCTCTAGTTTTGGACTCCCCTACCCTGGGGAAAAGGCCTTGGCTATTCACCTTATCTATGCTCCTCATGACTTTACAAAGGCTGAGGTTCCTGCAACCTTCGGGTGGCATCATTGTGGCACCGAAGGAGGCCCAGGATGGGCATGTCGTCCAAGGAGTCGGAGGGGAAGTTGAAGTGGTTCGCGATTGGGAGGTGCAGTCACTTGTCGCGAACTGAACGTAGGTGTTCCACAAAGCAAGCCTCCGCTTGGTTTCCACGATGTAGAGTAGGTTATATCGGGAACAGCGGCTACAGCATACCACATTAGCAGATGTGCAGGTGAACGTCTGTTTGATGTGGAAGGTTTTCTTGGGGCCTGGGATGGGGGTGAGGGGGGAGGTGTAGGAGCAGGTGTAGCACTTCCTGCGGTTGCAGGGAAAAGTGCCAGGTTACACCTCAGCCTCCTATGCTCCAGGGAAATAAAGTTCCAGATATCCAGCCTCTCCTTTTAGCTCAAAACCGTCCAGTCTTGGTGATATCTTTGTAAATCTTTTTGCATTCCTTGAATGCTGCTATTGTGTGTGCTTTTACCACCTCTGGCAACAAATTCCAGGCACTCACCACCCTTTGTGTGGGAAACATGCCTCGCACCTTGAACTTGTGTTCCCTAGTTAATGACCCCTCCTCCTTAGGGGTAAAGCCTCATACTCTATCCATGCCAACCACAATCTTATAAACTTCAATTTGGTCGCCCCCTCAACCTCCTGCATTCCAGTGAAAATTAATCCAGTCTATCCAACCATTCTTCAAGCTAAAATCCCCATACCAGCCATATCTTGGTAAACCTTTTCTGTACACTCTCCAAAGCATCCACATCCTTCTGGTAGTGAAGTGACCAGAACCGTACATAATATTACAAGTGTGGCCTAACTAAAGTTCTGTAAAGCTACAGCTGAACTTGTCATCCTTATACTCAATGCCCTTCCAATGAAGCATGCCACTCAGATCCGTCTGCATATCAGAAGAAGTTTATCTTAGAGTACAGATTCTTGATCGACTCAGCTCGTTGATCAAGGAGTGGCAGATGGAGTTTAATTTAGATAAAGGCGAGGTATTGCATTTTGGTAAGACAAACCAGGGCAGAACTTATACAATTAATGGTAGGGCCCTGGGGAGACCTAGGGGTTCAGGTGCCTAGTACCTTGAAAGTGGCATCACAGGTAGACAGGGTGGTTAAGGCGGTGTTTGGTACACATCCCTTCATTGGTCAGAACATTGAGTACAGGAGTTGTGAAGTTGTTATGGCTGTATAAAAAAAAACTTTGTTAAGGCCACATTTGGACTGCATACAATTCTGGTCACCTTGTTACAGGAAAATGTTATTAAACTCAGCATTCAAGAAATACCTGAACAAATACGTGAACAGGAAAAGAATAGAGGGATACAGTTCCTGTAAGTGAAGACAGTTTCAGTATGGAAGAGTAAAATGTGTCAGCGCAGGCTTGGAGGGCTGAGGTGTCTGTTACTGTGTGCATTGTTCTTTGTTCACTGTCCACTGTACGACCAATTTTAATGTCATCTGCAAGCCTACTAATCGTGCCTCCTATATTCTCATCCAAGTCGTTTATAGAAATGACAAACAACAATAGACTCAGCACCGCTCCTTGTGGCACACTGATAGTCACAGGCTTCCAGTATGAACAACAACCCTCTACCACCACTCTCTGTCTTCCACCATCAGGCCAATTTTGTATCCAATTAGCTAGCTCTCCCTGGATCTCATGTGATCTAACCATGCTAAACAGTTAACCTCACGGAATCTTGTCAAAGGCCTTGCTAAAGTCCATGTAGACAACGTCTATCACTCTGCCTTCATCTATCTTCTTGGTCACCTCTTACAAAAAACTCAATCTAGTTTGAGAGATATGATTTCCCACACACGAAGCCATGCTGACTACCTCTATTCAGTCCTCGCCTTTCCAAATGTATGTAGATCCGGTCTCTCCGAATCCCCTCCAACAGCTTACCCACCAATGACATCAGGCACACTGGTCTGTAGTTCCCTGAATTTTCCTTGCAGCCTTTCCTGAGTTGCGGTTAGTGAGGAGGCTGTCAGTGGATAAGCAGGATATAGATCAGTTGGCGGCAAAGGCAGAAAAAATGGCACAACATTAGCCACCCTCCAATCTTCCAGCACCTTACCCATGGCCGGTGATGACATGAATACCTGCTAGGGGTCCTGCAATTTCTTCCCTAGCTTCCCATAATGATAATGAGAGTTCATGGACTTGTTTTGAAAGCCTCCCACTTCCAAAACATGACTTTACCTGCAAACAGCCTCTCTAAACAGCTTTTGAAAGTTCCTGACTCATATCATCAAAATTGACCTTGCTCCAGTCCAAACCTTTAACTTGTAGGCCAGGCCTATCATTTTCCATAATTATTTTAAAGCTAATAGAATTATGGTCATTGGTCCCACTAACATCACAGTCACCTTCCCTGCCTTATTTCCCAAGAGGACGTTGAGTTTTTCCCCTTCGCGAGTAGGGCCATCCTCATATTGGTTGAGAAGTTTTCTTGAACACACTTAAATTCCTCCCCATTCAAGCCCTTAACACTACTGCAGTCCCAGTTCATGTTTGGAAAGTTAAAATCCCCTAGTATTACATCACCATTATTGATACAGCTATCTGCTATCTCCCTACATATTTGCTCTTCAATTTCCCACTGATGATTGGAGGATTTCCAGTACAATCCAATCAAAATCCCATCTTATTTCTCAATTTCATCTGTATCACTTCATTGGATGAATTCCCAAGAATATCCTAAGTACTGCCGTGATGTCTTCCCTAATCAAAGACACCACTTCCCTTCCTCTCTTGCCTCCCCTTCTATCCTTCCTATAGCACACCAGAACATTGAGCTGCCAGTCCTGTCCCTCCCCCAGCCTTATTTCTGTAATACCTACAATATCCCAGTTCTATGTTCCCATCTATGCCCAGAGTTCATCTGCCTTACCAGTCAGGCCCTTTATGTTGAAATAAACACAATTTAATTCATCAATCTTCGCTCGTTCTCTATCATGCTCTTGCCTGCCTTGCCTATTTAATTTGCTCTGTGCCAGCCTCAACCTTCTCTCTTGTCTCACTATTGCTTAGTGATCTGGCCATTATTACCTTTTTGGTTCTGCTTTTTAATTTAATCCCTACCTGCCTATGTTCCCATAGCATAACTCTTTCTTTGCTCTACCTATATTGTGGGTATCTGCGTGGATCACAACAACTGGATTGATCCCCACAGTTAACAAGGTGTGGAGCTGGATGAACACAGCAGGCCAAGCAGCATCATAGGAGCAGGAAAGCTTGAC
>JAHRHZ010000249.1:13497532-13540763 GCA_024137785.1 Ginglymostoma cirratum
TAGGCCCGAAACGTCAGCCTTCCTGCTCCTCTGATGCTACTTGGCCTGCTGTGTTCATCCAGCTCTACACCTTGTTATCTCAGATTCTGCAGCATCTGCAGTTCCTACTATCTCTAAAATATTTATAATCTACTTACAATATTTTTTGTTTGCAACGTTTCAAACTATTTTTCTCCCTTCAACATATTACTCTAAAGAAAGTAGCAAGCATTTTTGTTGGCGGTTGACACATACACATTTATTCATTACTAATTTTGCGTTTATGAAACAAAAGACATTTGGTTTTCAAGAAATTGACAAGAGCTTCAAAGAATCAAGATGATCACAGTTCTTTCAAAGCTTCAAGTGGCAGTGCTAAGAATTAATAGCGTTTAATTTTATTCATATGCTTTACTTGCTATGAAAAACTAAGCCTTGCCTATACTATCCACCCAAAACCTTGCTCAGCTAACCAGGTTGCAATTACCTTGAGGGTGCAATTACCTTGAAGTACCTAACAGCCTCTGGGAACAGCTTCAAGGCTGTGATCATTGTGCTCACTGTTCAATCTTCTATCCATCATCTTGCAAGGCTGCACAGCCTAAAAATCAATCCCTACAACACCATGAAATACACTGAGAGATAGTAAGAACTGCAGATACTGGAGTCAGAGATGACACTGTGTGGAGCTGGAGGAACACAGCAGGCCAGACAGCAGAGGAGCAGGAATGTTGACGTTTCGTTTCCAACCCGAAATGTCAACTTTCCTGCTCTTCTGATGCTGCCTGACCTGCTGTGTTACTCCATCTCCGCACTGTGTTAACCCTGAAATATACATTGATTTATTAGAAGTAAGTGCTTGTAATGACTTACCTCAGTGAGAAAAGTCTATTACCATCATAGTAGTGTTCATTTCCGTAGTGCACTATTTATCGACTGGCATCTAAAAATCTCATCTGTGGAAGTTAAATGATTTTTAAGAAACTCTGCATTCAAAATGGTGCAGAATAATTGCAACTCAGAATCACAAAATCCCTACAGTGTGGAAACAGGCTATTTGGCCCAACAAGTCCACACCACCGAGACCCATTCTCCTATCCCTGCATTTCCCATGTCTAACCCACCAAACCTAAATATCCCTGGACACTATGGGCAATTTAGCATGGCTAATCCACCTACCCTGCACATCTTTGGACTGTGGGAGGAAACCAGAGCACCTGGAGGAAACCCACACAGACACTGGGAGAATGTGCAAACTCCACACAGACTGTCACCCATGCTTGGAATCGCACCTGGGTCCCTGGTGCTTACAGGCGGCAGTGCTAACCACTGAGCTACCGTGCCACAACTGTACCAATCCAGGATAGCAAACAGCTATTGGACTGGGCAATGAGTTGTACTCTTTAATCTTTAAGACTCGAGTTTTAAATCTATTCAGACCAATTAACATCACCTCAATTAATTGTGAGGGCCTTAGGTTTGACAAATCTCCCAAGTTACATTTGTTAGAACAGCCTCACTAAAATTTCTTATGGCTTTCCACTGCAGAAAAATATCCATAAGTCAGAATCAATGGGTTGCCTTACTAAACTCCACAGATCCATGGTGCATTACATACTGGGCAAAGAGTGGCATGGTGATAACATCTCTGGACCAGCAATCCAGAGTAATAAAAAAAATTCTGGAGAAACTCAGCAGGTCTGGCAGCACCTGAAGAGAGAGAAACAGAGTTAATGACTTAAGTGTTTCAATTACGGGGAGTTCTGGCTAAAAAACTATCAATACAGAGATACAGGTAACGTTCTGGGGACCTGGATTTGAATCCCACCCTGGCAGATGGTACAACTTGAATTCATTTACAAAATGAAGGTCTGGAATTGAGTTTAAATGATGACCATGAATCCATTGCTGATTGTGCAAAATACGAACGGTCAGTCCTCAGCAAAGGACTCACCTTCATTCCCCTGTGCCCAGACATCAATGCATTCCCGTTCACATTTGGGTCAAACACTTTTTCCGCCGCTCTGCCTCCGCGCCTATTTCTTTAACCGCTAGTCTAACTCCCCTCCAACTAAAGATCTCTTCCCCCACTTCCAAGAAACCCCATCCTCCAGGACACCGCCCCACAGCCTTCTACCCTCCCTTGACCTCTCCATTTCCAATTGCCATCGCGACATGGATCACCTCAACCTCTCCACCCCTCTCACTCGCTCAACGTGAAGCCCTCTGCTTCAATCCCAACCTTACCATCAAACCCGCAGATAAGGGAGGCGCAGTTGCGGTATGATGCACTGACTTTCACATAGCCGAGGCCGGGCACCAACTCTGACATCTCCTCCTACCGCCCCCTCGATCGTGACCCCACCCCTTACTACCAAACCATCATCTCTCAAACCATTCATAACCTCATCATCTCAGGCGACATCCCACCTTCCGCCTCCAACCTCATCGTTACCCAAACCTGCACCGCCCGGTTCCATCTCCTTCCCAAAATCCACAAATCTGACTGCCCCGGTCAACCCATTGTCTCCGCCTGCTCCTGTCCCACTGAACTCATCTCCGCTTACCTTGATTGTTTATCCCCCACGTACAGAAAATCCCCACCTACAATCGGGACACCACCCACGCCCTCCACCTCCTCCAAGATTTCTAATTCCCTGGCCCTCAACATCTCATCTCCACGATGGACATCCAATCCCTGTACACTTATACCCCCATGCAGATGGCCTAAAAGCCCTCCGCTTCTTCCTCTCCCACAGGCCCAACCAGTCCCCCACCACTGATACTCTCATCCGCTTAGCTGAACTCGTCCTTACCCTTAACAATTTCTCCTTTCACTTCTCCCACTTCCGAAGGCAGTGGCCATGAGCACCCACAGGGGCCCAAGGCTATGCCTGCTTCTTCATAGGATACGTGGAACAGTCCCTATTCTGTTGCTACAATGGCACTATCCCCCACCTCTTATTCTGCAATATTGTTGAATGTATTGGCGCTGCCTCATGCTCCCATGAGGAGCTTGAACAGTTCATCAACTTTACTTAACACCTTTCACCCCAATCGGAAATTCACCTGGATGATCTTCAATGCCTTCCTCTCCTTCCTGGACCCCTCTGTCTCCATCTCTGGTGACCACCTCAAAACTGACATCTATTTCAAGCCTACTGACTCACACAGCTACCTGGACTATACCTCCTCTCACTCACCTTCCTGCAAGAACGTGATCCCCTGCACCTAATTCCACCACCTCTGCCGCATCTGCTCCCAAGATGGGGCGTTCCACTCCTGTACATCCCAGATGTCCTATCTCAAGGACCGTAACTTGCCCCCTCCGGTGACTGAAAATGCCCTCAACCACATCTCTTGTGTTTCCTGCACCAACAAGAATAAAGACAAAATCCGCCTTGTCCTCACATATCGCCCCACCAACCACCAACGTATCATTCTCCACCATTTCTGCCACCTACGATCCGGATCCACAATCAAAGAGATATTTCCCTCCCCACCCCAATCAGCCTTTCGTCTGCTCTATCTGCGACTCCCTCGTCAGCCCACACTCCCCACGAACCCCACCATGCCCGGCACCTTTTCCTACAATCGCAGAAAGTGTTACACCTGCCCTTACATCTCCCCTCTCACCTCTGCTCAAGGCACAAGATAAACCTTCCACATTAGACAGGGGTTCACCTGCACATCTGTGAACTTGGTCCACTGTATCCGCTGCCCCTGATGTGGCCTCCTCCACATCAGTAAGACCAAGTGGAGACTCGGAGACCATTTTGTAGAGCATCTGCACAACAAACAACATTATCTTCTGGTCGCGAACCATTTTAACTCCCCCTCCCTCTCCCTGGATGACATGTCCATCCTGGGCTTCCTCCAGTGTGACAATGACACACCCACAAACTGAAGAAGCAACACCTTATATTTGGGCTTGGGAGACTACAGCCCGATGGCCTAAACATGGATTTCACCAGTTTTAAAATCTCCCCACCCCTGGCCTTATCCCATGTCCAACCCTTCCTCTCATCCCTGCCTCCTTGACCCAACACAACCTGTTCATCTTCTCTCCCACCTACCTGCCCTACCCATCTCACTGACCAATCCCCACCACTCCCTACTTGCACTCATTTATCACCATTCCCAGCTCCACCTCTCCTCTCTCTATTTATTTCTGAGCCCCCCTCCCTCTCCCCATTACTGAAGGGTCCTGACCTGAAACATCAATTTTCCTGCTCCTCTGCTGCTGCCGGGTGGAGCTGAGGAAAGGTAGGTGGGGTGGTGACAAGTTGGATGCAGATAGGGGACAGTGAAGATTGGTTGGTGGGAAGGGTAGGGCGGATAGGTGGGGAATGTGGACAGGTTGTGTCAGGTCAAGGAGGCGGGGATGAGGGGGAGGGTTGGACATGGGATAAGGCCAGGGGTGGGGAGATTTTAAAACTGGTGAATTCTATGTTCAGGCCATCGTGCTGTAGGCTCCTGATGCAGAATATGAGGTGTTGCTCCTCCAGTTTGTGGGTGATGTCATTGTGGCACTGGAGGAAGCCCAGGATGGACATGTCACCAAAGGAGTGGGAGGGGTAGTTGAAATGGTTGGTGACCAGATGGTCTTGTTGCTTGTTGTGTATAGATTACAGATTCTTTACAAAACAGTCCCCAAGTCTATGCTTGGTCTCGCTGATGTAGGAGGAGGCCACATCGGGAGCAATGGATACAATAGGCCAAATTGGAGGATGGGAACTAACAGGATCGGCAAACACCACTCGCTTTGACTCGGCTTGATGTCGTCTTCTTGGAGCATCGCTTCCGTTTCCTTCTGTAACTCTGCGGTTTTGAGACGTTTAAGCCTGTAGGGGTGGTGTTGTTTTATCGGAACAGCATTCCCTACTTTAACCTCATGTATTATAGTATTAATCTTCCCCATTCTATTCTTACACATGTTCTCATTTTTCTGCAACAAGCCTTTCAATTCAGTTCTATGTTTGTGGGACAGATAATTCATTATCGTAACCCGTTCTCTAAAGCTTCCACAATATTTTATTTATATTAAGGCACATCAAAATTCAAATCATCTGGATTTGATTCCTTGCTCTGAGGGGCAGTAACTAATACCTGCTTCTCCAGTTCCCTGTCCAAAGGCGCTGGTTTTATTACTGCCTGCAGCTTTCCTCTCATTTGACACATATGACAGGTACAGCAAAATTCAACCACACCCTTATGTAATCCAGGCCAACAGAAATGCTTTTAGACCTTAGCCTGAATCTTCCTCATTGCCAGATGACCTCCTACAAGTAATTCATCTGCTACCCGCAATACTTCCTGTCCTTACACTACCGGCAACATCATCCAGTGCACTTCTGCCCATTTCTGCTCTGCACGAACCTGCCACGGTCTCCATTTTGCCTTCAGATTCTATCCTTAAGATAACAACATTCGGGAATATATTCCAATTCCTTATGTAGGTTTTATGATATAAACTTTTTACTATCTCAACTTTTTGTTCTAATTCCATTAATCTTTCAGAACTGAACACCTCTGCCTGATCCACTACCTGTTCAGGTTCTTCCTTTATCTTTTCATCAAACAGGGTGTCAGCTGACGGGACATCAATTCCTTTGTCTCTCTCCCTTTGGTTTTTCCTTCTTGCTGTAACTTATGGCTGTGGGATCTTGTTACCTGACAAAAGAAAAATACCCTGGAATTTTTCTGGACTAACTCCTCAGTTCCCTGGTTTTCCTTTGGCTTCACCACCACAAGGGGCGTCACTCCCACCTTTGATCCTGCTGGGTTGTTTCCAAGAACAAATTGTATTCCTGGAAAACGCACTCTTTCAATCACTCATACTGTCACTTCCCCAGTCGATTGGGCTTTCCAACCTCATCTTACACAGGACAATGCCAAATTTCTCTCCATTTATACTACAGATTATCTGTATTTTGGGTAACATTTCAGAAGGAGTGCAAATACTTTCATCCCTTACTAATACCGACTGTTTAGTTCCCATTTCTCTCAATATTTTAAACTTCTTTACCTTCTCCCTCTGTTGTTCCTGAGTAAATCTTACCCACAGAAGTGGGGTCTTTGTAGAGATCAAGCACCATTTTAATATTCAGCCCATGACTAAGCTGTGTACTCTCCTGCAGCTCCTCGACTGCCTGTGGGTTTTCCTTCACTGTCTCAACTAATTCCACTGCTTTAGCATATTCTACCACATCATTTTCCTAGTGCCTTTCTTAAACCACCAGCACTGTGGCTTTATGTGTCCCACTCCATTACAGTGAAAACACCTCCTTTTCACCCTCTTGGGTTTTTTTTTAATCTGTCGTAAACTGTTCCCTGTGTGATCTACTTCTTGTTTTTCATTGAAGGATCTCCCTTTTTTCCAAATTTCTATCCCTCACAGAATGAAATTGTTGTTGGGAGTTAAATTTGGATTTAGGCACTAATATGTATTCATCTACCACCTCTGCAGCTCTTCTTGCTGTTTGAACTTTCTGGTCCTCAGCATGAGTTCTTATTTCTGGAACTGAGTTTTTAAAACTCCTCCAGCAGAATATTCTCTCCCAGAGCCTCATATGTCTTTTCTATCTTTAATGCTCTCACCCATCTACCAAAGTTGCTCTGTTTAATTCTTTCAAACCAGACGTAAGCCTGACCTGGTTCCTTCTTGACGTTTCTGAATTGTTATATATATGCTTCTGGTACCAACTTGCAGGCACAGAAAATAGCCTGTTTAACATCTTCATAATCGCTTGATACCCAATCTGACAGCACTGCAAACACCTCATTAGCCATGCCTACTAACTTAGTCTGAATTAACATTACCCACACAGTCGCTGGCCAGTCCATCTGCCTAGCCAGTTTCTCAAAGGAAATTAAAACGGCTTCGACATCTTTTTCATTGAATTTTGGTAATGTTTGGACATATTTGTATGTGTCCTTACTAGGCTGCTGGTCATGACGAGTTTGCTCATCCTCACTTCTATCTTGTACGTTTCCTTCTGCCATTTGAAGTATTTTTGCTTCAAGTTCCAACTTTCTTTTCCAACTTGAAATTCTTTCACTTTCTTTTCTCTCTTTTTCTTTTTGCTCAGCTAAGAATCTGCCTTTAACTTCTGACATGGCTTTTCGTTTTTTTTTCCCCTCTTCTAACTCCAATTATCTAATTTTCAACTTAATTTTCTCTAACTCCACTGCACTTGCCTGTTTCTCTGTTATACCTAAATGCTTGACCAATTCCATTACAATTTCATCTTTCCTTTTATTTATAGTTAAACCCAATTCTAGCCTGTTTGCTAAGTCTAAAAGCATATCCTTCCTCTATCCTTCTAAATTTTCACAGCAAATTTTGGAAGCATCTTCAAACCCCAGAACCTCTTTAGTAATGCTAAGAGCCAATTCCCTCACTTTTGATTTAACCAACCACAAGTAACTGAAATTAAAAAGACTTTTCTCGCCTACGTTTTATTTAAAGATCTAGGCCACTAATCCCAGAGTCTGTTTAAATCTGTTTAAATCCATTCAGATCCTGTACTCGAACCGGCCAGATCCTAGACATGCGCCCCCAAACTGTTAGGAAGGGAAGGTTTAACCATTTTGATAATTAAATTTGAAATACAAGCCTCCAATCTGTTACGACAGGAGGAAAGGTCTCCTTCCGATAATTAAACCCAAAATAACTCATAGAAGCTCGCCTCACCTCGCCTAATTTGTCTAACTGTTATAGAGAAGGGGAGGTTAAATGAAAGAATAATCCCTGATATTCACTTTAAGTAACAAGTAACGATTTACTTAGTTAACCCTAACAGTAAACAAATTAACAGGACCACTAACAAACCGAATAATTCCCCCCAAGCAACTCCTAACTAAACTAAATTTTACTGGTACACTATTCCAATAAACACAAGTCCTATTTATATAACATAAATAGGAAGAAAAGAAATTTAGTTATTCAAAGTCCGCACAGAATGTGTGTTCCAGAATGCACTGCCTTCTCTGCTGTCTCTCCAGCCACAAACATCTTTCTTCTGCTGTTCTCAAGTCATAAACACCTTTCTTCACCTGATCCTACTGTCAGGGAAGTTTTCTCTGTGAAGACTCTTAGTTAGAAGTGCTGTGGTACCTTTTATGGATAAGATGGTGCTTTCTCAGATCTTAGTGATTTCTTTTGAGAGCTATATGCGTATTTCTCAGATGGCGGTTCGCTCTCACACCAACTTTCAAAAATCCTCTCTTTATATATCTTGGATGACATATCAATTTTCTTACAATAGCCTTGGTCCGAGGTTGTCAGAACCATTAGATTTAAATTCAATTGGCTTTCAATTGCTTAGTGATCAGTTTAAATTAACTAGCTAATTCCAGCTCATTGCCAAAACATTCAAAACAAGCCTAAGGTTTCCAATCACACAGCCAGTTGATACATGCTTCCATTTTAGAACTGGCTGTACATCTTCAGTTACATGCAAACAGCTTTTTTTTGATTCTGTATAAATCTTTAAGCTTACAAAAGCATTTTATCTTTAAAGGGACTGTGCACTTTCTTTTTAAAATCAAACAAGCTCTAGCTTCCTGCCTTCCAATTCACGATTACCCTACACAACCTCGTAACACATGATATAAAGGATAAGGTAGGCTATGATGGGGCAACACAGATCAGCATTATGTTAAAACAGAACTGTGCTCATACTTTCTCTGGCATATTCTCTTTGTAATTACTGTTTCCGTGTGCCTTCGGGTTACAACTGAAGAGTGTCTACTTACATACCAGAACTGATCTAAAGCTATTTAGCCTTAACCACCAAGACAAAGTTGCATTTAAGACATCAGGCATTTGCTCTACATGGACAATGCCACACTAACATCCCAACCCGAGGAACACGTGCAGCAAAAAATGGACTAATTCTCTCAAACCTCTAAAGTGTTGAGTTTAATTATCGGGAAGACAAAGGTCATGGATCAGGAGATTGCCACACTATTATCTTTCAGTCCTGAAATGAAATGCTTGAGGTTGTTGATAGCTTGACATATCTTGACTCCACAATCACAAACAATCTTTTGATGCCAGAAGCAATGCACAATTGCAAAAGCTGTAACTGTTGTGTTAAGACTATAAAATAAATTATGGAACAATGGCAACATAATTGAGAAAACTAAACTGTGCGTCTATCAAAGATAATAGGTACTGCAGATGCTGGAGAATCCGAGATAACAAGGAATGGAGCTGGATGAACACAGCAGGCCAAGCAGCATCATAGGAGCAGGAAAGCTGACATTTCGGGCCTAGACCCTTCATCAGAAATGTGTCTATCAAGCCTGGACTCCTCCGCACACTCCTGTATACGGTAAGGGATGGTCCAACATATACCAAATGGGAGAAAACCCAAACAATTTCATCTCAGATGTATCCTCAGCATCTCTTGGCGGGAAAAAGTGACAAACTCAGAGGCTGAGCAGCAGGGCTAATTCCATTAGCAAACTGCATTAGCAATCTGAACTTTGAACGAGATCCTGACCTCCTCAGAGACTATCTCTACAGTAGGGCACGATATGAAAATGATTGATACTGACAGTGACACCTGGGTGATGGTTGCATACTACCACAAGCTTTTGAGGCTGACTGAAAGAACATTACAAGATGCATGCAGGAACAAAAGGCTCAGTTGAACTCAGCAAAAACAGAGGATAGCAAATTGTGCAGGTTCCGAGTGCACTGTCTTCCTTTGCGGACAACGTGAGAGAGACCACCTTACCAGACAGAGTGGAGTCTCAGAGTTGCACCAGGGAAACAATAAGTTAACGATAGCAGTTTAAGTCACTGTCTCATGGGACGGAAGATTGTCATACACTTCACTGACAACCAGAACTGGATCAGAAACATACTTAGTTACGAGCCGCATCTGAATCAAACCGAGTCAATCATGAAGACATTTCAATCAACCACTGATCATGCATCTTTTTCTGCTTATTGATAGAATTGAGCAATGACTACAACTCAGCCAGTAACAAGACTAACAGTTGAACACTAAGTCTAAAAACAGGCAAAAAATAATTAGAATCTACAGTAAAATTATGACCCTCAGTAATGCGCACACTGTTTCCCTTTTATGAAATTACAATGCATTAATTTTGTTATATAATTTATGGCAAACAAAAAGACAGTTACTACAATAAGAATGAAATAACTAGCAACAAACTCTTTCATTGTTCTTCAAATTTTAATGCCAGAGTGCTTGATTTCTTTTTTCCCCCCATTGCTGCAGATTTATACCTCGGACAGTTGCAAAAGAGAATACATACTAGCTATTTCATTTCCACTTTATCCTTTTCAGCAGCACTGACAGGAGAACAAATAACTTAATTGACCAAACTAGCAGATTAAGTGATCCATTTTCTGATATTCTATTTGGAATAAGGAATAAGTATCTGCAGTCAATGAAATTCTTAGCTGTTTTGTCTCATTTAGGTCTCTGTACACATACAGCAATTTACTTGCCTAAGTCATCAACAATAGCTATCAAAGAGTGGTTCTAACTATATACCCAGTGATTAATGTTTGGGCCAGTCCTGGAACTCCAAAAAGAGCTACAAAATTAAGAAAATTAAATATTAATATTCAAAATCAGACATCATAATCTAGAAATACTTCCAATTTTATAGCACATAGAACTTCTAGTATTCTGATGTATTTCTCCACTTCAGCAGCACAGTGACTCAGTGGTTAGCACTGCTGCCTCACTCTGCCAGGGCCTTGGGTGACTGTCTGTGAGGGATTTGTATATTCCCTCTATGTCTGCGTGGGGTTCTTCCCACAGTCTGCAGATGTGCAGATTAGGTGGATTGGACATGCTAAACTACCCATAGTATTTACGGATGTGCAGATTAACTATGGAAACTACAGAGTTGCAGGGATAGGATGTGGGGGGTGGCCGTGGGTGGGATGCTCTTCGAAGAGTCAGCATGGACTTGATGGGCCAAATGGCCTGCTTCCTCTCCGTGAGAACTTTATGAGAAGGTTTGCAACATCTCATCAAACCTTCTAATGGTAAATGGTCGCACGTATTTACCCATTACATTTGTCTTTTATTATTTTTGTAATCTGTACATGCTTATTTATTGCATTTCAGAATACTGTTCTAATGTGCAAGTGCATGAAAACACCAATTTGATAATTAAAAGATTTCAGAAAGGATTAGTGGCATTTGAAAGAAACATAAAAGACAATTGCTTAACAAATAAAGTGACTTCTTGAATGTTTTCAATTGGATTTTAAGCACACCTCCAAATGTTACAAAAACTTTATGTACAAAGGACAAAGAACAAAGAAAATTACAGAACACAAATAGGCCCTTCGGCTCTCCAAGCCAGCAGTGACACGCTGCCCATCACAACTAAAACCCCCTACCCTTCTGGGGACCTCATCCCTCTACTCCCATCCTATTCATGTATTTGTCAAGATGCCCTTTAAAAGTCACTATAGTATCTGCTTCCACTACCTCCCCTGGCAGCGAGTTCCAGTCACCCACCACCCTCTGAAAAAAAAAATGTCTCATACATCACCTTTAAACCTTGCCCCTTGCTCCTTAAACCCATGGACCCTGGTAACTGACTCTTCTACCCTGGGAAAAAAGCTTCTGACCGTCCACTCTGTCCATGTCCTTCATAATCCTGTAGACCTCTGTCAGGTCCCCCATCAACCTCCGTCATTCCAGTGAGAACAACCCAAGTTTCTCCAACCTCTCCTCATAGCTAATGCCCTCCATACCAGGCAACATCCTGGTAAATCTTTTCTGTACTCTCTCCAAAGCCACCACATCCTTCTGGTAGTGTGGTGACCAGAATTGAACACAATATTCCAAATGCAGCCTAAGGTTCTATAAAGCTGCAACATTACCTGCCAATTTTTCAACTCAATGCCCCAGCCGACGAAGGCAAGTATGCCATATGCCTTGTTGACTTCCTTTCCAACTTGCGTTGCCACTTTCAGTTACCTGTGAACCTGTACACCCAGATCCCTCTGCCTATCCGTACTCAAGGGTTCTGCCATGTAGGTGGATTGAAAATTTCATCTTCCTTCAACATCAGATTTCCTTTCATTTGTTCACACTGTCATTGTCCCAGGGATATTTTCAAACCATTCCTAAAATGTCAGACATTAAGCACTTATACTTTTATTGAGGCCTGAAAGGAATGAGTACAGGAGTTTTACTAATTCAATGCATATGTTCTATACATTCCACTTAGAGAAGAAAACTACATTCTTACAAAACACTATTTATAGGAAAGTACAGAACACTGGAAGACCTGCTGCCCATTTGATTCATCCCGAAGACACATATGCTGAAACATGCTCTCCATTGAATGTTTAATCAATTTTTGTTTATATATTTCTCATCCAACGGCAGGCTGACTCCATTGCTTCCTTTGCAGTCCATGTGTAACCACTAAGCAAAAGAATCTTAAATAGTAAAATTCTGTGAATAGTGTATCAAGACATCCAGGTTTATTCTCTATAATATGTTCCATGATCACAATACCAATTATCCAAATTGTTTTTCATTTGTTTCTTTTTCTCTAATTGTGGGCTCCACAGTTACTTTCCTGCCATTGTCTGATCATAAGTGTGGATGCTTGTTAATAACTGCATAATGTTCTACTCCACTTGTATCTCCTTAGATATTAAAGCAATCCTTGCATGAGTGCAACTAGACCTGGATAACATTCATGTTTGGGCTAAACCTAAACTAAACAAGTAATATTCACACCACACCAATGCCAGGAAATGACCTGCTCCAACAAGAAAGGAACTGATCACATCCCATTGACATTAAGCAGCACTACAATCACTAAATCTCCAACGCAGAAGAAAAAAAACCAGTACAACATGGAAATGATGGAAATGGTTCAAACTAGTCTTACATAATTTAACATGAACTCCAGATACCCAGTCTCTAACCTGCTTTTGAGCCAGGGCAGCTCAATACCGTAAATAAATACTGTGAAACAAAAGCTGGGCATTTTGCAGTGAGTATCTGACTCCCGGACTCCCTATGATCACAAAGAATGGCACAGCTCAATTTCAGATCAATAGTTTATCTGCCATCATTTACAGCACAGGACACTGTTCCCCAAAAAACGTTCATTATTGAGGTGTAAAACAGCATAGGTTCAACTTGTGTGCACGTTCATCCATAGATGTCTCATTTATTTATATTTTTAAAACATTAATTTTAATGCCAGTCTTATAATCTCCTAGGTCACTTTGTATTGATCACGTGAAAAATGCATCATTTTGTCAATATCCAAATAAATATTAGTATGCCATGATAACTGTTGCAATGCTTAACTTAAAATATAATCACCAAAAAACCCACTAATAAGGCTGTCAAGTGATAATGAGTCAGCTGCTTTAAATTCCTTTAATCATTATGCATGAAATGAACATGTTCCATTTTCTTACAGCAAATTAAAACAATATGCTGCAGATATTGGATCTGCAAGATTAACTATATTGCTCTCTCCACACATGATGCCATACCCATTGAGATTCCCCAACACTGTTTTAATTCCATGGACTTCCAAAACTGTTTAACCTTGTCTTGCCACTTTGTACTATATGGTGATGTTACCTAAGAATTATGATTAAGGTCTGTTATCAATGTCAACCGCTTTTTAATTCTAATCATTATAACCATTCTGCATCATCAGTTACAGCGTTCTAAGAATTATTAATGTGAATGTTTGGTGTTCCTGCAGAATTACCCACAGTATCCCAATTTAAACCTCCATGCTGCACACCCACTTTCTGTTGTATTTTTATGTCATTGATAACATCACTGGCAATAAATCTGGTTAAGCAGCTCAGGGGAATAAAGAACATTAAATCATAGCTACGAGTATCAAAATCTTTCTGCTGTAACAGTTTGAACCATACATTCATAATGATTTACTTGGGAAAAAAAAATGAACTTATTTTAACCTGGTAATAGCACTGTTGACAATTTTTAACCGCCACTTTGGAAATTGTTTTTGGGGGATACAAGTTCTTGATCTGAGTGCTTCTACTTTGCAAAATACTTCTCAGGGAACAGTAACCAATACTTCCCACTAGAGGCCCT
The DNA here is from genome assembly GCA_024137785.1 of Ginglymostoma cirratum. Taxonomy (NCBI): domain Eukaryota; kingdom Metazoa; phylum Chordata; class Chondrichthyes; order Orectolobiformes; family Ginglymostomatidae; genus Ginglymostoma; species Ginglymostoma cirratum. The sequence continues at coordinate 13,511,626 of JAHRHZ010000249.1, forward strand.
CAATGAGCTATGGATTGAGAAGTTCTTGTACAACGAAACTTGCATTTATATAAGTAACAAGGTGTTGAGCTGGATGAACACAGCAGACCAGGCAGCATCAGAGGAGCAGGAAAGCTGACATTTCGGGTCTGGATCCTTCTTCAGAAATGGGGAAGGGGACCCTGAAATAAATAGAGAGAGGGGGAGGCGATGATAGGTGGTGGATAGAGGAGCAGGTAGGTGGAGAGAAGACGGACAGGTCAAGGAGGCGGGGATGAAGCCAGTAAAGGTGCCTGCAAAAGGTGCAGTAAAACTGCAGATGCTGTAAATCAAAAACAAAAATAAATTGCTGGAAAAGCTCAGCAGGTCTGACAGCATCTGTGGAGAGAAATCAGAGTAATCATTTCAGATCGAGTGACCTTCCCTCAAAACTGAGGAAAAATGTATCTGTGATTGAAAGCTTATATAAGTGCATAAAAGTATGGCTTCTACCTTCTACCAATACATTTCATAAATTATAAAATAGATGATCCGCACCTTTGAATTTTAAAAGAGGTACTTTCAAAGGTGGTAAAGGCAGTCTACCAAAATCTTGGTCTTCCAAAATTCCTTAGATCTAGACCAAATCCCATGGATCAGAGGATAACAGAAATAAGCCCTCAATTCAGGAAAATAGCCTATAGCCAGATAGCCCAATATCAGTGCCATGCAAATGTGGACATAGAACACTGAACAGTATAGCACAGGAACAGGCCCTTTGCCCCACCATGTACGTACTGACTATGATGCCATTCTAAACTAATCCCATGTGCCCGCACATGACCCACATCGCTGTATTCCCCGCTTGATCATGTGTCTGTCTCAATGCCTCTTAAATAAAGCTCATGTGTTTGCTTCAACCATCTCTTCTGGCAGCACATTCCAGGGCCAACCACCCAAATGACTTGACTTGCACATCTCTTTTAAACCTTCCCTCCTCCACTCACTTTAAACTTGTACCCCCTTGTATTTGACATGTCCACCCTGGCAAAAGGATTCCTGACTACCCATCCTGTCCATGTTTCTCAATTTATGCACTTCCATCAGGTCGCAACCCCCTGTCCCCAGAATCTGAAGCTTTAGCGAAAACAATCCAAGTTTGTTCAACATCTCCTAACAGCTAGTACATTCCAATCCAAGCAACATCCTCGTAAACCTGTTTTGCACCCACTCCAAAGCCTCCACGTCCTTCCCATAATGTGGCAACATAACTGCACACAATACTTCAAAATGTGACCTTAATAAACTTTATGCAGCTACAACATGACTTGACAACTTTTGCACACAATGCCCTGACCGATGAAGACAAGACGTACAGCTTCTTTACCACTTTATCCACTTGCATTGCCACTTTCAGGAAACAAGATCACTCTGTAAATCGATGCTTTCAAAAGTCTTGCCATTTACTGCACACTTTACCCTTCTATTTGACCTCCCAAAATGCATCACCTCACTTATCCAGATTAAAATTTGAGAAACTATTAAGAAGAGGATTAAAGCTAAATGTGCACTTAAAAAATCCTCATACAATTAAGCAGAGTCAACATGGATTCTTGAAAGCGAAATCATGTTTGACAAATCTCTGAAAGTTTTTTTTGAGGATGTAACTCACAGGATGGCTAAAGGTGAACCAGTGGAAGTGAAGTAGCTATATTTAAGCATTTAATAAGATGTTACACAAGGGCATAGTACAAAATAGTGACACTTCCATCATTTTTATTTGAAAACATTGCTGAAAAGCACCTTATGACATTTTCTTACATGAAAGGCACTAATATGTGGATGTGCACAACATAGGGAGCACCAGCAGGAGATTTAAAAAGGCAGCGGAAAGCACCTTCAATCCATTTCAACCTGTTAGTGTCAGCGTGTGACATCATAAGGGTCCAGACCCAAAATGTCAGCTTTCCTGCTCCTCTGATGCTGCTTGGCCTGCTGTGTTCATCCAGCTCTACACCTTGTTATCTATAGGTGATTGGTAGGTATTTCTTCCATCCTGCTTTTGATTTGACTGTGGCTGAAATCAGGAAACAATACTGCAGCTGAAGACTACAACATAATTAATGAAATAGAGTGGAGTACACTGCAAAGGCAATGTGCTGTAGCTGTAGAATGTTACTGCTGATAGACACTGGTGTGATCCACGTTGACCGGCTCTGCAGCAAGTGTTGGCTACTCAAGGAGCCAGCCTCAAGGATAAATGAGCTAGAATTCTAGATGCAGACACTATGACATAGCATGGGGTTGGGGGAGGAAATCTGTGGTCAGGGACAGGTGGGTGTGATGACATGTGAGCCAGCCATGGGGAACTAGAATCAAATTTTAGAGGAGCTTCAGACTGGATGAGCAAACGAATTAAAGCACCATGGTCCAGGATCCCATTCAAGTGATGAGTGAAGACAGAAAGAGAGAGTCATAGACTCACACATAATGGAAATTGACCCTTTGGTCCAACTAATCCATGCCGACCAGGTTGTAGTAGTAATAGGAGATAACCGTTAGGGGATTAGGTACTGTTCTCTACTGAACAGAATCGTAAGGCTGTGTTGCCTACCCGGTGCCAAAGTTCACGACATCTTTTCTGGGCTGGAGAGGAACTTGCATTTAGGTGAGGGAAGGATCCAGCTGTGGTGGTCAGGGAGGTAGATTAAAAAGGGTTTCTGATGAGGGACTACAAGTACCTTAGAGCCAAATTTAAAAAGCAGAACAACAAAGGGGCGGCACAGTGGCTCAGAGATTAGCTGCCTCACAGCACGAGGGACCTGGGTTCGATTCCACCCTTGGGTGACTGTCTGTGTGGAGTTTGCACATTCTCCGTGTCTGCGTGGGTTTCTGTCCTGGTGCTCCGGTTTCCTCCCACAGTCCAAAGATATGCAAGCTAGGTGGATTGGCCATGCTAAATTGCCCATAGTGTCCAGGGATGTGTAGATTAGGTGGCTTGTAGGGGGACGGGTCTGGCTGGGATGCTCTGAGGGTCAGTGTGGACTCATTGGGCCAAAGGGCCTGTTTCCAAACTGCAGGGATTCTATGATTCTATGATTCTGAAAAGTGATAATCTCAGGATTACAACTCAAGCCACAAGCAGGTTGGCATAGGATAAGATGACGAAGGTAAATGCGTGGCTCAAAGACTAGTTGCGGGAAAAATGTATTTCAATTCACGGGACACTGGTACGAGGACTAGGGATAGAAATTGCTGTTCTGCTGGGCTGGGTTCATTTAGACTACGCTGGGACCAGTGTCCTAATAAATCATATAACCAGGGTGATAGTTAGGCTTTAAAATTATCAATTGAGGGGCTTCAATTATGGGGAAGTTGAAAAATCAAAAAGAAGTGAGTCAGCAGAGAGATGCATGATGGTGAAGAGGTGAATAATAAAGTGTGGCCAGGAGTAGAAAAAGGGAGGCATCGGCATAGGGCTAATGTCACTGTACTAGCAATCCAGAAGTCAAGGTCAATGTTCTGGGGACAAAGGTTCAAATCCCTCCACTTTGAACTCAAAATTTGGAAGAGGATGATCCTAATGGCAACTATGTAACTACTTTCAATTGTTGTAAAACCCCATCTGGTCCACCTATGTCCTTTAAGGGAGGAAACCTGCTGACCATTCCTGATCTGGCCTATATAGTCTGGCCTAAACTTACCTGATAAAGGAAGGTCTTCGGCAGGAAGGTGACTTCAATCGGCTCCGCAGTAGCGGCAGCATCTTCGGGGGTAGCATGACTACAGAGTCAACCAGCCTGGGAAGCCTGGAGCGGGACTCTCGCTTCCGCATGGAGTGGGCCTCTGGCAGCGGCATGGCGTGGACCGGTGTGGCCTGGAGCCCGGAGTGGGCCCCTGACAGTGGCATGGTGAGGGCTGGTGTAGACCGGAGCGGGTCTCTGGTGGCAAGGAAGGAAAAGTTGGACTCAAGTTTTTTTTATTTTAAGTTCATGTGAATGGCACCACTCATGGCATTGATACTACTTTACATGGTATTTTGTATTGAATACATGTGGCAATATCTTTCCTCAAAATAGAAGTGACTCTAGGCCCACAGCAATGGGGTGTCCTCTGGATAATTAGGGGCAGGCAATAAATACTGGCCCAGACAGTGTCAACCGCATCCCATGAACGAATACAAAAAGGAGAGAACTGCAGCAAAAGTTAAAATCAAAGTAAATAATAATGATAATATAATCAAAGTGTAAGGGTCTTTATCTGAATGCATGCTGCATTTACAACAAGATAAATGAGCTGACGGCACAATTAAAACTAAATTAATTTGTCCAGATAGCTATTAGAGAGATCTGCTTGCAGAATGATAAGGACTGCAAACTCAGTATTCAAAGATATTAAATATTGCAGAAAAAATAGGCAAGAAAGGAAAACAGGTGGTACAGCTTTGTTAATTGATGAAGGTATCACTGTGGTGGTAAATAGTGATGTAGATGCAATAGATTACTATGCGGAATCAGTTTGGGTGGAAAGAAGGATTAGCAAGACCTGATAGGTGAGTGTCTTCCATAGGTTTCCTCAATGCAGGACCAAGTATAAACATGTATTAACAGGCACGTATATAAAAAGCATCACAATCACATTTTAATCTGCATATTGACTGGAGACATCAGATGGGCAAGAGCAACAAGACAGACAAATTTGTAGAGTGTTTCAGAGATTGTTTCTTAGAGTAGTACATTGCTGAAACTAGCAAGGACCAGGCTATTTTAGATCTAGTATAGCATAAGGAGGTAGGATTGAGAGATATCCTTTTGTTAAGATACTCCGGGGATAATGATCAAACATGGTAGAATTTCAAATTCAATTTGAGAGCGAGCAACTCGGGTCTCAAACCAGCTTTCTCAACTCAAATGAGGGGAAGTACAGAGAGATATGGAGAAACTATTGTCTAAAGTGGGCTGGGAAAACAGACTAAGTGAAAAGTTAATTATTGGTCAGTGGCAAACATTCCACAATGCATTATAAGGATATTCCAGTCAAAAAGCACTTGATGAGAAGAATGAACCACTTGCAGTTAAGGAGACTATCCAACCAAAAACTAAAACACAGAAAGGGACAAAGACTTTTGGTAGGCCAGAAAATTGGGAGATTTTCTTTTTCAGGAGCCAGCAGTGGATGAACAAAAAGCTAAATGAGGTAGAAAATTGCTTATGAAAGTTTATAAAAACAAACAGAAAAGGATTCTGTGGATATAAAACGAAAGCGAGTAGCTAAAGTGTAAAACCCTTGAAAAAGGCAAGTGGGGAATTAATAACAACATGAGATATGAGATGGCAGACAATTTAAACTAATATTTTGTGGCGGAGGACACAATCAACATTCCAAAGAAACAGTGAGTATGGTGCTAATGGGAAAGAGTTCTTGTAATAATCTCTATCACAAGGTATTTTAAGTATTTAACAATCTAATGGACTGAAGGCACAAAAGTCATTGGGACCTGATAGCCTGCATCCAAGAGTTTTAAAGGAAGTGGCTGTAAAGATACTGAAGGCATCAGTCAAATTATTCCAACACACTCAGTATTTTAGAAGGACTCTAGCAGATTGGAATAGAGAGATCACGAAAAGTACAGCAATCTTTGTTTTAACCAGCAGTGGTAGACTTTGTCTACGTGGACTTTACTAAGGCATTTGACAAGGTTCCACATGGTAGACTGCTTAGTAAAATTGGATCACATGGGATTCAGGAAGCGCTTGCTAATCGGATACAAAATTGGCTTGAAGGTAGGAGGCACAGGGTGGAAGTGAAAGGTTGTTTTTCAGACTGGAGGCTTGTGACAAGTGGTATTCCATAGGAACCTGTGCCGGATCTATTGGTGCTTGTCATTTAGACAAACGATTTGGATGAGAATATAGAAAGCATGGTAAGTAAGTTTGTGGATGACACCAAAATTTGTGGTATGGTAGACAATTGAGATATTGCATTTTGCTAAGTAGTAGTACAGGAGTTACACAGTTAATGGAAGGGCGTTGGAAAATGCTGTAGAACAGAGACCCTCCAAGGTTTCAGGTACATAGTTCATTGGACATTGTGTCACAGGTAGCCAAAATGGTCAAGGAGGCATTTGGCACGCTAGCCTTCATTGCACAGACCATTGAATATCGGAGTTGGGACATCACGTTGTGGTTGTACAGGACATTGGTGAGGCTGCTTTTGGTGTACCATGGACTTATTAGTGATAGCATGGTTTTGTGCAGGAGAGGTCATGCCTCACTAACTTGATCGAGTTTTTTGAGGTGACGACAAAGATGATTGATGAGGGAAACGTCGCTGATGTTGTCTACATGGACTTTGGTAAAGCCTTTGACGAGGTCCCTCATGGCAGGTAAAGTCAGATGGTATCAGGGTGAGCTGGCAAGGTGGATTCAGAACTGACTTATTCATAAGAGAGGGGGGCTAGCGGTGGAAGGATGCTTTTTGGAATGGAGGGTTAGACTAATGGTGTTCCAGAGATCAGTGCTGGGACCTCTCCTGGTTGTGGTCACATAAAATGATTTGGAGAAAAATGTAGCTGGTCTAAATAGTAAGTTTGTGGATGATACAAAAAGAGTTGTAGATAGTGAGGAGTGTTGTCAGAGGATACAGCAGGATGTAGATCAGTTGGAGGCATGGGCAGAAAAATGGCAGACAGAGTTTAAGCCGGACAAATGTAAGGTGATGCATTTTGGAAGGTCAAGTACAGGTGGAAAACATACAGTGAATGGCAGAACCTATAGGAGCAATGATAATGCAGAGGGATCGAGGTGTACAGGTCCACAGATCACTGAAGGTGGCAGCGCATGTAGATAAGGTAATAAAAAAGGCTTATGGCATGCTTGCCTTCACTGGAAGAGGCACTGCGCATAAGGATAGGGAAGTTATACTGTAGCTTTATAGAACTTTAGTTAGGCATATGGAATATAGTGTTCTGGTCACCAGATGACCAGAAGAATGTTGATACTTTGGGGATGGTACAGAAAAGATATAGCAGGATGTTACCTGGTATAGGGGATTTTAAATATGGAGAAAAGTTGGATAGGCTGGGTTTGTTTTCACTGGAACACAGGAGGCTGAGGGGCGACCTGATAGAAGTTTATAACATTGTGAATGGCATGGATGGCGTTGCAAGTATTCTCCTTTTTTCTGGTCGCCTGTGGGGGGGGGTCCGGCACCCGGGGCCACTCCCCCGGGGCCACCGGTCCCCGGCGCCGCCGTGGGGGGGGAGGGAAAGAGTTCAAAAGAAAATGTACAAGGCAAATTTTTCAAAGGGTGCCGAGTGCCTGGAACACGCTGCCAGAGGAAGTTGTGGAAGCAGACACAACAGCAGCATTCAAGAAACATGTGGATAAATACATGAATTGGAAGGCAATAGAGGAATATGTTCTTGTAAGTGAAGACAGTTCTAGCATGGAAGGGAAAAATGTGTCGGCAAAGGCTTGGATGGCCGAGGCGCCTGCTCCTATGCTGTATTGTTCTTTGTATGTACAGTTCTGGTCACCTTGCTGTAAGAAGGATATTATTAAATCGGAGAGGGTGCAAAAATATTTACAAGGATGTTACAGGGACTGGAGGTTTGAGTTATAAGGTGGTGCTGGATAAGCTGAGACTTTTTTCACCAGAGCGCAGAAGATTGACGCATAACCTTATAGAAGTTTATAAAATTATGAAAGACATAGATAAGGTGAATAGCAAAGGACTTTTCCCGAGGGTTGGGAAGTTTAATCTAGAAGGCATATTTAATCTAGTTTAATCTAGAGGGGAAAGCTTTAAAAAGGTACCTGAGGGGCAACTTTTTCCACACAGAGTGTGGTTTGAATGTGGAATCAACTGCCAAAGGAAGTGATAGTGGAGAGTACAATTACAACATTTAAAACAGCTACGTGAAAAGGAAAGGTTAAGAGGGATATGGGGCAAATCCAGGCAAATGAGACTAGTTTAGTTTGGGAAACTTGGTCCGCATAGATGAGTTGCACCAAAGGATCTGTTTCCGTGCTGTTATGATTCTCTGACCTTATCAACCAGCAATCTTGATAAACCAGCAAACATCACATACTTCAATTACTGTGAAGTTTACCGTATTATGTTGTCCAATTATTATAGCTTTTTTAAATTCATTTGCTTCCATGTAAACAGACTTGTGTTCAATCAAACAGTGACACAAAATATTGACTATTGATTCAATTTTTAGTCAGTATATCTTCAAATACTGATCTAACATGATGTAAGAGTAGTCAGTTGAGGATACGAGTGAGGAGGCTCTCTGCTGTTAAGTTTTATTTAAGGAAATTGCATTATTATTTCAGTGATTCATGTTGTGAGTCAAGTATAACAGTGATGTGTATATTCCCTACGTTATGTTTCTGTTACTTAGTGTGTGTTTTCACATTGATCAAATGTTCCAGATAATCAACAGGTCCACGTAATCAATCAGCATACTCCTGGGCCCATAGGTAATGGACAATAAAAAGTTTACTGTATTTAAAAAAAGAGGAAGTAGATACATTTTTGACATGTTGGCGTTGGAGTGCTATGAGGATCTCAGATGAAAAAGGAGTTGAGGCTTGGGGCTAATCAGCCATGATCTTATTGAATGAAAGGCCAGACTGGAAGGGCCAAATGACTTCCTCCTGCTCCCATTTCCTAGTTCTAATATTATTTTATAAATGCAAAATGCTTCAATACTGAAAAGGTCTGTACTTTAGTACGAGTCTCAGGAGTCTAAACATTGAATTATTGATAGGTTGAACAATATAAATAAACAATCTAGCTCCACAACTCAATGAACAAAAATTGCAAAATCTCTTCTTTATTCATTTGTTTTCCAAAGTTTTTCTCAGGTTTCACATTTATCTGCATTTGTTGCCTAAATTGAATGACATTTCAGCCCTTTTAGGGATCCCTGTTTACACGGGAATAGATCACCCTGACAATTGCAAATGGCAAGTGTATGTTTCAGATTTCTCCAACGTTTTACCGATAAATGAAGAATGCCTGAAATGCAATCAAGGGCGACCATATCATAGATGAACAAAAGTACACAGTCAATCAACAGTAAAGCTTTCATTTGGTTCTGGCCACGTATTAGATCTTCTTGAGAAGTTGCTGAACGACTGGATATATTATATTCAAGAAGTTTACTTTGAAAGCACTAATCAAACATTCTGACTGAAGAGGTATATTATGAAAAATATAATCTATTATTTTATATTACGATATAAAACATTTATTGAAAAAAGTAAATTTCATTAGAAACAGAAAATATAAGGACGACTGGGTAATGTTAAAAATTACTTTGTTGGAAGTATCCCCAAATGATATTATTGCCTCCATATCCTCTCTCACTATTAACAATGTTGTTAAGATCATCAATTAACAAATGGTTGAATCAGTCTGGGTTTGCCCACTAGTAGGTGTCACAAATAACAAAATTTAGTCATGGCTCTGCACGCGACATAAAGAGATATTAGGAGAGAAAACCAAAAGCTTGTTAGAAGAGGTTTAAGGATGGAGAATTAGTGAAGCAGAAAATATTAGTGAAGATATGTCAGTACATTAGGTTTGGGCAGAAGGCACATCTACCAAAGGTGGAAGAATTAAAATGGGCTATTGACAAGAGGCAAGACACAGAACAGCATATCAATTTGAAGCTAGTAAAGCTGAAGAAGGTTCCTAAATACATAATTCATGATGGTGCCAATGCATGGTCATTCTTTGCGAGCTCTCTACAGCAGATTTTATGCTTACACATGTTAGAATTGTTCCGATCTTTAAAAACTCAGTTATAAAAGTCTTTTAAAATTACTAACAATCTTCTCTTAAACCTAGTATGCAGGTCTGAATATTCTACAATCGTCCAGGCCTGGTTACTGACGCTGGATCCGCAAGCCTAAAGCAAACCTACCGACTTCTCATAGGCCAAACCTTCCTGACCGAGGAAACCTGGAACCAAGACCCGACCAGCCTAGGAACAATCCCTGACACCACAGTGACCAACTCCAAAGAAACCTGCTCTGACTATGAGGAGGTCTGACCAGCCCAGGAAGATTACCTGACCCCACAGTGACTTCTGAATGGACCTCTCAAGTTTCAAATTTAATGTTGACCCAGCTCCCTGTGTACCTTCTCTACAGCTGTATCACTGCGTTCCTCCCCCTGTTTTTTTTTTTAACCTTAGTGTAATTTGTATTGTATGATCTATATGCGTCAATAATGAATCAAATCGAATCGAATCAAATCAAATAAATGGGGAAGGCCAGGGTAATTGAGGGATTTGAACCCAGGTTGAGAATTTTTAAAAAATAGAGATGTCCCTACTTCCCTTGGCAAAGAAAGATGGGGTGACCCATCTTTGATATCACAACACTGCAAACTGCAAAACATTCTTTATGCCAGTTGAAAGCCTGAAAGGAATCTTCACATAAAAGATGAAAGCAATGATCACCTTCACAGGCACAGACACAGCACTGCAGTTGCAAAGCTAGCACAGGCAACTGTCATACCTCAGTGACAATCCACTTGATAAAACACAGTTACTTCATACACAGCTCCACACTGAAGACTCCATGTGAATTTGGTCTCCTGCTAAGCACCCTACTCCTCTCTCCCGACAGATTGTCCAGTTCTGCAGTTTCTCCCTTCATGCATCCAGTTATAATTATATTCCAAGGGGTAAACTACCAGATTGATCATACTTGGAGGCAAATCATATCAGAACAGCCGCACACCTTCCAGACATTTTTCTACAGCTGAATTATACTTGCAGTCAAAGAATGCAGTGAAAAACTTGTAATGGCTTAGATTTTGCTTCACTAATATTACCACGTAACTTTTATTGTTTCACTTTCATATCTGAAATTCCAACAATCTGAACAATATTCTAATGTACACACGAATTTAGATTAGTAGGAGATATCCACATGCAGAAAAGTGTGCACGCTACATAATACAAAAGCAGAAGCTTTCTGAATGGCTTGGTTCAAAGACTTTTAAGTAGAGTGATGCATATGGTAGATAAATAGCAGATATATTACAGTTTCTCCTGCTGGTCACCAGAGACTGTAAACCTTCTGGATGTATCCCTGCAAGATGGTATTGCATTCAAAAGATATATATCTTGCGATTATTGAATTGCTAACAAAAGCATGTTTATTTCTCTATTTGAAGGGTGCTTCCTGTTTAGTATTGATGAATCAAAAACATTAATGATTGCTTTATTCCAAAATGTGCTCAACTGACTGGAAACAGACAAGGTGCCAAAATTTCTTTGGGAGCATTAAGTGGATTGTTTCTGTTAAATAGACCTCGAAGTAGCAAAGGAGCAACCTCAGTGACAAAGCAGTTTGTCATCAGTCAGCTGTCATTTGAGCTAAAGTCAGAGTCATTTTTTCAAGGCATCTATCTATCCCTCTTTTCAATTGAGCTATCTAAATCAGTACCCAAATAAAACAAAACAGTTCTTAAATCAGGCAACTGTAGTACTAGGCAGAAGCTCACTGATACATCCACCATTTCAAAATTTAACACGATACACAACATGAATAACAATATGCAAAGTCTATATCCCCACTAAACTTTCCCTTTATCTCCTCATAAAAAATGAAAGGAAACTTCACGTTTTGCAGAGTTTAAACAAGTGAAGGATAACCGGCTGTCTCCACAGCACAATAATTTAATAGTTGATATTTGTGATTCAAATTGTTCCAGAAGCCCAAATGACTGCACTGCCAACTGGTAAACACTGAAGGAGAACGAATTGTCAGGATCTAGAGAAGGAATTGTAGGGATCTAGAAAAAGAGTCGGATAGAATTGAAGATGACCTAAGGAAGATGTATGTAAAACTGAGGGATGGCACATTGCATCAGAAGGGGGCGCACTTGACTAGAGCCTCCACTATGCGATGTCAGGTCCACATTACACTAGTAGCAGAAAACCTCCAAAGCAACACCACAACTCTGACGTTAGATGTGATGTCAGTGGAGGTAAATAACACTCATTTAAATGCAACAAACTGAGATTCAGTGCAGGTTTTGAATTAGATAAAAGGCATACATGGATTGTGGGTCATCAGGTCTCAAGCGATTAAAGTTTACGGCACCAAGGCAAGAGCTTGGGCTGCCGTAAGTAGGAAAACACATCAGCAGAATTTTTCACTGGCTAGATAGTTGCTTGAATCATAGAGTCATACAGGCTGTTCAGCCCAATGAGTCTGAAATGCCAAAAATACACAACTATTTAGACTAGCCCCACCTTCCCACAGTCGGCCCAGGGCATTGAATATCATGCCGTTATGTAAGCATTAATAGGAGTTGCACATGGGAACCTGGGGAAGCCCCCTCATAGCAGACACCAAAAGAATTGTCAGAGAAATTTCCAAATAGCTCTATTTAAAATTGATGATGTCTGAGAGTTCCAAGAAAATTGAGTAAAATTGTTACCCTCGTGTACCCAACCAATCTTGCCAGATCCGAACCAACACCTCTCTCCCACCCTCGCTGTGCCAGACCCATCTTACCGGCCAGAAATAATTTAACAATCCTCTTAACAAAACAACCTTCCACCCCACCAAACTGAACTCAACACACCCGCTTGCCAGATCTGATTTCTCCAACCCACCCTAATGTACTCTAAACACTGCAACAACAACCTTGCCACTTTGTACATTTCCCACTAGGCATCCATAACCCCTTCCTATTCAGCATTCTACTCCCTCCCCAGCTGGCACCCTGGCCAATTAGCACCATACCCCCTTCCTATTCAGCATTCTACTCCCTCCCCAGCTGGCACCCTGGCCAGTTAGCACCATATTAACATGTCACTCTACCCCCACCTGTCTGGCATCCTATCTCTGCAGCCAACCCCACCCTAACATCACCCTTATCTTATGTACTTACAGTTTGATAACTTCGGTCAAGACAGTTAAATTGCAAAATGCCAAAAATAGAGATCTACGATCTCAAAATGCAAGTATGACTCCACATTCCTGAAGAACCCTAAGTGGAATTGCCTCTCAAAAATACAGAACTCCCTTCTTTCATTAAAAGAGAAAGGCGGGTGGTGTGGCAACCTGAGAGATGGACATTCCTCAGGAAATCCATGCAATAGACTTCACTCAACACTGATGGAAGAGTAGGGAGGGGAAATTGTTATGACTGTACGGGTGTAGGCCCCTAAAAAGAAGGGGTAAAGAGTCAGAATTAGGCTCAGAATCAGAGGGTCAGGAATCTGGTTTTGGCTTAGAGGAGCTGGGGGAGCAAATTGTGGTCATGGCCTCTTAACAGGGTACACCAAGGGTCATCACTGCTACGTCAACAGGGTCCTGAGAAAATATTCCTCCAAGAGAAATGCAACATTAAGTGAGATCAAACAAGTATGGGACTTGTCCATTCAATCCTCCTGAATCTCCTTCATGCAACAAGACAAGACAAGAGGAGGGTATTTCATCACATTCCTGACCAATGCCTTGTAGATGGTGTAAGGTGGGGCAAAAATCTCCATCAGTTTATGGACATACCCTGGGCTTAAAAACCTCTGAAGGCAGAAATTGTGGAAATTACATTGGATTAAATTCACCGAACTTTTCGGACTCAAGAAACCATGGGCTGCAACTGAGCCAGTAAAAGGCTGGCTGGGGTAGACTGGTAAATATGCAAGCCCAGGGCAGATGTCTACAACAGGAGTTAGCTAACAGTAACTATAGGAAGACCCCCTCTCACACCTCAGCTAAAAACAGTGCAAGCCTGTCTGTGGGAAACAAGCAACTTCAAAAACATCAGACCCTTTGGAGCCTACAGAAGTATAAAACGATTCAATTCCCAATAAGTACTCAGGCACAAGAACACTGAACATTCCACACCATTGTGCTACATGCAAACCTATTTCACCTTGGGATGTAAAAAAAAATTCACACCACGATGCGAAACTGAACGGATACCCATCCAAGGGAAATGTTGGGCATTCCAAACCCATCAAAACCATTCACCTCAATCAAAAATCATTCACACTTACTCCAGTGCTCAGGAAGCCCATTCAGCCCCGAGAGGAGCAATAGCTTGACAGATTTGATGGAGATAAGGGTGGCCTGCATTTGGGTATGACTGGAGACTCTGAACCCAGCACAGCAGTGAAGGAGAGAGAAGTGAGTTAAGAGAAGCAAGTGAAGGCAAGATTGATGTATAGAGGGGTTGTACATTCATGGTGAGGAGGAGGCAGCTGATGCCCACAACTGGAAACTTTGAAATCAACATTAAGCGTCAGATGAATCACTAATGTAAATGGGAAGGCACCAGACAAAGGCAGAAAAACATCTGATAAAATTTCAGTAAAATCCGTTCTCTTGGGGCTGCATTTCTCCCAGAATGAAATAATCTTGTGTTTTAAAAGGACCCAATTTAAATAGACTTTCTTGAATTAACAAAAAGTGAGGTTAATTGATTGCTAAAGGCAAGATGAAACAGGACTGCAACATACTTGCAGATAGTTTAGAAATAAGAAGTATGTCTAAAGTGTAAAAGTGAAAAAGTGTAACGTTCTGAAAAGTGCATGAGTAAATTGTTGAATGCTGCATCCATGGAAGTGGATGTTACCAGTAGCATTGTTGTTGGTAGTTGATCGGTTGATTTTGTAATTCTTTGTATTGTTGAGCGGTTGAGACTGTTTTGTTCTGATTCCTTTTGGCAGTTGCTGACTAGCGTCCCTTAGAGTGAGAAAGTTCTTGGTGGCTTCCACCACTCAGAGTAAAAGAGTGTCTGTTCCCTTTTTCTTTACCTACATTTTGATTATTAGGAGCCAGATGTGTCCTGAGGCACCCGACACTAAAATCTTTCAAGAGTTGACAGATTTAGTTAAGGAACATTACAACACCAAGCCTTCTCTAATTCTGAGACGCTATTGATTTTATTTGGCAGTTCACAAATCTACAGACTCAGTGTCAGGATCTCCTGAGGTTAACACAACTGGCTGAGGCATGTGACTTTGGTTTAACCCTTAATGAGGCACTGTTTGGTGTGTGTATCCATACAAACATACCTACTAACTGAAGTACAACCGGATTTTAAACAGGCATCACAACTGGCTTTATCATTGGAAAATGCAGCAAATGGAGCATGAGTTACAGGGTATGCCGTTGGATGCGGACACCCTCGCCAGGCCAACTGGACTTTGTGGGTACCACTTGAGTGAAGACAACTGCATAGCCTCACACAGGACATATCCTGAAGAAAAGGACTCTAGATCAGCCCACAGTAAAACTCCACCACAAAGCCAAACCTCGGCTAAATGGTTAATATTTTCTTCAGAATGCAGGCTGGCAAGGATTGTAGTTGCTGCGGGTATGCAGACTCGAGGCAGCAATAGAGTCCCACTAGGCCTGAACTGAGTAACAGAAATGAGAGGCCGGTATCCAGGAGAGTGCATTGTAAGGGTGTTCAAAGGTAATTCTCAAAGTTGTCATCTTTACAGCACTAGTAAATGCACAAGGATGTCACGTCACAAACATATGCAGACTAGGGTTGTAGTTGGTTATTAACCCATTTTAGTATATTGCTGAAAGGTTAAAACACACATGTTCTGAAATAAGTGGTTTTCTAGTGAGATTGGAGACATAGCCCCGCCTTTATCTCTTCCTTTGCATTTCTATTCTCTCTATTTGGGATTTCCAGATATGATGTTCCATTGATGGATAATTCCTCAGAATCACAGATCACAGAATCCCTACAGTGTGGAAAAAGGCCCTTTTGGCCCAACAAGCCCACACCACCCCTCAGAGCTTCCCACCCAGACCCATCCCCCTATAATCCACTTAATCTACACATGCCTGAACACCACAGGCAATTTAAAATGGCCAATTCACCTAGTTTATACATCTTTGGACTGTGGGAGGGAAACCGGAGAACCCTGAGGAAACCCACGCAGACACGGGGAGAATGTGCACACTCCACACAGACATTCGCCAGAGGGTGGAATCGAACAAGGGTCCCAGGCATGTGAGACAGCAGTGCTAAACCGCTGAGCCACTGTGCCGCCCCGGTTCCTCTTTAAACAAGTTACAGATAACGCCAATCAGAATGTTATGAATGAATTTGCTCAGGTGTCCCACAATACCAAAGTGGCCAAATCAATATGAACACAAGCTGGCACCAATGAAAAACAGTCCCAACTTTATTAGGAACAAAGCGACAATTGGCCTCTTAAGGTTACAATATCCTGTGAGTCTCTTGTAGATTTATGCAGTTGCTCTCTGTCTCTTGCTTTGCAAAACTGCTTTCTGTCCCTGCCTTCCCCTGAGATGGTCAGCCGATCTCTGCCTCTTGCCATGCTGGTCCCCTCAGAGGACCTCAGAAGATTCCAAGGGAGAGGTTTGCAGGTGATTTATTTTAGATGGTTTTCTGGAACTTCCTACAGTTCTGGCCAGCCAGGGAGAAACACTTAGTAGTTTGAAACAAGAGTCAATCATTTAGACGCTGTGCTACTGTTGGTTTCTTTATGTAGCAGGACCTAGTGCCGTTATGGATCAGGACCCTCCTTTGTTTAGTGGATAAGTTGTTGGGATATGTCTATCCAGAATAACTTGCCTTTTACATTATGCTAATGTCATTAGCACCTGGTTGCTGGTGTTGTAATGTTCCTTAACTAAATCTGTCAACTCTTGAAAGATTTTAGTGTCGGGTGCCTCAGGACACATCTGGCTCCTAATAATCAAAATGTAGGTAAAGAAAAAGGGAACAGACACTCTTTTACTCTGAGTGGTGGAAGCCACCAAGAACTTTCTCACTCTAAGGGACGCTAGTCAGCAACTGCCAAAAGGAATCAGAACAAAACAGTCTCAACCGCTCAACAATACAAAGAATTACAAAATCAACCGATCAACTACCAACAACAATGCTACTGGTAACATCCACTTCCATGGATGCAGCATTCAACAATTTACTCATGCACTTTTCAGAACGTTACACTTTTTCACTTTTACACTTTAGACATACTTCTTATTTCTAAACTATCTGCAAGTATGTTGCAGTCCTGTTTCATCTTGCCTTTAGCAATCAATTAACCTCACTTTTTGTTAATTCAAGAAAGTCTATTTAAATTGGGTCCTTTTAAAACACAAGATTATTTCATTCTGGGAGAAATGCAGCCCCAAGAGAACGGATTTTACTGAAATTTTATCAGATGTTTTTCTGCCTTTGTCTGGTGCCTTCCCATTTACATTAGTGATTCATCTGACGCTTAATGTTGATTTCAAAGTTTCCAGTTGTGGGCATCAGCTGCCTCCTCCTCACCATGAATGTACAACCCCTCTATACATCAATCCTCTATCAGGATGGTTTTGGGGCTCTCCACTTTATCTTCAATAAGTGGCCCGAATCATCCCCATCTCACCGTGACCCTGCTCTCCCTGGGTGAGCTCATCCTCACTGCACAACTTCTGTTTTCACTCCTCTCACTTTCTTCAGGTCAAAGATGTGTGCTGGGTGTCTGTATGGGCTCCATTTATACATATTTCTTTGTGGGGTACTTCTTGTTCCAATCGTACTCAGGCCCTTCCACCCTTTCTTCAGGACATCAATGACATAACTGGTGCTGCTTCCCTCTCCCCTCTGCAATTAGAAAAATGCAAATTTGCTTCCAATATCCATTCTGCCCTCACTTTCACTTGGGCCATCTTTGACTCTCCCTTCCCTTCCTCAACATATATTTCCGTTTCTGGGAATAGGCTAGCATTGATATCCATTGCAAAAGATATCTGGGCAGGTGCACGGATACGAGAGGTTTAGCGGGATATGAGCCCTCTGCTACCATAATTGATAGGACCTTTAGCTGCGTCCAACCCATTTCCCATACTTCTGCTCTCACTTCTTCTCGTCCCTCCCACAACAATGACCGGGTCCCCTGGTCCTCATTTTACAACACACCAACCTCCGTACTCAAAAGATCATATCCATCATTTTTGCTCCAACACAATCTCCTCAGTACTGGAGAGATGAAATGCAGACTGGGTGACTGCTTTGCACAACACCTTCATTTCGTCTGTAAAAATGATCTCAAGCTTCCAGTTGCCTGCCACTTCAAAACACCACGTGCTTTCATGCTTTCGCTTGGGGACTTTACAATCCTCAGGGCTCAGCATTATGTTTAACAATTCTAGAACATGAACACCTCCTTCCATGTCTTTCACCCCAGGTCCTATCATGACATGGGCTGCTTTCAACACAACAAAACCATATAAGCATACTAATAGCTCCCATTAGCACCCATCTCACTTCTATTCTTCCCTAGCTTAATATCAACAATCCACTGGACTACCTCTTTTTTCCCCTCTCTCTATCTGGGTTCTATTTCCCCCTATCCACTCACCCTTCTGCCACCCCATAACCCCAAAATGTTAACTTTGTTTCTCTCTCCACAAATGTTGCCAGACCTGCTGAGTTTCTCCAGCAATTTGTTTTTGTCTGTTACAGACCTCTAGTATCCAGAGTTTTTTTTTTTAAAATATATTCAATTAAAAAAAACCTTGTTGCGTCCAAACAAGGCAGCAGACAAATACCCAAGAAGAAATAGTTCACTCTTACAAAGGGTGTTTAATGGTTTGAGGGATCTCATCTCGATAGTATCAAATTAAGGAAGCTCATACAGGTTCTGGTTTTAATAAGGCCTCCTCACTCTTTGGCTTGCCCATTCCAGTAACTTCATACGCGATTGCCAGGCCACCTTACACTCCAGCCATTCAAGGGCCACCTGATTTGCAGTCATCTGTGCTTTTATGTTGCCTACTCCACCACCAGTCTTAGCCTTCTCCATTGCATTATGGGCCCATTTCTCCTGCAGATGGAAATAGCAAGATTGAGCTTCCATACAAACAGCAGCGCAATGCTTAAGCTGTTGATATTCCTCTGGTCCATGGTTGGAGCTACCAAATGTCTCTTCCATATGCCTGCATTCAAAGGATTAGAGTGCAGAAGCAAAGGTAAAAGGCTGGCTGTCATACAGAGGTGGTCTTGTATCATCACACAGCTCTTGCTACTGCTCCCACTGCAGTATCATATTTATTGTTCATCTCCATGTGCCAATACAATCGAATTACAAGTTCTGTTGAGGAGGTCAGTATGTAGAACTCACCTAGTAGAGCAAAGCACCACTGAGCTATTTACAGTATTACATCTACAAAAATTAGTACGTCCCATGGCAGCTTACCTCCGCAGCCATATTTATCCAGGCTTTCCTGATCAATTACAGAATCTCTTCTTTGAGATAGTAATTCCCTTTTTATTACCGCGTGCAGCTTAGAAGAGAACTGTATGGAAGCATTGCTAAAACAGAAGGCTACTAGGTGTTTGTTTCCTGCCCTGCAGATTGTCTCTTAAGTCTCCTGGCTACATCTTTGACTGCCTAGTTTCCAGCTGTTTTTGCTGTTAACTTGCTTATGGTCTGCCTTCTGGTTCTGCCAATCGGCTGAAGCCGGCCCTCTGGTTGCACCGGCCCTCTGCAACAAATTCTCTTTTAAGACAGCAACTGTGCCTTTTGCAGCATCCAAGGCAGGACTGATTGTAGGTCCGTCAAGCATTGAGAAATGGTCTTAATCTTGGTTCTGAATAAAGTGACATGGATACCGGTGCAGTGTGGCCATTCTCTGCAACAGCACTGGGCACCTCCTGCACCTCCAAGTGTTAAATGGCTTCTTCCATGTGAAGGCAGCAGCTCCATCCAGATCTGTCAGAGATCCCGGCATGCAAATTAAACTTAGGCTTCAGCGTGGGACTAACTGGGTTTCTCTCTAGAAGAACTGGTACAAACGTGTTTGGCAAGGGGCCTATTTTGTTGTATTCTAGGATTCCATGAACTGAACATGTATCTAAATCTCAAGCTTAACAGCTGAAGAGAAAAAAGTTTATAGACCAGAAAACACATATCAAAAATGTAAAGAACAGAAAAAACTCAACTCAAATCAACGCTAACAAGATAAATGTACTCCTTGAAGCTTCCATCATTGCCTTCAACCCCAAAATGCTTGCAGTACAAAAGAGCATGCATACCACTTTTTTTCTGCTAAGACTGACAAAATGATTTAAAGCTGTTTGCTAAAAATGTTATAAGCAGGGAAGTGAATTATATCTTCGTAGAGACAGGTAACAAATGAAATTAGCATAGCGTTTTCCCAGGCAAACAACTTTGCCATCACCCCACTTCTCAGGGCAATGCCAGCAGTAAATGTTTAACAATTATAATCAGAACAAAATGACGACCAGCTTTACTTTTATTCCCAGGTTAGTTATATTAGCATATTAGAGGGGATCACACAGTAGAATTTAATTAATTTAAAAACCTCTAGCATCCAAACCACTTATACAAACCGATCCTAGCCAATTTCTCACAGCAGTCACAAAACACCTTCCAATTTTCAAATTGGTCACATTAAATGAAAACGTATTTCAATCTGTTCCACTGAGATTGGAAAACTGAATCCATCCTAATGACTAGCCTCTGTATTCTGCATAACAACTAGCCAACACCTGTATGTTATGGTTAAATGTTAATGTATTCAGTCAAAAACAGATTACCTTCTGTAGCTAAATTACTCAATGTCATTATCTGTATGAACCATCTGTGTGTCTAATCCCTGGTGTTTTAAAATTCCAAATAACTGTTAAACTATTTCTGTTTTACGTTCCTGTATAAATCTGTTAAACTCAATAAGCTCGCACAAATTCCCCAAAGTGAATGAAATATGCTGGTCTATAAAACATTTGTTACAGAAAATCGAAAGGCTGTATTACGTTAACAACTCAAACCAACAGTCACTAAACAATTTGGTTGACTTTAAGGTCATTAAAAAATGCAACAATAACCACTTAAATAATCCATGTTACAAAATAACTGTTGAAATCATAATAGTCCATGGTTTCAAACTTCAATCAAAAGAACTATTAAATAGATAAAGTGGCATTTAAAAGTTTAAATTTTATAGTTTATGTATGGTCTTAATTTTATTAGATTACCCAGGCTTGATTCCTTTCCTGTTAAATGAATCATAGACATAAATTCTCCTGTAATGATCTCTCTTTCACTTATACAACATTATCTCCTAAGTCCCACAAAGATCCATTTGACTCTGAGCTGAATTATCACCACTACCATCCATTTCCAACTTTATATTAATGCCAGAGTCGAATGGATCTTTTGACCAGTTCAGCCCATCTGCTGCTGAAACTCTTATCCAGACCTCCAGACGCAATAATTTCAATGCTTCCCTGGCTAGCCTGCCTTCTATCATCTTCCATAATCTTGAGCCCATCGAAAACTCTGCCATTCTTAAGTTAACTCAGACCAAGTCTCATTCACCAATCAACCCTGTACGTGCTGATCCGCTCTGGCTTCTACTTTAGAGATGCCTCATTTTTTTTTTATTCATTTGTGGGATGTGGGCGTCATTGGGTGGCCAGCAATTCTTGCCCAATCCTAGATGCCGTTGAGAAGATGGTGGTGATGTAATGTAAAATAAACACTATGTTCAAATGCCTCTGGGGTTTGCCTCTTGATCTCTGCAACCTACATCAGTTTCCCAACCTTATTCAGGATCTCTACTCTCCTGCAATTCTTGCATCTCATTTATCAATGACTTTTATCATTCCACCACTGGTGGTCATGCTTCCAACTGCCGAGTCCCTGAGCTACGGATTGCCTTTGCCAAACCTCCCTCTCTCTCCTCTCCCTCTGTCACGGAGAGGAGGTCAAACCCCTCTGATAATTAAAATCAATATATAAGCTCCCAATCTGTTAGAGTGGGAGTAGAGGTTCCTTTCCAACAAGGAAATTCGAAGCACCCAGAGAAGCTTGCCTCACTTTTACAGTCTATTGAAAAGAGTGGCTAAATGGAAGAAAATCCCTGATTTTCACTTTATAAGTAACAAGTAAAAATTTATTTATTTAACCCTAACAGTGAACAAATTAACAGAATTACTAACAAACTGAACAAATCCCCCTTAACTACTACTTATTCCCTAAACAAACTTAATTATACTGGCACGCTTTTCAAATAAACAAGTCCCATTTCTTTAAACCAAAGAAATAAGAAAATAAATTAAAACTTAGCCTCTCAAAGTCTACACGCCTTTCTTCTGCTGTTCTCAAGTCATAAACACCTTTCTTCCGGCTGTCAGGGATGTTTTCTCTGTGAAGTCTTCTGTGAGGACTCCTATCTAGAAGTACTATGGTATATTTTATGAATAAATGGTGCCGTCTCAGAAAGCTTAGCGATTTCTTGTGACAGCTAGATGCTTATTTCTCAGATGATGGCTTGCTCTCACACCGAATTTCAAAAACTCTCTCTCTATATACCTTTGATGACATATCAATTTTCTTGCAGTAGGATTGATCTGACGTTGTCAAAACCATCAGATTTAAGTTGAATTGCCTTTCAATCGCTAAATGCTTGGTTTAAATTAATTGGCTGATTCGAGCTGGTTGCCAAAACATACCAAAGGTTTCCAATCACACTGGCAATTAATACACGTTTCAATTTCAGAACTGGTTGTGCATCTTCAGCTATTTACAGACTTTTTTTCCTGTATAGTTCTCTATGTTTAGAAAGGCACTTCACCCTCTTAAAAGAATCACACGCTCTTCTCCCTCATTTTTTTTTTTAACAAACAGATTCCACCTTCTTGTCTTGCAATTTTTATTTATTCATCAACGGGACGAGGATGTTGCTGGCTAGGCAGCATTTATTGCCCATTCCTAATTCCTCCCAGAGCAGTTCAGAATCAACCACATTGTTGTGGGTCTGGAGTCACATGTAGGCCAGATCAGGTAAGGATGGCAGTTTCCTTCCCTAAAGGACATCAGTGAACCAGACGGGTTTATCCCACAGTGGGTTCATGGTCATACTTAGATTCTTAATTCCAGATATTTTCATTAAGTTCAAATTCCACCATTAGCTGTGGCAGGTTTCAAAGCCAGGTCCCCTGAATGTTATCTGGGTCTCTGGAGTAACAGTCCAATGATAATAGCACTAGGCCATTGCCTCCCCCATTCACAAATTTGTGATTACTCTACACAACTTCATAACATTATCTCCTCTTTCAAACCTGCACTTTGGATCAAGCTTTTGGTCATCTGTACTAATATCCCCTTATGCGACTTTATGTCAAAGACGCTGCTGATTTGAACCCCTGTGGTCCCGCAACCCAGTCTGTCATAATTTTATCATACCAGTATCAACCTATTCTAAATGTTAGCTGAGAAGGACATTCCCGAGGATACAATTTAGGTTACGATTTCAGTGATATCTGGGAAATGTATGGCACTGGTCAATGTAAAACATCCATAATACACTCCTAAAGGAGCATAATTCAAGGAAGATCAAGAGCATGATCCCTGGCTAACAATTTGCTGCTTGACCTGCTGTGTTCATCCAGCCCCATGCTTGTTTTCCATCAACGCATATGGTTTTTAGATGCTGTATGACCTGCTGAGTATTTCCTCAGCTTTCTTTGTGAACCACAATAAAATCAACTTAATTGTTCACAAAACTGAAGACAGGATATTAAAGGAGCTCTGGCAACATGGATACAAAATTTGTGCAGGTAAAGAAAGCAGATAGCTCAAATGAACAGCTGCTGATTTTCAGACTGGAGTGATGTGGACAATGGTGTTTCCCAAAGAATCAGCATGATGCCTTGATATTAATTTGATCTGATTTATTTGATTTGATCTATTATTGCCATATAGAACATAGTACAGTGCAGTACAGGTGCTTCGGCCAACGATGGTGTGCCAACTTATCATCCTACTCTAAGGTCAATCTAAACTGCATGCCCTTCATTATACTATCATCCATGTGCCTATCCAAGAGTCATTTAAATGTCCCTAATGTCCTCTACTACCACCACTGGCAGTGCACTCCATGCACCCACCACTCTCTGTGTAAAGAACCTACCTCTGACACCCACCATACCTTCCTCCAATCACCTTAAAATTATGCCCCCTCGCAATAGTCATTTCCAGCCTGGGAAAAAGTCTCTGATTATCCACTCTATCTATGCCTCTCATCATCATGTACACCTCTATCAAGTCACCTCTCATCCTTCTGCACTCCAATGAGAAAAGCTCTAGCTCCCTCAACCTTTCCTCATAAGGCCTGTCCTCCAGTCCAGGCAGCATCCTGGTAAATCTCCTCTGCACCCTCTCTCAAGCTTCTATATCCTTCCTATAAAGAGACGACCAAGTGTGGTCTAACCAGAGTTTTATCGAGCTGCAGCATGATTTTGCAGTTCTTAAATTCAATCCCACTGCCAATGAAAGATAACACGCCATACGCCTTAACAACCCTATCAACTTGGGTTGCAACTTTGAGGGATCTATGGACGTGGACCCCAAGAACCCTCTGTCTACACTGCTAAGGATCCTGCCATTAACCTGTATTCTGCATTCAAATTCAACCTTCCAAAAAGGAACTACTTCACTCTTTTCTGGGTTGAATTCCATCTGCCACTTCTTTGCCCAGCTCTGCATCCTGTCAATGTCCCGTTGCAATCTATAACAGCCCTCCATACTATCCACAACTCCACCAACCTTCGTGTCATTGGCAAACTTACTAACCCACCCTTCCACTTCCTCATCCAAGTCATTTCTAAAGATCACAAAGAGCTGAGGTCCCAAAATAGATCCCTGCAAACACTACTGGTCACCAAGCTCCAAGCTAAATATTTTCCATCTACTACCACCCTCTGTCTTCTATTGGACAGCCAATTCTGTATTCAGACAGCCAAATTTCCCCGAATCCCATGCCTCCTTACATTCCGAATAAGACTACCATGTGGTACCTTATCAAATGCCTTGTTAAAATCCATATACACCACATCCACTGCGCTACCATCAATGTGTTTTGTCACATCTTCAAAGAATTCAATAAGGCTTGTGAGGCATGACCTGCCCCTCTCAGAGCCATGGTGACTATCTCTAATCAAGCTATGCTATTTCTAATCAAACGCATGTATGGAGATAAACAGTAAAAAGTATTGTTTTGCGTGCTATCCAGACCATTCATACCTTACCCAAGTACATCAGGGTAATAGAACAGAAAGTAGAATATAATATTACAGCTATAGGGAAGGTGTGGAGAGTGATAAACTCTAATATGAGAGGTCCATTCATAAGTCTGATAACAGCAGGGAAGAAGCTGTTCTTGAATATTTTGATATGTTTTCAAACTTGTGTCTTCCGCCCAATGGAAGAGAATGGAAGAGAGTAGAACTTGGGTAGCAGGGAGCTTTGATAATGTTGGATGCTTTCCCGAGACAGCAGGAAGTATAGATGGACTCAATGGAAGGAAGGCTGGTTTTTGTGATGGACTCTGCTATGTTCACAACTTTGTCATTTCTTGTGATCCTGGGCAAAGCAGTTGCCATACCAAGCTCTGATGCATCTGATTAGGATGCTATGGTGCACCTATAAAAATTGGGAAGTGTCATTGTGGACATGTCAAATTTCCTTAACCTTCTGAGCGTGCTTTCTTGCCTGCTGTGTTGACATGGATAGACCAGAACAGATTGTTGGTGATATTTACTCCGAGGAACCTGATGCTCTGGAACATCTCCACCTCAGCACCATGGATACAGACAGGGGTGTGTTTCTCCACCATGCTTCAAGTCAATGACCACTCCTCGATTTTGTTGACACTGAGGGAGAGATTGTGGCCTTTACAACATTCCATTAATCTCTCTACTTACTTCCTGTACTGTGTGTCATTGTATCCATTTTTAATATCTGACCCATTGCGGTGGTGTCATCAGCAAATTTGGAAATGGGTTAGAGCTGAAGTTGGCCACACTGTCATGAGTATAAGGAGTATAGTAAGGGGCTGAGTATACAACCTTGCTGGGCACCGGTGTTGAGGATTATCTTGGAGGAGGTGTTGTCGCCTATCCTTACAGTCTGCAAGTCAAGAAGTCAAGGATCCAGTAGCAGAGTCGGGAGCAGATACCTAGCTGGCAGACTTTGGAAATGAGTTTGGTGGATTTGGGTAGAAGCTGCACTACTGGTTATAGGTCAGGGCGAGACATGAGAAGAACATAGGCAAACAAACAAAATGGGCAAACATACTGCAGCTAAAGCTTAATACAGAAAAGCTGTTATGCATTTTTGAAGGAAGAATAAAGACATTCTTTCTGATAAATTGCATCAGAAATACAGACATGGGATGTGTGAATAAAGTTTGGTGGTAACAGGTTACATTTAAGAGAAAGTATAATGTAGAATTACAAATAGAGACAAAAGAAGAAAGGCAAGGAAGCAATATCAAACCTTTAAATGTTGCTGACTAAGCCTCAGCAAGAGCAACCAAATCCAAAGAACACACTTTATGAACAAATTCAAGGTGTTGAGGAAAGTGCAGAGCAGCTTCATTAGAATATTACCAATGATGAATATCTTTCAGTCTGGTGTAGAAAACTGAGTAGTTGGGGTTGTTTAGCTTAAACCAGAGAAAATTATAGAAGCACTATGAGGGCTGTGAGCAAATTGAGAAAAAATGGTTTCTGGTCCCAGCACTTCTGTCACCAGAGGACATATTTAAGGTAATTAGGTAAAGAATGAAAGAGGGCGATGTTAAGTCCTAATTTTCAAAAGGATAATGGATATTTCCTTGAAGGAGAACATTCTGTATATAAGGTTAGATGGAAAAGAAAACCGCCAAATGAAACTAGCTGAACAGCTCTTTCAAGGGGCTGAAACAAGCATGCAAGGAAAATGGTTTCCTTCCACGTTGTTTCATTCCATGATCTTCCATCTTCTTTGTGGGACTTTGCACTGTTCAAAAAGGCCAATACATCTCACTTCATAACAGCAACTACGAGTGATCTTAAAAAATGGTTAGTTACAAAGTGTATATTCTCCCACCGGCTTACTGGTGGGCTACGACGCAGTTTTCTTTTTTATTTTGTGCATGGCTAACAATTAAAATTGTGTTAAATTAGTGGTAAATCCTCTGGATGAATTTCTGTAAAAAAGATCAAGTGTAAACTTTCGTAATCTTATATTTGAGACCTGTCATGCACGAAATACTTTTTAAAAAGGAAGCAGCATGGCTCCAGGATCGTAGGTTACTCCACTGGTGTCAGGATCAAGGATCTCAATGAACAACTGCAGAACATTCTGAAGGGGAAGAGCAAGCAGAAACTTGTGGTACATATTGGTACTAACAACATAGGTTAAAAATTATGAGGCCTGCCAGCAGAATCTAGAGAACTAAGAAGTCGATTGAAAACAAGACCCAAAATGTTGTAATCTCTGGATTACTTCTGGAGTTACATACTACAGAATACAGAAACAGCAGGTTAGTCCAGATGGAAGCATGACTGGAGAGATGATGCAGGAGGCAGGGCGTGAGATTTCTGGGATATTAGGACCATTTTTGGTTATGATGGAACTGGAATGGAACCTCATCGTTCCCCAACCCTGCACCGCCCGCTTCTATCTCCTTCCCAAAATCCACAAACTTGAATGCCCTGGTCGACCCATTGTCTCCGCCTGCTCCTGCCCCACTGAACTCATCTCCACCTATCTAGACTCCATTTTCACCCCCTTGGTCCAGGAGCTCCCCACATACGTCCGTGACACCACCCACGCCTTCCACCTCCTCCAGAACTTCTAATTCCCCGGTCCCCAACACCTCATTTTTACTATGCACATCCAGTCCCTATACACCTGTATTCCCCATGCAGATGGCCTAAAGGCCCTCCGCTTCTTCCTGTCCCGCAGACCTGACCAATCCCCCTCCACTGACACCCTCATCCGCTTAGCCGAACTCGCCCTCACCCTCAACAACTTCTCTTTCAATTCCTCCCACTTCCTACAGACAAAGGGGGTGGCCATGTGTACCCGCATGGGCCCAAGCTATGCCTGCCTCTTTGTAGGTTACGTGGAACAATCCCTCTTCTGTACCTACACTGGCCCTAAACCCCACCTCTTCCTCCGTTACATTGATGACGGTATTGGCACCGCCTCGTGCTCCCACGAGGAGCTCGAACAGTTCATCCACTTCACCAACACCTCCCACGCCAACCTGAAGTTCACCTGGACCATCCCCAACACTTCTCTCTCCTTCCTGGACCTCTCCATCTCCATCTCGGGTAACCACCCAGAAACCGATATCCATTTCAAGCCCACCGACTCCCACAGCTACCTAGAATACACCTCCTCCCAACCACCTTCCTGCAAAAATGCCAACCCCTATTCCCAATTCCTTCACCTCCGCTGCATCTGCTCCCAGGATGGGGCATTCCACTCCCGTACATCTCAGATGTCCTCATTCTTCAAGGACCACAACACCCCCCCCCACAGTGGTCGAGAACACCCTCGAACGTGTCTCCCGCAACTCATCCCTCACACCCCGTCCCCGCAATAACAACCAAAAAAGAATACCCCTCGTCCTCACATACCACCCCACCAACCTCCAGATCCAACGCATCATCCTCCGACACTTCCGTCATCTGCAATCCAACTCCACGACCAAAGACATGTTTCCCTCCCCACCCTTGTCTGCTTTCTGGAGGGACCTCTCTCTGTGACTCCCTTGTCCGCTCCACACTTCCCTCCAGCCCAACACACTCGCCACTTTTCCCTGCAACCGCAGCAAGTGCTACACCTGCCCCCACACCTCCTCCCTCACCTCAATCCCAGGCTCCAAGAAGACTTTCCACATCAAGCAGATGTTCACCTGCACATCTGCCAATATGGTATACTGCATCCGCTGTACCCGTTGTGGCCTCCTCTACATCCGGGAAACCAAGCGGAGGCTTGGTGACCACTTTGCAGAACACCTGCGCTCAGTTCGCAACAAACAACTGCACCTCCCAGTCGCGAACCATTTCAACTCCCCCTCCCATTCCTCAGATGACATGTCCATCCTGGGCCACAATGATGCCACCCGAAGGCTACAGGAACAGCAACTCCTATTCCGCTTGGGAACCCTGCAGCCCAATGGTATCAATGTGGATTTCACAAGCTTCAAAATCTCCCCTCCCCCAACCGCATCCTATAACCAGCCCAGCTCGTCCCCACCTCTCTAACCTGTTCTTCCTCTCACCTATCCCCTCCTCCCACCTCAAGCTCCACCCCCATATCCTATCTACTAACCTCATCCCCCCCCCCC
>JAHRHZ010000249.1:13540863-13569971 GCA_024137785.1 Ginglymostoma cirratum
CCCCCCCCCCCCTTGACCTGTCCATCCTCCCTGGACTGACCTATCTCCTCCCTACCTCCCCATCTACACTCACCTTCACTGGCTCCATCCCCGCCCCATCTACACTCACCCTCACTGGCTCCATCCCCGCCTCTTTGACCTGCCTGTCTCCTCTCCACCTATCCTCTCCTCTATCCATCTTCTGTCTGCCTCCCCCTCTCCCTATTTATTTCAGAACCCTCTTCCCCTCCCCCATTTCTGATGAAGGGTCTAGGCCCGAAACGTCAAGCTTTCCTGCTCCTATGATGCTGCTTGGCCTGCTATGTTCATCCAGCTCCACACCTTGTTATCTCGGATTCTCCAGCATCTGCAGTACCTAATATCTCTGATACAACCTCACAGGAAGACTTGCTTGTTCTATTGGGAGTGTTTAAACTAACTTCCCAAGGGGGATAGGATGGTGTGAGTACATTCAGCAGGAGACCAAAATGAGAAGAGACAGCAAGTAGGTCAGGAAGGCAGAGAAATAACAGGCCAGTTACAGTGCAAGGGAGTTCAGCAAGTTCGACGGTATTTAATGCATGGAGTCTGTTGAATAAAGCAGATGACTTCGGACCACAAATTAAAACATGGGGGTATGAAGTCATTGATGTCAATGGTTGAGATAGGGGAAATGTTGGCAGTTTATTATTCCAGTTTAAGCAAGATAGCAAACGAGGTAAAAGAGAAGAGGGTGTTCTAATCAGGGAATCAAAGAAAGGACTACAGAAGGATGTCATCTCACAGAATTCCTCAAAATGAAAGTAGTCAGATGGAACATAAAATCCAAAAAGGAGCAATCATAACCACAATGCTGGAAGTGTACCTTAGGCTCTCTAACTGTGCAAGAGTAATAGAAGTTCAGATATCTTGGCAAATTTCAGAGAAGTATAAAAGTAACTGGGGAGTAATAGAGTGAGATTTGAACTTAGGAGTAGAATTTTTAAAATGTATCCAGGAGACCATTTTTAAGTCAGCATGTAGAAGGCCTTACAAGAGAGAGGGCGGTTGTGGACTTAATTTAAGGTAACAAAGTTGGGTAAGCAGTTGACCAGAATGGGAGAATTTTGCAATAGCGATTATAACTCTGTTTAGATTCAAGTTCAAAGGGCAAGGATGGGCCTGAAAACAAAGTTCTCAAGAACTTTGGAAGGCTGATTTCAATGTTTTAACAAATGCTTCAGTCAGAATGCATTGGGAACAGATACTTTCAAGTAAATGTCAAAACAGTGGAATGCATTAAGTCAGACACCAGGTTATAGTCCAACAGGTTTGTAAAATTGCAGGCTTTTGGAACATAGCCCCTTCGCCTTAACTTGACAAAAGGGCTACGCTTGGAAAGCTTGCAATTTCAAATAAACCTGTTGGACTATAACCTGGTGTCAGGTGACTTCTGACTTTGTCCACCCCAGTCCAACACTGGCATCTCCACATCATCACTTTCTTTAAGGAAATAGGAACAACCAAAATTATCCAATAAAGATAAAAGGAGGGGACAACAAATACAGTGAGCCGTGTATATCGAGGGACAGATAGAATTGGATAAAGAGAAAAAGGGAAGCTTAACTGCAGTTACCAAAGTTCAAAACAGCACAAGCCCTACAGGAGTACAGAAAGTGCAAGGGGAAACTTAAAAAAGAATTGTAGAATCCTGGAATGCAGGTGGAGGACATTTGGCTCATCGAGTCAGCACCAACCCTCCAAACAGCAACTGACAGAATTAATCCGCACTTGGCAAGGCAGGGATTAATCAAGAACAGTCAGCAGCATGGGTTTAGAACAAAGAACAAAGGAAATTACAGTACACGAACAAGCCCTTCGGCCCTCCAAGCATGCACCGACACGCCGCCCATCACAACCAAAACCCCCTATCCTTCCGGGGACCGTATCCTTCTATTCCCATCTTATTCATATATTTGTCAAGATGCCCTTTAAAAGTCACTGTCATATCTGCTTCCACTACCTCCCCCGGCAGTGAGTTCCAGGCACGTACCACCTTCCACCTTTGGGGCGGTATGGTGGCTCAGTGGTTAGCACTGCTGCCTCACAGCGCCAGGGACCCGGGTTCGATTCCAGCCTCGGGCATCTGTCTGTGTGGAGTTTGCACATTCTCCCCGTGTCTGCGTGGGTTTCCTCTGGGTGCTCCGGTTACCTCCCACAGTCCAAAGATGTGCAGGTTAGGTGGATTGGCCATGCTGAATTGCTGGGAGGTGTGGGTTGGGGGGGTGAGTCTGGGTGGGATGCTCCGAGGTTCGGTGTGGACTTGTTGGGCCAAAAGGGCCTGTTTCCACACTATAGGGATTCTATTCTGTGTAATAAACTGCCTCGTACATCACCTTTAAACCTTGCCCCTTGCTCCTTAAACCCAGGGCCCCTGGTAACTGGCTCTTCCACCCTGGGAAAAAGCTTGTGACTGTCCACTCTGTCCATGCCCTTCATTATCTTGTAGACCTCTATCAGGTCCCCCCTCAACCTCCGTCATTCCAGTGAGAACAACCCAAGTTTCTCCAACCTCTCCTCATAGCTAATGCCCTCCATACCAGGCAACATCCTGGTAAATATTTTCTGTACCCTCTCCAAAGCTACCACATCCTTCTGGTCGTGTGACAACCAGCATTAAACACAATATCCCAAATGCGGCCTAACTAGGGTTCTATAAAGCTGCAACATTACCTGCCAATTTTTCAACTCAATGCCCCGGCCGATGAAGCCAAGCATGCCATATGCCCTGTTGACTACCTTTTCCACCTGCGTTGCCACTTTCAGTGACCTGTGTACCTGTACACCTAGATCCCTCTGCCTATCAGTGCTCTTAAGGGTTCTGCCATTTACTGTATATCTTCCGTCTGGATTAGACCTTCCAAAATGCATTAACTCATTTTTCCGGATAAACTCCATCTGCCATCTCTTTGCCCAAGTCACCAACCTATCTATATCTTGACGTAACCTTTGACGGTCCTCATCGCTATCCACAATTCCACCAACCTTTGTGTCATCCGCAAACTTACTAATCAGACCAATTACATTCTCCTTCAAATCATTTACATACATTACAAACAGCAAAGGTCCCATCAGTGATCCCTGAGGAACGCCACAAGTCACAGCCCTCCATTCAGAAACGCACCCTTCCACTACGTTTTGTTTCGTGAGATCATATCTGACCAACTTGATTGAATTTTTTGAAAATGTGACCAGGTCTGTAGATGAGGACAATGCGTTTTATGCAGTCTACTTGGCTCTTCAGCATGGCTTTCAATAAGGTCCTGCATGGGAGACTGACAGCTAAGACTAGAACCCATGGGATCAAAGAAATTTTGCCAATTGTGTCCAGAATTAGTTGAGTGGCAGGGAGCAGATGATGATGATGTTCAAGGTGTCTTGGCGACTGGAAGCCTGTGTCCTGTAGTGTTTCACAGGGATTGGTGGTGAGACCCTTGCTGTTTGCAGTATAGTTGATTTAGACATGAAATGCAGCAGGGTTGATTAGTTTGTTTGCAGATGATATGAAATTGGTGGGCTATTAAATAGCAAGGAGGTTAGCCATAGATCACAGTAGGATATAATTAAGGTGATAAAATGGGCTGATCAATGGCTAATGGAATTCAAAACAGATAAGAGGTAATTTTTTAAAAAAAATTTGATTTTATCATCACTGACTCAACTACAGCAGTACAGTGAAAAGTGTGGAATGTTGCCACAAAAGGCATCATCTTAGGCACAAGTACCTAAATACATAATCTTGAGAAAAAAGGGAGAAAGAAAGAACAAAGTTAAAAGTTAAACATTTCAGTAATTATAATAAAGTGACACCCTCTTAGTTTTAAGAAGAACATAAAAGGAGTAAAGCTGAAAGTTCAAACATTTGTCTTAGTGTTTAGCCATGATGGGATAATACTAAGAATTCAACTCGAGATGCACTTGGGCAGGATATAATAAGACAAGGGAACACGTAATGAATGATAGGACCCAGGAAAGCACAGAGGACCACACAGATCATGGCGTGCATGTCCATTGATCCCTTGTTAACAGTAGAGGTAGATAAAGCAGTTAAGAAGGCATAACAGATACCTGTCTTTAGTAGCAAAGACATTAAGTTTAAGAGCAGGGAGGTTATACCAACACTGTGTTCAATATTGTGTTCAGTTGTGGAATCTACATTATTGGTGGAATGTGATTACACTGGAGAGGGTGCTGAGGAGGTTTCTGAGTAGAGAATAGAACATAGAACATTACAGCGCAGTACAGGCCCTCAATGTTGCGCCCACCTGTGAAACCAATCTGAAGCCTATCTAACCTACACTATTCCATTATCATCCATATGTTTATCCAATGACCATTTAAATGCCCTTAAAGTTGGCGAGTCTACAACTGCTGCAGGCAAGACATTCCATGCCCTTACTACTCTCTGAGTAAAGAATCTACCTCTGACATCTGTCCTATATCTATCACCCCTCAATTTAAAGCTATGTCCCCTCGTGCTAGCCATCACCATCCTAGGAAAAAGGCTCTCACAGTCCACCCTATCCAATCCTCTGATCATCTTGTATGTCTCTATTAAGTCACCTCATAACCTTCTTCTCTCTGATGAAAACAGCCTCAAGTCCCTCAGCCTTTCCTCATAAGACCTTCCCTCCATACTAGGCAACATCCTGGTAAATCTCCTCTGCACCCTTTCCAAGGCTTCCACATCCTTCCAATAATGCAGCGACCAGAACTGTACGCAATACTCCAAGCGCGGCCGCACCAGAGTTTTGTACAGCTGCAACATGACCTCATGGCTCTGAAACTCAATCCCTCTACCAATAAAACATAACACACAGTGTGCCTTCTTAACAACCCTATTAACCTGGGTGGCAACTTTCAGGGATCAATGCACATGGACACAGATCTCTCTGCTCGTCCACACTACCAAGAATCTTACCATTAGCCCAGTACTCTGTACTCCTGTTACTCCTTCCAAAGTGAATCACCTCACACTTTTCCGCATTAAACTCTATTTGCCACCTCTCAGCCCAACTCTGCAGCTTATCTCTGTCCCTCTGTAACCTGCAACATCCTTCCACAACTTCGACTT
Source organism: Ginglymostoma cirratum (assembly GCA_024137785.1). Classification (NCBI taxonomy): domain Eukaryota; kingdom Metazoa; phylum Chordata; class Chondrichthyes; order Orectolobiformes; family Ginglymostomatidae; genus Ginglymostoma; species Ginglymostoma cirratum. The sequence continues at coordinate 13,545,956 of JAHRHZ010000249.1, forward strand.
TAGTGTCATCTGCAAATTTACTAACTCATCCTTCTACGCCCTCATCCAGGTCATTTATAAAAGTGACAAACAGCAGTGGCCCCAAAACAGATCCTTGCAATACACCACTAGTAACTGAACTCCAGGATGAACATTTCCCATCAACGACCACCCTCTGTCTTCTTACAGCTAGCCAATTTCTGATCCAAACCACTAAATCACACTATCCCATGTCTTCGTATTTTCTGCAATAGCCTACCGTGGGGAACCTTATCAAACGCTTTACTGAAATCCATATATACCACATCAACCGCATTACCCTCATCCACCGGTTTGGTCACCTTCTCAAAGAACTCAATAAGGTTTGTGAGGCATGATCTACCCCTCACAAATCCATGCTGACTATCTCGAATCAAACTGTGCCTATCCAAGTGATCATAAATCCTATCTCTCAGAGCCCTTTCCAATAATTTGCCCACCGTTGACATTATCAGTTCCAATATATTCTTGACATATGGTAGCTTGGCCAGTGTATTAGGTCATAATGTGTCCTCTAGATGTTGTCTATCTAGTAGGCATCTGCAGATGAAGTTGGTGGGGTATCCACTGATAGCAAAGACCTTGTATATGTGCTCTTCCTCCTTCTTGCACAGTTCCGGTGTGTTGCAGTGGGTTGCGGCCTGTTTGAATAGTGTCCAAACACAGCTTTGTTTGTGGATGTTGTGGTGATTGCTATAGAAATTGAGGATTTGGTCAGTGTGGGTTGCCTTCCTGTATACTGTGTACAGTGTCTCTCGGTTCCCTCTGGAAGGTAAGTCTCGCTTTAAGTTCATTCATTTTGTTCTCAATGGCTTGGACATTTGATAGGAGTATGCTGGGGAGGGAGTACTTGAAACCATGTTGTTTCAGTCTCACCTGCAAACAAAATCTTCAGCACACTAGAAAAAGATGAAGAGTTTTCTGGGCTCTTATTCAAGAATAGAAAATCATTCTCATGCTTCAGTATTGCTGAAAAATATTGCTGCATATGCAGAATTTTCTGTCCCCCTGCCCCGCCTTGAACAATCTCATCACACCCTATATAATGTTAGTTAAAAGATGATAGTGACCAACTTGCAAAGAAGAAAATATTACAACTTCCATCACAACTTCAACAGATGCACAATGTTCTTTGTTAACAATATTGGTCACACAAATTTGCCTTACAACAGGTTTAGGTGAAGAATTCTGGTCACTCTGATCTGGAAGAATGTCAGAGAGGTCTTCCTGGACTGCATTAACAACAAAAGAGTATGCTACCACAGGAATTTCTTCCTGAATTGACAAAACCGAGCTTGATAATGATCAAGTTCACCCCCTGGGTATGTCTTCTGATTCAGAATCTCTGAAGAGGAGCTGCATCCTCTTCAACACATTGGAGGAGGGTCATAAGGCTAATTACGTTTTTGGAAAAACTATAAACATTCTTCACAAAATATTATCCAATCTTCTTGGCATGAGACTTAAGTGGGTTTGGAAAAAAGTCTTCACAAATTGTCATCCAGTCCTCTTATCATCCAGTCTTCTGTAATTCAAAATTTTCTTTCCAGATTCATGTGTGGGACAGGGGCATTGCTGGTTGTCTAGCATTTATTGCCCATCCCTTGTTGTCTGTGAGAAGGTGGTGTTGAGCTGCCGTCTTAAACTACAGCACGGTGGCACAGTGGTTAGCACTGCTGCCTCACAACACCAGAGACCTGGGTTCGAATCCGGCCTCAGGTGACTGTCTGTGTGAAGTTTGCACATTCTCCCTGCGTCTGCGTGGGTTTGCTCCGGTTTCCCCCAACAGTCCAAAGATGTGCAGGTTAGGTTGATTGGCCATGCTAAATTGCCCGTAGTGCTCAGGGAGGTTATATTAGGGGGATGTGTCTAGGTGGGATGCTCTGAGGTTCGTTGTGGACTTGTTGGGCCAAAGGGCCCGTTTCCACACTGTCGGGATTCTATTATCTATTCTATTATAGCAAAAAGGAACAACATTGGCTATTCTCCAATGCTCTGGGACCTCCTCTGTAGCCGGTGAGGATACAAAGATGTCCCTCAAGGCCCCAGCAATTTCCTCCCCTGCCTCTCTCACGATTCTGGGGTATATCCCATCAGGCCCTGGGGACTTGTCTACCTTAATGTTTTGCAAAACCCCCAACACCTCCTTCCTTTTGATCTCAACATGACCCAAACTGCCTACACACCCTTCTCCAGACTCATCAGCCACGAAGTCCTTCTCTAAGGTGAATACTGAAGCAAAGTACTCATTTAATACTTCACCCTCTCTCTGGCTATCCTCCTGCTCTTTATTTATGTATAAAAGCCTGGGGATTTTCCTTAATCCTGTTGGCCAATGACTTTTCATGACCCCTTTTATCCCTCCTGACTCCTTGCTTAAGCTTTTTCGACTTTCCCTTTCTTAGTGTGTTCACAGCCTCCGAGCCTTGACAAATGCTCTCTTTTCCTTTTCGACTAGGCTCACAATATCTTTCATTATCCAAGGTTCTCTAAACTTGCCATACTAATCCTTCATCCTTACAGGAACATGCCAGTCTTGAGTTCCAGCAACTTACACTTGGAAGCCTCCCATATACCAGATGTTGATTTGCCCTTAAACACGTGCCTCCAAACTACATTCTTCAGTTGCTGCCTAAAATTGTTATGATTAGCCTTCCCGCAATTTAACACCTTCACCTGACAACTACAGTTATCTTTGTCCATCAGTACTTTAAAGCTTACTGAATTGTGATCACTGTGCCCAAGCTGCTCCTCCACAGAGATGTCAACCACCTGACCAGGCTCATTCCCCAATATTAGGGCCCTTTCCTCGTTGGACAGTCTACATACTGTTTCAAGAAGCCCTCCTGAATGCTCCTTATGAACTCTGCCCCATCCACGCCCCAAGCACTGAGTGAGTCCCAGTCAATACATGGAAAGTTAAAAGTCACCCACGACAACGACCCTGTTACTTTTACATCTTTCCAAAACCTGCCCACATATTTTTCTTTATTTATTCATTAACGAGATGAAGACATCATTGTCTAGGCAGCATTTATTGTCTATCCCTAATTGCCCAGAGGGCAGTTAAGAGTCAACCACATTGCTGAGTAGGATGGTAGTTTCCTTCCCTCAAGGACATTAGTGAGCCAGGTGGGTTTTTCCGACAATCGACAATGGATTAATTACAGTACACGAACAGGCCCTTCGGCCCTCCAAGCCCGCACCAACACGCTGCCCGTCACAACCAAAACCCCCTATCCTTCCAGGGACCATATCCCTCTATACCCATCCTATTCATGTATTTTTCATGACGCCCTTTAAAGTCACTACTGTATCTACTTTCATTATCTCCCACTGGCAGTGAATTCCAGGCACCCACCACCCTTTGTGTAAAAGACCTGCCTCATACATCACATTTAAACCTTGCCCTCACACCTTAAACCTATGTCCCCTAGCAACTGATTCTTCCACTCTGGGAAAAAGCTTCTGACGGTCCAGTCTGTCCATGCCCTTCATAATCGTGTAGGCCTCTATCAGGCCACCCCTCAACCTCTGTCGTTCCAGTGACAACAACCCAAGTTTCTCCAACCTCTCCTCATAACTAATGCCTTCCATACCAGGCAATGTCCCAGTAAATCTTTTCTGTACTTAATTTCAGGTATTTTATTGATTTCAAATTCCACCATCTGCCTTGGTGGGATTTGAACCTGGGTCCCCAGAATGTTATCCAGGTCTCCGGGTTAACAGTTCAGCAATAATACCACTAGGCTATTGCCTCCCAGATCCTCAGTTCTATCTCCCACTGGCTATTGGGAGGCCTATAGTAAACCCCAAAATGTTGCGATTGCACCCTTCCTGTTCCTGAGCTCTACCCATATTGCCTTGTTGAATCAGCCACCAGAGGTGTCCACCCGCAGTACAGCTGTGATATTCTCCTTAAAAAGTAGTGCAACTTCCCCACCCCTTTTACATCCCCCTCTATTCTGCTTGAAACATCTGTATACTGGAACATTAAGCTGCCAGTCCTATCCCTCCCTGAACCAAGAACAGAGCCAGCTGTGGAGCTACCAGTCTGGCTGCTGCTGTTATCCCGTTAGGTCATCCCCCAACAGTATCCAAATGGTATACTTGTTCGAGAGGGGGATGATCACAGGGGATCCAAAACTGGCTGCCTGCCCCTTCTCACAGTCACCTATCTGTCTGCACCTTGGGTATCACTACATCTCTAAAACCACTGTTTATGATGCTTTCTGCTACCCTCATGCTCCAAAGTGCATCCAGTTGCCGCTCCAACCGATCTATGCAGTCTGTGAGGAGCTGCAATTGGGTGCACTTCCTGCAGATGTAGTCGGACAAGACACTGGAAGCGTCGCAGATTTCCCACATCTACAAGTGCAGCACTTAACCCCAGTGACTGACATTTCTAACACCAATTAAGCTGTTTAAGAAAATTTATTAAATACTTACCCTTACTTATCGCTGCGAATACCCGAAGTTTCTCTTCCTTCACTCACCTTCTTAGGGTTCTCTCTGGATCTCTCCCTTTCCCTTGCTTCTGGTCCTCACATTGGTGTGTGCGTGTGCTTGCGCATTTTTGGCTAGAGGTGGTGGTAGGCTGGGAAAAACTGAGGAAGTGTTTGGGGTTGAATTATCACTTGACAACAGCCCCTCTGCAAACCCCCTTCTGGAAGCAGGGAAGCAGTGACTGCACTGATGCAAATCTTCCCCATGTCAGCCAATCAGCCTCACCACTCAGCTGCCTTCTTCCACTCAGTCCTACTTCAGTCATCTGACTACATGAGGCCTATTTAGTGGCTATGGGAAGTACCTTACTTCATTGTCACCAAAGCTGTTCCTGAGGCCACCAATACCAAGAAGGAAGCAGCCTCCACCACCACTGACCGGAACCAGAATATTGTCCCTGCCAAAATCATTTCATCAGCATCAATACTGCCATTGCCAGGAGCCTGTCTTAACTCTCAAGAACTAGAGCCCATTCTCAACTTCAAAGGACTGACAGACCATCCAAATTGACTCACTAGGATTGAGGGATCATCCACTTTGTTGCCATTGCAGCCACTGCCGAAACATCAAAGGAAGAGAATCAATCCCAATTCATTGTCCCTGGAACAGTTACAAAAGAGAGGGACCAATTTTTTTCAGTACTCCAGATGTATCTCACCACCATTTTGTACAGATGCAGGAAGATTTCCCCACTTCTTATAACCTATCCCTTTTGAAATAAGGGCCAACATTCCACTAGCTTGCTGATTACCTGGTGTTAGGCTTCTGTATTTTATGTACTAGTACCCCTAAATCTTTATCATACCCCTTTATGTTGCAGCTCTCTGCAGTTTTTCTTCATTTAAATAGTACTATTTTTTGTTTGCCCTTCCAAAATAGGAGAACTGCACATTTTCCCACATTATATTCCATTTGCCAACTTTTTGTTCACTTACTTAACCTATCAATATCTCTCTATAAACTGCGTCTCCCTTTCACAACTTGCCTTTCCACCAATTTGCGTCGTGTTCAAATTCAGCTACACGATATTCACTACCAAGTCAATAATATATATTGTAATGAGTTGCAGTTGCAGTGCTTTGGAACCCCACTGGTGACAGGTCACAAGCCTGGAAAAGAACCCCTTATTCCCACTTGCTGTTTCCTACCCATGAGCCAATTTTCTATCCATGCCAATATACTAACTCTATCACGTAATCTTTTGTGACGTACTTTGTCAAACGTATACAGCAGTTCAGCTAGTGTTTGCTTTAATATTTTTCTTTTAAACAAGATGCGGAATGAGATGTATCAACGTAACATTCTTACTCAATTTTAAGCCTTCCCACTTTAAATCCTTTCTTTTAGAGTTCCATTGCTCAATGAAATCCTAATTCTAGACTGACTTTAAAGAGATGTTACATTACACGACGACTATTCAGCTCACTTCACAATATTCAACAAGTATAAAGCCGACAAAGGTATACATTAACATCTTAATGAAACATTAAACATAGAATAATTTATCCATTTATTCCTGGAGCATTTTGTGGTCCTATGTGTTCAATTAGATTCTTCAAAAACTAAATTTCCAAATTCCCAAAAAGGACTTTATATACATCCATTTCTGGCAAATACACTCCTTGCAATATTCAAAAAAATCTGTACCAGATCATATTCGACACAATGTGCTAAAATGCTCTCCCGGTCACCAAAAACTCCTCATTATGCTCTAACTCGTATTAAATAAATTAAATGAGCCTCCAAACTGAGCACAGCGGAGTGCTTTAAATTCTGCATGAAATATCTTAACAGAAAAAATGTTTTGTAAACTACAAACTTGCTTATGTTCAAAATCTTTAAAGATTGCAGCCACAGTAGAGATTCTCTGATTGCAGTTTCACACAACGTACTAAATAATACCATTTTACCAAATTAGACCATACACTGGCTTAATAAACATAAGCAAAGCCATTTGTACTACAAAGTTATTTGAAACATCTACAGCTTTAATGGAGACTGCTTCCCAAATGGTTCCTCCACAGGTCAGTGATGTACACCATACAAATCATTTGATAAACTGGACTGTCTGAGTTCACCTAACTAAAATCAATGCAATTTGATGATTCAGCACTTCTATGGGAGTCAGCTAGGTGTCACCCATCACTGATCACAATGATTAGAACAGATGTGGACACCATGTTGTCATCTGAAGTCTATTTATGGCATACCACCACATTGATTAATCGAGCACAACTTAAATATAGCATTCTAAAATCAAACAGCACTTTTTCCAATTTGATGAAGAAATTTTGTAAGCAACATCCTTTTCAAGAGGTAAGGTCTTATTTTAAAAATTAACTTAAAGCTTGCATATTTGCAGAATAATCGGTCCTTATGGTTTTCCATTAAGAGTTTCAAGCTCACTATTCATCTTGTCATCTATCAATGGGATCAAATACACTAAACTAGGTGACTATGCTTAAAGTTATAATTTGTGTTGCACATGCCCCAATAATTAGAATTTTCCCTTCTGAAATTATGCCATATTTTACTGTGGTTCAGACAGCAACGTCTGACTGAAATACTTGTCAGCGATTATCCATTCTTCATAATTTTTTTAAAAAAGTGACAAAGGCTGAATTGGAAAAGGAGAAGTTTTGAAAATACACTTTACCTTGTAGCATCATTAAAGTAGTATTTCCCGACTCTGCATTGGCATAAGCAGAGGTTGGTTGGGCAGAAATATGTAACCTAAAGAATAGCTAGTATTTTGTGAATCTCCTAAATTTGTGTTTTGAGCAACTGTATTGAAACTATTTGGTGGACATAACAGTGCAAATTGCTCGCACCTCCCGCATGCATCAAAAATCATTAGGCATTTGATGAACTGTAAAATTCAAAGCAAATATCTAGCAATATGAATACAGCAGAGAAATATTCTTCAAATTTCTTAGATCAAGTGCTCATCTTAGATATGTTTGGAAAATCTATCCAATTATATATTTGATTAGTTTTGCACAAAAGACTTTGACTACATTCAAAGGATAAAGAAACTCTCAAAAAACTGTTCAAATATAGGGAGCAGATTGCAGTAATACAATCACCAAACTCTATTGTAATTTTCATGTTCTCTTTGCTGAAAAGCACAATTCCTGTGGATTTACCAAATATTATGAAACGATCAAGTACTGAGATTGGGTGAGCAGCATGGAGCTAACTGACTGCAACAGCTTGTACTTAAGACATCTTTTATGACATGAGGTTCTCCCAAAGCATTAGTTAAAACAGTCATTGCCATTATGTAGATAAAAGGCAGAGAATTTCTACATAGCAAGGTCCCACTTACAACAATGAGCCAGAGCAATCAAAGGAAACAGTGTATTAAAAAAAAGACAACTTGCTCAGAAAAACCAGAACTTATTTCACCTGGAAAAGTGTTGTCATATTTCAGAATGACAGTCATGACATAAATCAGAATAACTGTAACAATGAAATAGGATGAAGTCAAAACTGAAAATTTTAATAGAGAAATAAAGATGGAATATTAATCACAGCAATTAATAGGGATTTGAATGAATAACAGCAAAAGAAACTCCCATGATAAAACAGGTTTCGAGTAGCTTTTTAAGGGAGCAAATGAAATGGAATGAAAATGAAAGAAGCAGAGAAACAAAGAATTGGTGAAGGAACTTGGCAGCTTAAGCACAGATGCTAATAGCATGATGAAAGCAATATGAATATACAGAATAGGAGCAGAAGGAGCTCATTCAGCTCCTCAAACCTACTTGGCAATTCAATAAGATCATTGCTGATCTGCTTGCATTTCAAATTCCACATTCCCATCAACCACCATAACCCTCAACAGCCATGCCTAACTTGAATCTGTCCACCTGTTTTAAAATTATTCAAACTTAATGAGACACCACATGAATGCTTACTATACAAGGTAAGATCACATTGGGTTGGGATAATTTATTAGTTTGGAAAGAAAATTCACAAGGTTTGATCCAGGTTTCAACTGTTTACAATCTATATTAAATGACTTGGATAGAAGGTACACTCACCAAATTTACAAATGATACTAAAACAGGCTGGACAGTGAGTTGCACCAAAGAAATAAGAAATTTACTAGTTGACGTGAATAGTTTAGGTTATCAGGCCAAAATTTAGCTGTTGAAATTTGACAAGGATAAATGAGGCTATCCATTTTGGTGGGGAAAATAAAAAGGCAACTTACTAACTAAATAGAGAGCAACTTCAGTGTGCTTTGGTGCAGAGGGATCTGGGTGCCCTTGTGTATGAAGTGCATAAAACTTGTATGGAGGTAAAGCAGGTCAAAAGGTAGGCAAATGGAATGTTGGCATTCTGCAAGGAATAGAGTATAAAAGAAGTGTTGCTACAATTGTACAAGGTATTAGTGAGACTGCACATGGAATATGGTGTACAGTTTTGGTCCCCTTATTTGAGGAGGGATGTAGTTGCATTAACGGCAGTTCAGAGGAGATTCACTAGATTGTTTCCTGAGGTGAGGGGTTTGTCTTATAAAGAGATTGAACAGTTTAGGCCTACATTCTCCAGGGCTTAGAAGATTGGGAGGAGATTAAATTAAGTTATCTGAAGATGCTAAAGGGGACATGAAGATGTTATTTCCTCTTGTGGGGAAATCTATAATAAGAGGTCATTGGTGTGGGATAAAGAGGAGCCAGATTTAAAACAGCAATGAGGAGAAATTGTTTTCCTCAAAGGGTCATGAATCTGTGGAATTCACTACCCTAAAGAATAGAAGATGCCAAACGCATTGAGTAAATTAAAATTGGACACAGACAAAATTTTAATTAAGGGCTGAAGTGTTACAGGGAGCAGGCAGTGAAGGGGAAGCCAAGATGAGATCAGCCATGATCGTACTAAATGATGGAGCAGGCATAAGGTGCTGAAGCAGTTTCTCCCCATTTTAAATTTTAATAATGTATAGATTTCTCTGGTCCTCAGTTAAAAGAAAAGTGATGGAAGAATGTTAGTCTTCCTAAGTCTTTCTACATTAAAGGAGAGGTTGGGTGGATTACAAATATTTTCAAAAAATCTTCAAACTTTGCAAGCAATTCAGGACAACAAATGCTAAAAGGCTTCAAAACCATTAACAATACATAACAGTCATGCCTGTACATAAAGGCTGGCAGCACTTTTCTTCATGAAACAATCATTTCACAAAGTTAGATAGCTGTTAATGAAAAAAAATGAAGTTATAATGAATGTGTATTTAAACAGACATTGCTACTGCTTATTGCTATTTTAACTTTGGAAACTCATGGTAGTATCAACATAACACAGCAATAAAATCTAGGCTGATATCTTAACATTCCCTTAGGAATGGGATTCTACACTTCAATTAATCACTCTGGCCCAGAAACAGAATAAGTGGCTTTGCAACAGGAGTAATACAATTAAAGAATTCCACGCTGTTAAGCATAACTCCTAAGTTCTTACTGCAAACTTATTTCATGTTCCCTATCCAAAGGCAGCAATTTCTTGAAGCTCACTATGCAGTTGAGTGTAACATGCTATTTTCACAAGCCTACAGCGGTAATTTTTCAGAAATTTCTGGCACTTCACCTACTCACCAGTATTTGCTGTACCACCTACAAACAGGATATCAATTAAATAATTCCTTGTTACTTTTCCAGAAAATGATCTGCCAACGATTTTAATTGTTAGCACCCTTCATGTGTTAGTTAAATATAGATCACATCCTGTATTGCTAAATATGCTGATTGGGTCTGTGTGATGGCCCATTCCTCTTCTGCAAGTATTATTTAAGCAGCAAGATATACACGAACACAAGAGCACCACAAGTTTATTCAGCCCTTCCAGCTTCTTCCTCTATTCAAATCAGATCACTGCTGATTTGGATGTGAATAATTTTCTGCATATTTCTTTTCTCCATATGCCTTGACACCCTTGCCCAACAAAAATGTGAATCTGTTTTGATTTTTAAAAAAGTTATATCTTTGTGAAAACGCAACCAGGAAACAGTATCTTCAATATTCCATTGGGGTGCGCACAGCAGATAAAACATGGCAAAAATTTGAAATGCAATGATCCTAACTGCATCTGGATGCAAAGATGAAGGAAATATTTCCTGTCTAGTTTCTATTGGCAAACCAGCTAAATAGGCTAAATAACTGAAAATGATAGCAGCAGATCATCTGAGTAACGGGAAGCCAAAATAGATCTCCAACAAGATAGCTAAAGAAAGAAGGAAGGATCAGTAGAAGTATGAATGGAGAAGTTGAAATATTTTAAAGACTTTCATGATGTTGTTTTCCAGTACACAGAAATTCTGCCAAAATCAGATTGTTTTGATTTATACAGAATGTCAGTGCTGTGCTAAACCCACTATCACACACAAGAACAGATATAGCATGGCCAGAAATATATTCCACATCATTTTTCTTTGTACAAATGCATCTGATTCTGCTATAAAGAACAGATAGCAGCTGTGTTACTTATTAAGTACAAGGACGTCGAAGAAAATCAGTAAAGTTACTGCATCATCATATCCCATTTGGAAAAACCATTCTTACCGAATCCTTAAAATCTTCCAAACAAATATTACACCTTAAAGAAATAATGCATAAGCCATCTCAATTGACATACAGTAACAAAAATGATTTTAAGTTTTGCATGTAATAATGGAGAATTTACTTGCATAACATACCACTCTTTTAATCTGTGGTTATTTCCACGAGTCTCCATTTAAGATATTAATGTTAACTAAAACCAGCAAACATAAGTGAATACATATTAATCAAATGAAATGATGGGCTATACTTTCTCAGAGGTTATTGTGAGATCATAAAGAGTTTACTGTTGAGTGTCAGATCATAATGTAACAAATGAATCCCATTGTAGGTGGAAACACCCTTTAAGAATGATTTGGTAAACAATTAGATTACAACTTCTGTGTTGCATTGCATTCTTACAGCTGTGTGGATCAGAGATTTTTTATCCAGTTTTCTTGTGATACTAACTAACCAAAAATACTCAAGACATGTTCCATAAAATGGTGATTCAATGAAAATGATGAACAATAGCCTCGACGAGAGGCAATCAATTTTGATAAATTTGTCACTTCCAGTATACCACTGCTGGAACAAAGATTAATACTTTATTTTCAAAAAAAAACACATCCTTAACAACTAACTACTACATCAGCATTTTAACCACATCTGTCTTGAAGCCTCTGGGAAAAATTTTGGTTGTAATGTTCATTTCTGTTTCAAATAAATTACTGTCAATAATTTTGAACCACGAAAATCAATTCATGAATTTTTTTTGTGGAGGCGAGCTCCAAATTTGTAAAGGATACAGGCACAAAAGATCATAAGGCCCAAAGCAAATTTGTTTCATGTAACTTACATTATTCATGTATTCAGTGAGAAGATCTTGAAGGGCCTGTCGTACAGCATTACACTCAGCCACAATTCTCTCGCGCCGGTCATCACGTGTGCATGAAGAGTCAGCCATCAGTGCAGCGCCACTGATAATACTCTCCAGCCTCTCCTCGAGAGATGGTCTATATCGCTGTTCGCTGAAGTGCATAGGATCTAAAATGATCTTATTCTGAAAAATAAAATATGTAGAAAAGGGAAACCAGTTATTACACATGGGAAATTATTACTGCCCTTACATCAACTTGTAATTTAAGGTGACCGTTTTCCTCCAGCCTGTTGTTATTTACATTTCATGTTAATAACCATATAGTGAAGAGATAAGACTGCCACAGAACTCACACAAAAAAGTATTTTGAAACAGAACAAGGAAAAAAAGATTCAAGAACATAAAAACTGCCTCAGGTGGCTTTCTAAGATACTGAGGGACGAATCTCCATCACCATTTTAGGACCATAAGAAGCCAGAGTAGACTGTTGAGAGTTTGGTCAGACATTCAATAAGATCATGACTGAGCTGTATGCAGTCTCAACTTATTTTCCTGTCCCTTCCCAACAACTTTTGGTTTCTTCATCAAGCAAAAATACAACTCAGACTTGAATTCGTTCAAAGAAAGTTTTTTTTATAAATTCATTTGTCAGATGTGGACATCGCTGGCTGGCCAACATTTATTGCTTGCCCCTAGTTAGGAGAAAATAGTGATGAGCTGCCTTCTTGAACTACTGCAGTCCACTTGCTGTGGGTTGCCCACAATGCATTAGGGAGGGAATTCCAGGACTTGGGCCCGGTGACAGAGAAGGCATGGCAATATTTTGCCAAATCAGGGTGGTGTGTGGCTTGGAAGGGAATTTGAATGTGGAGGTGTTCCCATGTATCTGCTGCCCTTGTCCTTCTAGATGGAAATGGTCGTGGGTTTGGAAGGTGCTGTCTGATGATCTTTGGTTGCGTTGCTGCAGTACACCTTTGTGGGTCATACACACTGTTACTACTGAGCTTTGATGGTGAAGCAGTGGATGTTTGTGGACATGGTGCCAATCAGGTGGGACTGTTTTGTCCTGGACTGTGTCAAGCTTTGAGTGTTGTTTGAGCTGTAGGCACCTGGGCATGTTAGGAGTGTTCCATCACACTCCTGGCTTGTGATGGAGATGGTGGACACACTTTGGGGAATCAGGAGGTGAGTTAATTGCTACAGTATTCCTAACCTCTGACCTGCCTGTGGCCATTCTGTTAATGTGGTAAGTCCAATTGAACTTCTGGTCAATGGTAGCCCCCAAGATGCTGACAGTGGGGAATTCAGTGATGGTAACGCTATTGAATATCAAAGGACCATAGTTAGATTGTCTCTAACTGGGGATGGTCATAGCCTGGCATTTATGTGGTGCAAATCCTACTTGCCACTTGTCAGCACAAGCCTAGATAACATCCAGATTTTGTTTCATTTGAACATGGGCTGCTTCAGTATCGGAGGAGTCGCAAATTGTGCTGAACATTTGCAAATGATTGCACAATATCCCCATTTCAAAGCTGATGATGGAGGGAATGTCATTGAAGATGTTTGGGTCTAGGACAATATCCTGAAGAGATGTCCGGGAGCAGAGATGACTGGCCTCCAAAAACCACGACCATCTTCCTATGTGCCAGATAAAAACTGAAAGAACTCAGAACTTCTGAGGAAGGGCCACTGGACCGGAAATGTTAACTATTTTTTTCTTTGTAGATGCTGCCAGACCTGCTGAGCTTTTCCTGCAACTTCTGTTTTTGTTCCTAGGGTATGATTGCAACCACCAGAGAGTTTGCCCCCTGATACCCATTGATTCAAATTATGCTAGGGCTCCTTGATGCCACACTAGTTTGAATGCAGCCTTGATGTCATTTTTACTTCACCTCTGGAATTCAGATCTCATGTCCACGTTTGAACGGAGGCTGCAACAAGGTCAGGAGCTGAGTGACCCTGGCAGAACCCAAACTGGGCGTCACTAAGCAGGTTATTGCTGAGCAGGTGCTGCTTGATCGAACATCATTTTGTTGATGATCGAGCGTAGACTGATGGGGCGGTAATTGGCCCAGTTGGATTTGTCATGCTTTTTACATACAAGACATAAATCACTGCTATACAGGGACAAGAAATCCACAGAATAACAAAAAAAAAATTCTCGTCTCACACTTAAAAAGAAAACATCATAGTTTAAAACTGTATGCAAGGATCTGACAGGCCTTAAAACCAAGGCCTGAATTCCTCCTAGCACACAGTGCAATGGGCAAGAGAGTGCATATGCTGGGAGTTGAGCTAAATGCAAGAGTGAGGGGAAGTAAGGTCTGCCATTTTCTCAAGGGTTTGCGGTTGGGGCACTACTGGTAAAATCAAAGAGCAGGCCTAGGTAAATACCAGGCATTGTTGAGGAGGGCTAGCAGCAACAAGATAAGGGTAACATCAATTTTTTTTCACCCTTCAGCCCGATAGTCACGAAAGGAGCAAATATGGCAGTCACTGGGGTGGTGTGCACCTCCTGTCAGATGTGGCGCATTAGGGAGCAGTCGACTGTCCCTAGCGACTGTGTCTGCAAGAAGTGTGTCTGGCTGCAACTCTTCTCAGGTCACATGGATCAGCTGGAAGCACTGAGGAGCGTGCAGGAGGCAGAGTGCGATAGATAGTAACTTCAGGGAGGTGGTCACAGAGGGGACCATCAGGAGAGGTAAACAGATAACCATAGGAGATTCCTGAACTATCCCCCGTCAAACAAGTATTCCATTTTAGTCAACAAGGTGTAGAGCTGGATGAACACAGCAGGCCGAGCAGGAAAGCTTGACGTTTCGGGCCGAGGCCCTCCTTCAGAAATGGGGGAGGGGAACGGGGAGGCAAATAGAAGATGGACAGAGGAGAAGATAGGTGGAGAGGAGACAGACCGGTCAAAGAGGTGGGGATGGAGCCAGTAAAGGTGAGTGTAGGTGGGGAGGTAGGGGGGAGGTAGGGAGGAGGTAGGTCAGTCCAGGGAGGACAGACATGTCAAGGGGGTGGGATGAGGTTAGTAGGTAGGAGTTGGGGGTGCGGCTTGAGGTGGGAGGAGGTGATAGGTGGGAGGAAGGACAGGTTAGGGAGGCAGGGAGGAGCTGGGCTGGTTTTGGGATGCGGTAGTGGGAGGGGAGATTTCGAAGCTTGTGAAATCCACATTGATACCATTGGGCTGCAGGGTTCCCAAGCGGAATATGAGTTGCTGATCCTGCAACCTTTGGGTAGCATCGTTGTGACACTGCAGGAGGCCCAGGATGAACATGTCGTCTGCGGAATGGGAGGGGGAGTTGAATTGGTTCGCGACTGGGAGGTGCAGTTGTTTAGTGCAAACTGAGCGGAGGTGTTCCGCAAAGCGGTCCCCAAGCCTATGCTTGGTTTCCCCGATGTAGATGAGGCCACAACGGGTACAGCGGATACAGCATACCACATTAGCAGATGTGCAGGTGAACATCTGCTTGATATGAAAAGTCTTCTTGGGGCCTGGTATGGGGATGAGGGGGGAGATGTAGGGGCAGGTGCAGCATTTCCTGCGGTTGCAGGGACAAGTGCTGGGTGTGGTGTGGCTGGAGGGGAGTGTGGAGCGGACAAGGGAGTCACAGAGAGACTGGTCCCTGCGGAAGGCAGATAAGGGTGGGAGGAAAAAATGTCTTTGGCGATGGGGTCGGACTGCAGATGGTGGAAGTGTCGGAGGATGATGCTTTGGATCTGGAGGTTGGTGGAGTGGTACGTGAGGACAGAGGGGTATTCGGTTTTGGTTTTTATTGCCGGGAGGGGGTTTGAGGGATGAGTTGCGGGAAGTGTGGGAGACACGGTCGAGGGCGTTCTCGACCACTGTGGGGGGGGTTGCAGTCCTTGAAAACCGAGGACATCTGAGATGTTTGGGAGTGAATGCCTCATCCTGGGATCAGATGCGACAGAGGCGAAGGAATTGGGAATAGGGGAGGGCCTTTAGGCCATCTGTATGGGGAGTGCAGGTGAACAGGGACTGGACATCCATGGTAAAGATGAGGGGTTGGGGACCAGGTAATTGGAAGTTCTGGAGGAGGTGGAAGGCGTGGGTGGTGTCACAGACATAGGTAGGGAGTTCCTGGACCAAGGGGGAGAAAATGGAGTCCAGATAGGTGGAGATAAGTTCATTGGGGCAGGAGCAGGCCAATACAATGGGTCGACCAGGGTGGTCAGGTTTGTGTATTTTGGGAAGGAGATAGAAGCGGGTGGTGCGGGGTTCGGGAACGATGAGGTTGGAGGCTGTGGGTGGGAAGTCACCCGATGTGATGAGGTTCTGGACGGTTTGGGAGATGATGGTTTGGTGTTCGGGGGTGGGGTCATGATCAAGGAGGCGGTAGGAGGTGGTGTCGGAGAGTTGGCATCTGGCCTCAGCGATGTAGAGGTCAGTGCGCCATATTCTTTCAATTCATCCCACTTCCTACGGACAAAGGGGGTGGTCATGGGTACCCGCATGGGCCAAAGCTATGCCTGCCTCTTTGTAGGTTACGTGGAACAATCCCTCTTCCGTACCTACACTGGCCCTAGACCCCACCTCTTCCTCCGTTACATTGATGACTGTATCGGTGCCGCCTCGTGCTCCCACGAGGAGCTCGAACAGTTCATCCACTTCACCAACACCTTTCACCCCCAACCTTATGTTCACCTGGTCCATCTCTGACACCTCTCTCTCTTTCCTGGACCTCTCTGTCTCCATCTCCGGCAACCACCTAGAAACCGATATCCGTTTCAAGCCCACCGACTCCTACAGCTACCTAGAATACACCTCCTCCCACCCACCTTCCTGCAAAATGCCATCCCCTATTCCCAATTCCTTCGCCTCTGCCGCATCTGCTCCCAGGATGAGGCGTTCCACTCCCGTACATCTCAGATGTCCTCGTTTTTCAAGGACCGCAACTCCTCGCCCTCCCCCACCCCAGTGGTCGAGAATGCCCTCAACCGTGTCTCCTGCATTTCCCGCAACTCATCCCTCAAACCCCCTCCCGGCAATAA
Source organism: Ginglymostoma cirratum (assembly GCA_024137785.1). NCBI lineage: Eukaryota > Metazoa > Chordata > Chondrichthyes > Orectolobiformes > Ginglymostomatidae > Ginglymostoma > Ginglymostoma cirratum. The sequence continues at coordinate 13,562,918 of JAHRHZ010000249.1, forward strand.
AAACCAAAACAGAATACCCCTCTGTCCTCACGTACCACCCAACCAACCTCCGGATCCAAAGCATCATCCTCCGACACTTCCGACATCTTCAATCCCACCCCACCATCAAAGACATCACCAAAGGCCCCAAGAAGACTTTCCACATCAAGCACATGTTCACCTGCACATCTGCTAATGTGGTATACTGCATTCGCTGTACCCGTTGTGGCCTCATCTACATCGGGGAAACCAAGCAGAGGCTTGGGGACCGCTTTGCAGAACACCTGCGCTCGGTTCGCAACAAACAACTGCACCTCCCAGTTGCGAATCAATTCAACTCCCCCTCCCATTCCACAGACAACATGTCCACCCTGCGCCTCCTGCAGTGCCACAATGGTGCTACCTGAAGGTTGCAGGAACAGCAACTCATATTCCGCTTGGGAACCCTGAAGCCCAATGGTATCAATGTGGATTTCACAAGCTTCAAAATCTCCCCTCCCACTACTGCATCCCAAAACCAGCCCAGCTCCTCCCCGCCTCCCTAACTTGTCCTTCCTCCCACCTATCCCCTCCTCCCACCTCAAGCCCCACCCCCAACTCCTACCTACTAACCTCATCCCGCCCCCTTGACCTGTCCGTCCTCCCTGGACTGACCTACCTCCCCGCTACCTCCCCACCTACACTCACCTTTACTGGCTCCATCCCCGCCTCTTTGACCGGTCTGTCTCCTCTCCACCTATCTTCTCCTCTATCCATCTTCTATCTGCCTCCCCCTCTCTCCCCATTTATTTCAGAACCCCATTCCCCTCCCCCATTTCTGAAGAAGGGTCTCGGCCCGAAACGTCAAGCTTTCCTGCTCCTATGCTGCTGCTTGGCCTGCTGTGTTCTTCCAGCTCTACACGTTGTTGTCTCAGATTCTCCAGCATCTGCAGCTTCTACTATCTCATTCCATTTTATAGTTACTGTTGTGGGGATAGCCTTCAGTGGAAAATAACAGCAGTAGCCAGGTCTTTAGTACTATGACTGGCTCTGCAGTAAAACAGGGTATGACAAAGTCCAAGTCAGCAATTGTGACAGAAGACTCTCGTCAGGGGCACAGACAGGCATTTCTGCAGCTGTAACTGAGACTCCAGGATGGTATGTTGCCTCTCTGGTGCCAGGGTCAAGGGCATCTCTGAGCAGTTGCAGCAAATTCTGAAATGGGAGCAGGAGAAGCTTCAGGTCATTGCACACATTGTAGCAACGACATAAGTCGAGAAAGAGATGAGATTCTGCAGAGTGAATATAGGAATTTAGGCAGGAGGTTAAAAGCAGAACCTCAAGCGTGGTAATCTCTGGATTACTCCTGGTACCACATGCCAATTAGAGTAGGAATAGGTTAGGGCAGATGGTGTGGCTGAGGAGCTGGTGCAGGGGATACTGATTCAGATTTTTCAATCATTGGGATCTCTTCTAGGTTACAAGCAACCTGTTCAAAAGGAACGGGTTGCACCTAAACTGGAGGACGGTAGTTAAAATTGTTTCAGAGATAGTAGGAACTGCAGATGCTGCAGAATCTGAGATAACAAGGTGTAGAGCTGGATGAACACAGCAGGCCAAGCAGCATCAGAGGAGCAGAAAGGCTGACATTCTGGGCCTAGACCCTTCTTCAGAAATTTTCTGGCAGGGAGACTTGCCAAAACTACTCGAGACGGTTTAAACTAGTCTGGCAGGGGTGGGTGGGACCCTCAGCAGCAGTGCAGCAACATTGTTGAGGCTGGTACAGAAGTTAAACAGAGCAAGCTAAATAGACAAGGCAGGCAAGAGCAGGGCAAAGAATGATGGAAGACTTGAATTAAACTGCATTCATTTCAATGCAAGAGAGCTGGCAGGTAAGGCAGACGAACTCAGAGCATGGATAAGAACTTGGGACTGGGATATCATAACTATTACAGAAACATGCCTGAGGGAGGGAAAGGACTGGCAACTCAATGTTCCAGGGTACAGAAGCAATAGGAAGGATAGAAGAAAAGGTGAGACTGGAGGAGGAGTGGCATTTTTGTTTAGGGAAAACATCACAACAGTGCTTAGGATATTTTTGGGGGATTGTCCAGTGAAGTTAAATGGGTGGAACTGAGAAATAATAAGGGGGTGATCACTTTGATGAGATTTCACTATCGCACTCCCCCTCCCCCACGAGGATCAAATATGTCCAGAGATTGCAGATAGCTGTACAAATAATAGAGCTGTGATAGGAGGGAACTTTCCAAATATACACTGGGACTCCCACAATATTAAGGGCTAGGATCGGGAGGAATGTAAGTGTGTTCAAGAAAACTTCCTCAAATCAATATGCAGATGGCCTCAGTAGAGAAGGGGCAAAATTCAACCTCCTCTTGGGAAATAAGGCAGGGCAAGTGACTGAGGTGTTATTGAGGGAGTACTTTGGGACCTATGAACATCATTCTCTTAGTTTTAAAACAGGTATGGAACAAAAAAATACACCTGGTCCACAAGTTAAAGTTCTAAATTGAGGCAAGGCCAATTTTGATGATTTTGACTGGAACTTTCAAAAGCTGATTGGGAGAGGCTGTTCGCAGGTAAAGGGATGCCTGGCACGTGGGATGCTTTGAAAAGCGATACAGCAAGAATTCAGGAATGGCATGTTCCTGTTAGTTTGAAAGGCAAGGTTGGCAGAAGTAGACAACACTGGATGACAAGAGATATTCAGGCCCAAGACAGAGAAGGAATATGTCAGATATAGACAACTTAGATCAAGTGAATCCCTGAAGGGGTATACAGGGTGGAGGAGTACACATAAGAAGGAAATCAGAAGGGCAAAAAGGGAACATGAGATAGCTTTAAGTAGATAAGGTTAAGGAGAGTCCAAAAGAGATTCTACAAGTATATGAAGGGCAAAAGGGTAACTGAGGACAGAATAGGGCCCTGTAAAGATCAACGGGGCCATTTGTGTCTGAAACCACAGGAGATGGGCGAGATCCAAAATTAATATTTCCTGGGGAGAAAGACACAGAGGTTAGTGAACTCTGGAAAATAAATACAGTAATGTCTTGAAATCAGTCCACAATACAGAAGAGGTGGTGCTGGGGGTCTTAAAACATAAAAGGTAGATAAATCCATAGGACCTGATCAAGTAGATCCCAGGACAATTGGGGAAGCTGGGAAAAATTGCAGGCTCTCTAGCAGAGATATTGTATCATCCACGGTCAGGGTGAGGTGCTCAAAGACTGGAAGGTGGCCAAAGTTCTGCCATTATTTAAGAAAGGCTACAAGGAAAAGCCAGGGATCCGCAGACCAGTGAGCCTGACATCAGTGGTAGGTAAGCTGTTGAAGGGGATCTACATGCATTTGGAAAGGCCAGGAATGATTCGGGATAGCCACAATGGCTTTGAGCATGAGAAATCATGTCTCTCAAACTTGACTGAATTTTTTTGATGAGGTGAACAAAATGATATATAAAGGTACAGCAGTCGAGGAAGGCAATGGTTTAGCGGTGTCATCGCTGGACTGTTAATCCAGAGACCCAAATAACATTCTGGGGATCTGGGTTCGAATCCTGCCATGGCAGATAGTGGAATTTGAATTCAATAAATATCTGCAATTAAGAATCTAATGATGATCGTGAATCCATAGTTGACTGTTGGAAAAACTCATCTAGGATCGATGCTGGGTCCACTGCTGGTCAACATTTAGATAAAGGATTTGGATGAGAATATAGGAGGCATGGCTAGTAAGTTTTCAGTTAACACCAAAATTGGTAGTATAGTGGACAGCAAAAAAATGGTTATCTAAAGCTTGGATCTTTATCAATTGAGCCAGTGGGCTGAGGAATAGCAGATGGAATTGAATGCAAGGTAACGCATTCGGTAAGACAAACCAAAGCAGGACTTACACAGATAATGGTAGGACCCTGGGAGGTATTGGTCCAATAAAGACCCCTGAGGGTGCAGGTACATAACTCCTTCAAAGTGGCGTCAGAGGTGGACAGAGTGGTGAAGGCAGTGTTTGGCATGCTTGCCTTAGTCAGTCACAGCATTGAGTATTAGAGTTGGGACTTCATGTCATGGCTGTACAAGGCATCATTCAGGCCACATTTGGAGTATTGTGTACAATTCTAGTCACCCTGCTATGGGGAAGATGCAATTAAGCTGGAAAAGGATGCAGAAAAAATAAAGTGATTTACAAAGATGTTCCTGGGACAGGACGGTTTTTGTTACAAGGAGAGGCTGGATAGGCTGGGACTTTTTTCCCAGGAGTGTAGAAGATTGAAGGTTGACCTTATAAAGGTTTATAAAATCATGACAGCGATAGATAAGGTGAATAGCCAAGGTCTTTTCCCCAGAGTAGGAGAGTCCAAAACTAGAGGGCATAGGTTTAAGGTGAAGGGTAATGATTTAAAATAGTCCTGAGGGGCAATTTTTTTTTCCACACAGAGTGTGGTGCATATATGGAATGAGCTGCCAGAGGAAATGGTAGAGGTCAGAAGAACAATTACAACAGTTAAAAAAGATATCTAGACAGCTGGATGGATAGGAAGGGTTTAGAGGGATATGGACTAAATACAGGCAAATGGGACTAGTTCAGTTTAGGAAACCTGGTTGGCTTGGATGAGTTGTGGATGAGTTGGGCTGAAGAGTCTATTTCCATGCTGTATGACTCTTTGTTCTAGTCTCCCACACAAAAGGAAACAACTTCCCAATATCAATCCTACAGAATCTCCACAGGATCTTGTGTATTTCAATAAGATTGCCTCTCATTCAAAATTGTTCAGAACTGTGGATGTAACCTGCCCTACGTTTCTTCATAAGATAAATCGTCCATCTTAACAGTGGGTTGAGTGATGTTCAGACTTCAATTTGGAAAACAAATTATCATCAATTTTAACACAAGGTGATTGCTCCAACAGATAAATGGCAACAATTAATACAAACCTAACAAGTGACAGTGAACCAAGAAATGATGGAACTACTCAAAAGTTTGAACGGGAACTTTTAGGTGGTGATGTTTCTATTTATCTGCTCCTCTTTTCCTAAATGTAGTGATTGTGGTTTGGAATGTGCAGTCCGAGTCGTCTTGGTGAATTTCTGTAGTGCATCGTGTAGATAGTGCAAACTACTACTACTGCTGCTGCTGCTACTACTAGTAGTAGTACCGAGTGTCTACTACTGGAGAGAATGAATGAAAAGGAGAGAGGACATAGCTGGAACAGGCTAAAGAACTGATGCAGAGACAGATTAAACAAAAAAGGCACACTGCTTAAAACAGCCAGGAAGCATTAAAATAAGTAATGTTGGTGAGCTAAGCAAAGAGAGAGCACTCAGCATGAGATAGGAAGAAAAATGAGAAAATAAAGTGTCCACGTGGATCGAGAATAAGGAGACACTGATTTCTAATGGTTAACACGTCTTCATTTTCATGAAGCTATTTCTGCCGATAATGTAGCTAAGCTTAGACAACAGTCGTAAGTGAACGTCAATAATTTTCGGATTAAAACTTACTAAAGCAGCTAAAATGGCTACAGGCAGTCGTCTTGAAATACACACAATTTTTGACCGTTACTACTTTATATTACAAGTCTAGAAGCTATACACCAAGGAAAAAAAGATTCAACATTGTAACCATAGCCAAGTGATTGGATACCCGCCTGGACACCGAAAGATTCACTGAAATTTTACGTTCAACTGAAAGTATATTTGAAATATTAACAGAAATCGTTAGTTTAATAAATGAAGCACCAGCTTCTCTCAGGTTTATATTGTATGATTTGTAAACTGTTTTATGTTAAAAGATAAACCTAAGTTAGGAATCAAAAATTAGAATGTGCAAACAAGATGGTTGCAAGTAATATATTGAAATAAAGACTAATACAAAGCATAGAAACAAATCTATACAAATTACATGAAGGTGAGCTCAAAATCAGATTAAGAGATTAATAATAGAACAATAAACTATTCAATGGTAATTATGCACAAATGTAAAGTCCAATTAAACTAAAGAACATATCAGAGGATGAAAAGGCCGCATTACCACATGAGGGAAGGTTTTGAACTTTTATTAGAGGGCAAATATCCAGAGATCCTGATAGCTAACATTATCTGGAAGAAAGGCACTCAGTGAAACTTATTTTTGGATAGGATAATTAGACTTCTATTTCCTTTTGTGTTAAGCTGTTAAAATTAATCTGTCAGAGAAAGAGAATTATCCACTCAAGTTTTGTGTATTAAACTAAGAGGGTTTAATGTCTAAGAACTATTCATTCATAGAGTTAAGAAATTCACCAAGATGTGGACCTGAAAAATGGAAAGTAACATATGCACAACACACATGCTAGGTTATGATCATTTCCAATAAGAGAAAGTCTAACTCTTGCCTTTGGCATCCAATGGCATTACCATCACTGAATACTCCACTACCAACATCCTGGAGGGGTTACCATTGACCAGAAATTGAACGGGATGTCCCATATAGTGACTACAAAAGTACACCAGAAACTATGAATATTACTGCAAGTATCTCACGTCCTGACTCCCCAAAGCTGGTCCATCATTTTCGAGGCATAAGCCAGGAGTGTGATGAATATTTACCACTTATCTGGATGAGTGCAGCTCCAACAACATTCAAGAAGCTTGATACAATCTAGGGCAAAGCAGGGGGGTTGGCATGGTGGCACAATGTTTAGCACTGCTGCCTCATAGTACTAGGGACCTGGGTTCAATTCCAGCCTTGGGTGACTGACTGTGTGGAGTTTGCACGTTCTCCCAGCGTCTGCGTGGAGGCTGTACATTACTATATAACTAAAGGTAACTGAAGAGCTTTGTAACTTGAATTTCAAGTAGGATTATGTGGTATACCCTTTAATCAATCATGATTACACTAATTTTCTGAGCAGCAGGTTTCATACTTTTGGAAACATATAGGAAACTGATGCTCCTGGGAGGTTGAAAACTTGTTTAATAAGTGATAACAAGGCGTGGGGCTGGATGAACCCAGCAGGCCAAGCAGCATCATAGGAGCAGGAAAACTTGACGTTTCGGGCCTAGACCCTTCATCAGAAACGCCAAGTTTTCCTGCTCCT
>JAHRHZ010000249.1:13579971-13618517 GCA_024137785.1 Ginglymostoma cirratum
AGTCCGGAGGGCTGTAGGGTCCCCAAGTGGAAAATGAGATGTTGTTCCTCCAGCTTGCGTTGGGCTTCACTGGAACACTGCAGCAAGCCAGAGACAGAGATGTTGGCCAGGGAGCAGGGGTGCATTGAAGTGGCAGGCAACAGGAAGTTCAGGGTCTTTTTTGAGAGCAGAACGTAGATGTTCTGCAAGGCCGTCACCAAGTCTACACTTCGTTTCCCCAACGTAGAGGAGACTACATTGTGAGCAGCCAAGAGGATGGATGAGGATAAGGAGTGGACGTTGTTTATATGGACTTGAGCAAGGCCTTTGACAAGGTCCCACTCGGCAGGCTAGTCATGAAAGCTAGTTCGCATGGGATCCAAGAAAAGCCAGCTAATTGGATTCAAAATTGGCTCGATGGTCGGAAGCAGAGGGTGATGGCTGAAGGTAGTTTCTCAGGCTGGAGGCCTGTGACTAGTGGTGTGCCACAGGGGTCAGTGCTGGGACATTTGCTATTTATTATTTACATAAATGACTTGTATGTGACCGTACAAGGCATGATCCATAAGTTTGCGGATGATACAAAATTAGGAGCTATTGTTGATAGCGAGGAAGGTTATTAAAAATTAGACGGGGCTTGATCAGATGGGTTAGTGGGCCAAGGATTGGCAAATGCAATTCAGATAAAAATGAGGTGTTGCATTTTGGGAAGTCAAAACAAAGTAGGGCTTATACAATAAATGGTAAGGTCCTGAGGAGTGTTATGGAACAGAGGGACCTAGAAGTACAAATACAAAGTTCGTTGAAAGCAGTGTCACAGGTGGACAGTGGTGAACAAGGCATTCAGCATTCTGGCCTTCATCGGCCGAGGCGTCAAGTATAGGAACAAAAACAAAGTTACTGGAAAAGCTAAGCAGGTCTGGCAGCATCTGTGAAGGCAAAAACAGAGTTAACGTTTCAGGTCCAGTGAACCTTCCTCAAAACTTCTCAGTTTCATCAAACAACAATATATCTTGTTGCTTAACAACACACAAAGTCTTCAGAATAGATTCTGTGCTTGTGTCTTTGAATGTAGCTGAAAGACAAGAGGACTATCAACTGATCTACGGTGTCAGACTAACAAGTAACATCTCAAAGTCATGTGTTAGCTGATGTACTACTACTACTGCTACTGCTACAACAAGACAGCAAACTATCATGTCAAGATAACAAGGTGTAGAGCTGGATGAACACAGCAGGCCAAGCAGCATCAGAGAAGTAGGAAAGCTGACATTTCAGGTCTAGACCCTTCTTCAGAAATGGGGGAGAGGAAGGGGATTCTGAAAATAAATAGGGAGAGAGGGGAGGCGGATAGAAGATGGATAAAGGAGAAGATAGGTGGAGAGGAGACAGACAGGTCAAAGACGTGAGGGTGCAGCCAGTAAAGGTGAGTGTAGGTGTGGAGCTCGGGGGGTGGGAATAGGTCAGTCCAGGGAGGACGGACAGGTCAAGACGGTGGGATGATGCTGATAGGTAGGAGATGGGGGTGGGGCTTGAGGTGGGAGCAGGGGATAGGTGGGAGGAAGGACAGGTTAGGGAGGCAGGGACAAGCTGGGCTGGTTTTGGGATGTGGTCAGGAGAGGGGAGATTTTGAAGCTTGTGAAGTCCACATTGACATCATTGGGCTGCAAGTTTCCCAAGCAAAATACGAGGTGCTGTTCCTGCAACATTCGGGTGGCATCGTTGTGGTACTGCAGGAGGCCCAGGATGGACATGTCGTCTGAGGAGTGGGAGAGTTCCTACTATCTCTGAAACTATGATGCCAACTAGTTTTGAATAAAAAGTGATTATTGTTTGGTATCAAAAAATGTATTATGGAAATCCATTCAATAGAACAGTTGAAAGTAATTTGTAACAAATAGGATTTCTATAAAATTCTCCTTCAACCTTATATCTGCAAAAATAGTCAAAAACAATAGTCAAATCGTTATTCTGAGACTCCCAATTTAAAGTTGGCATTCATTTCATTCTTGTCAGCATGGAACTAATTGCTATCTATCAATATATGTAGGGAATAGATCACTAAGGCTCAGTAACGTTATACTCACAGCCTCTGATTCTACAAGAACGTTGTAAAGAAGAAATATATTCCACCAAATTCTCAATCTTACTGTCAAGTGTCTTTCCTTATTGTTGATATCGCTAAAATTTTATTGCTGTATTAAGGCCAAATGTAACCCAGTTATGAAGAAAGAAATTCTTTGTTCTCTGTCAGACTTCATTTTTATGATTTATGCCATTACATGATCTTTAGACTCCAACTGGTATCTGACATTTATCGTAGGATTTGCCTTGATGGAAGATTATTAAATTCACAATGTCATTGTAAAACAACTTTAAAGATGACGCATCTCTTGTGATGACAATCTTCCAACTGGCAAATGGAAACTCTAAACCATACCACAAAAGGGGTCAATTTGGATTCCAGTAGGGCCACTCAGCTCCTGACCTCATTACAGCCTTGGTTCAAACATGGACAAAGAGCGGAATTCCAGAGGTATGGAGAGGATGACTGCCCATGACATCAAGGCTGCATCCAACCAAATGCGGCATCAATGGGAATCAGGGAGCAAAATCTACGGTGATTGGAGTCATACCTGACACACAGGACGATGGTCATGGTTGTTGGAGGTCAGTCATCTCAGCTCCAGGACATTTCTTTTCCCCTTTATTCATTGACGGGATGAGGGTATCGCTTGTTATGCAGCATTTATTGCCCATCTCTAATTGCCCAGAGGGCAGCTAAGAGTCACCCACATTGCTGTGGGTCTGGAGTCACATGTAGGCCAGACCAGGGTAAGGATGAAGTTTCCTTCCCTAAAGGATATTAATGAACCATATGGGTTTTTCCAACAATTGACGATAGATTCATGGTCATCATCAGATTCTTAATTCCAGATATTTATTGAATTCAAATTCCACCATCTCCATGGCAGGATTTGAACCCGGGTTTCCGGAATGTTATCTGGGTCTCTGGATTAACAGTCTGATGATAATAACACTAGGCCATCGCATCCCCTCATCTCTGCAGGAGTTCTTCAGGACAGTGTCTTTGGCCCGACCACCTTCAGCTGCTTCATCACTGACAATCCGTCCATCATTTGGTCAAAAGTGGGAATGTTCATCGATGATTGCACAATGCTCAACACCATTCGTGACTCCTCAGATACTGAAGAAATCCATGTTCAAATGCAACAAAACCTGAACAAGATCCAGGCTTGTGCTGACTGGTGGCAAGTAACATTCAGTCCACACAAATGTAAACCTATTACCATCACCCCAATGAGAGACAATCGAAGCACTGCCCCTTGACATTCAATGGTGTTACCATCACTGAATACCCCACTATCAACATCCTGGGGGTTATCATTGACCAGAAACTCAACTGGACAGACCACATAAACACAGTGGCTACAACAGCAATTCAGAGGCTAGGAATAATGCAGCAAGTAACTCAATTCCTGACACCCCAAAGCCTGTCCACCATCTAGAAGGCACAGGTCAGGAGTGTGGTGAAATACTCCCCAATTGCCTGGATGACTGCAGCTCAAACAACGCTCAAGGAGCTTGACACCATCTAGGACAATGAAGTCCACTTGATTGGCACTACACCGACAAGTATCCACTCCCTCCACCACTAAGGCTAACTAGCAGCAGTGTGTACTGTCTACAAGATGCACTGCAGAAATTCAAAAAGATCCTCGGACAGCACCTTCCAAACCAACGACCACTTCCATCTAGAAAGACAAGGGCAGCAGATACATGGAACACCTCAACCTTCAAATTCCCCTCCAAGCCACTCAACATCCTGACTCAGAAATATATTGCCATTTCTCACTGTCGCTGGGTCCAAATCCTGCAATTCCCTCCCTCATGGTATTGTGGGTCAACTGACAGGAGGTGGACTGCAGCGGTTCAAGGGGGCAGCTCACCACTACCTTTGCAAAATGCAACAAGGGATAAGCAATAAATGCTGGCCAGCCAGCGACGCCCACATACCACAAAATGAATAAGTTTTTAAAAATTAATTCGCTCACTTGGTTAGATTGCTGATTTGTTGCGCCGAGTGACATCAACAGCACGGATTCAAATCCAGCTGGGGACACAATGAAGATCCTGTAATCTCAATCTCATCCCTTACCCGAGGCATGGTGACTCTCAGATTAAATTTACAACCAGTCGTCTCCCTCTCATCTCATTTTTGAAGGCTTTCCACTTTCCACCTGCCCCTTTACCTGTGAATTTCCTCTTCCAATCAATTTTTAAACGTTTATGCCTAATATCATCAAAATTGGCCTTAGTCCAACGGAGAATGTTAACTTCTAGATCAGGTTTATCCTTTTCCATAACTATTTCAAAATTATTAGAAATATGATCACTGGTGCCCAAAGTGCACGTCAGTGACACCCACATCCCACAAATGAATACATTTTTTAAAAATTAATTCTCACTTGGTTAGATTGCTGGTTTGTTGTGCAAAGTGACATCCCCCTCTGACACTCAGTCACTTGCCCTGCCTTATTTCCCAACAGAAGGTAAAGTTTTACTCCCACTCTAGTAGGTTCATCCACATGCTCAATAAGAAAATTTTCTTGCACACATTTCAATGCCTCTCCATCCAAGCACCTAAAACAGTTTGCAGTCCCAGTCAATGTTTGGAAAGTTAAAGTCCTCTACCATTACAACCCTATCATTCTTACAGACATCAGAGATCTCCTTACAAATTTACTTCTCAATTTCGTTCTGACTGTTGGCGAGCCTATAGTACAATACTAATAACATGATCATCCCTTTCTTATTTCTCAGTTCCACCTAAATAACTTCACTGGATGTACTCCAATGAGTATCCTATGTAATTATAACTGTTATGCTATCCCTAACCAAAACGCTATTCCTCCTCCTCCCTTGCTTCATTTTCTATCCATCTTGTATAGGATCTATACCCTGGAACATTAAGCTGCCAGTCCTGCTCTTCCCTGATTCATGTTTCTGTAATAGCTATGATATCCCAGTCCCTCATTACCAAACAATGCCCAAGTTCATCTGCCTTACCTGTCAGGCCTCATGCATTGAAATAAATGCAGTTTAATTTAATGAATCTTCTGGTCCCTTTGGGACTATGGCAACTTCACATTTCTTTCACAGTCACTCTTTGTGACAATGATCATGATAAGAATCCTCCTTTCATCAACTGGTTTCAAGGCTATTGCCAGATCATTCAGCAAGAAATTAGACCAGAAACTGCCAAAACTGCCTTCACATTAATATAGGCAATAAAAATACCAAGAACTACAGCTCCTACAAATCCTAATTCCCTACCACCGGCTCATTGAATTTTTGCTGTCAGTTATGCACCTGAATGTTTGCAATGAGTTCAATAAAGATGTAACTTATTGTTACAATGTTAATTTTGGAAAGGAAGCTTTACACTAATCAGCTTTTTAAACTGATTAATAAATGATCATTATGACATGGTTAAATATTAAACATACCACAATGATCTCAAAGACACCTAAAAACCAATTTCCACTATTCATCAGCAAATATCTGACCAGAGCATATCTGTTTTGTTGAAATTGAGGCCAGTTTATTAAACTGTTTCAGTAGTTTTAAAATGAGAAACAATGTCAAAATAGCAGATTTTAAACTGTTATTTCAGTCATAAATCTATCTTGCTTTGAGTGCTCAAATTAAAAAACACAGGACCTTCAGATGTCATTCAAATTCTATGCTCGTATCATTTTTAATAGAATACAAGCATCCATCACCAATGAAATATTTAATGTCATAAAATCAAGATATTGGATGAAGGGAGACATGCTGCCCTCAATACAAAATAAATCACGTCACAGAAATAGTTGTGCCTTGATCTTGAAAATGACACTTCAGCAAGAACCACTATTTTAAAAATGATCAGCTACAATTATCTTAGTCAGTTGAAATATATTATTCACACATTAAAAATATTTCAAACATGATGCTGTATTTAAAATTTGCACTCTTGAATTTAATATTTTTCCAACATAGTGGTTAGACTCCCTAACCAGCATTTGTTTTAATTCAACAACTTGCGTTTGCATAGCGCTTTTACTGCAGTAAAATTTTCCACAGCACATCACAGGACCTAATTGGCATTAAGCCACAAGAGAAAATATTGGGGTAGAAGACTAAAAGATTGGCTAGTGCGACAGTTTAAGGAGTGTTCTAAAGAAGAGACAGAAAAAGAGGCAAAGCGATTTGTTAGCTGATGGTAATTCCAACAGTCTGTCTACAGCATATGACTCAAGGCAATGGAGCAGTACCACCAATGCTGCCTGTGCAAGATCCTGCAAATCTGCTGGGTAGAAAGATGCACCAATACCAGTGTCCTCCATCAGGCCAACATTCCCAGCATTGAGGCACTGGCACCCTTGTCAGGCTGGGCACATCATCTGCACGACTGACACATGACTCCCCATGCAGGTGCTCTACTCTCAGCTTTGAAATGGCAGGAAAGCCCCAGGTGAACAGAGAAAGCACTTCAGTGATACCCTTAAGGCATCACAGGCAAAGTACAGCATTCCCACAGTTACCTGGTAATCATTTGCCCAAGACCGTCCAAAGTGGAAGAGGAGCATCCAGGAAAGTGTCAAGCACCTTAAGACTTGCCACTGGGGACAAAGTGGGAGCCAGGCAAAAACAGCAAAAGGAATGCGTTGCCACACCAAAACCTCACCCACCCTCTATCCAAAGTATAACAGTACGTGCGGTAGCCATATTGGTTCGTACAGCCATCTGTGGATTCACCCTGAGTGTGGGCAAAAGTCATCCTCGTCTGCAAGGAACCACCAAAGAAGAATAATGATAATAGTTATTCTGGACAAATCAGATTCCAGAATGAAATCTGGTATGGTAGATCACATGTTTAATCTTTACAGTTTGTTAACATGATTAGTCTCTGAAGCAAATTCACATCAGGCTACAGACATTCCTTATCAACAGATCAATAATTTATTACGCAAGAAAAAAATGCAAGCCAGGCAACAGGAACAGAAGACTGTTTAGAAGGATCTTAGCCCAAACAGCTGATCAGTGTTTTAACACGTTTCCAAAACTATCCATTGCAGTAACTCAATACCAGCAAAATATCAATAAGTTCCTACTTAGCTGATTTCTTCCAATTTATTTTCTGTGGACTACAAAGACAGATGCATGATTCTTTTCCAAGTCTGCAGGAATAAACCTGCCACGATTCTGAGGCCCTAATGCTTTTCAAGTCTAACAACTTGGAGACATTCATTTTTTAATCATTTCCTGGGATGTGGACATCACTGGCTGTGTCAGCATTTATTGACTGTCCCTAGATGTCCTCAAGAAGTTTGCAGTGAGCTGCCTTCTAGAACTCCTGAAGTCCATGTGCTGCAAGTAAGCACACAATGTCATTAGGGACAGTGTTTCAGGATTTTGTCCCAGGGACAGAAAAGTAACAGCAATGCATTTTCCAAGTCAGGTTGGTGAGTGGCTTGGAAGGGAACTTGCAGGTGGTGGTATTCCCATGTATCTAATGCTCTTAGCCTTCCAGATAAAAGTGGTTATGGGTATAGAAAGTGCTGTCTAAGGAGTCTTGGTAAATTTCTGCAGCACTTCTTTTGATTATTAGACTCTGCTGTTGCTGAATGTGGATGATGCAGGGAGTGGGTGTTAATATGCTGCTGATCAAGGGGGCAGTGAAGATAGACAACGCCACAATAACACCCAACACGGAGCACCCCCCAAACTCACCAAAGGGTGCATGCTCAGCCCTCTACTGTACTCCCTGTACACCCATGACTGTTACCAAATTTCGAACAGATGCCATCTAGAAGTTTGCTGCCGACACCACCATGGTAGGATAGATATTTAACAATGAGGAGTCAGAATATAGAAAAGAGATAAAGGGCTTGGTGATGTGGTGCAGTGAGAACAACTTCTCTCTCAAACATTTGCAGAACTGAAGAAAATGACCACTGACTTCAGAAAGAAAGGAGGAGAATGCACCCCCATCTACATCAATATGCACCATTGAAAGCATACTGTCTGGGTGCGTACAGCCTAGCATGGCAACTGCTCTGCCCAGGACCTTAAGAAACTACAGAAGGCTGTGTGCACAGCCCAGGCCATCACGGAAGATCATGTTCGATTCATGGGCTCCATTTACATGGCTCATTGCCATGGAAAGACTGCCATCATAGACCCTTTGCACCCCGGTAATACTCTCCTACAACCACTTCCATCGGGCAGAAGATACAGAAGTTTGAACACTCTCACCAGCAGGTTCAGGAACGGCTTCTTCCCTGCTAGTATTGGACTGATGAATAGACTCTCTAGCCTTAAATAATGCTGACCTTGCGAATGTTGATCTTCCCTAGCGCACGTCCTATGCCATGTAACCTGTATGCCTCTAAGTTTTTTTTTCACCCTATACTCTGTATGCCCTTATTTACTATGATCTGCCTGTACTGCTCATAAACAAACCTTTTCACTGTACTTAGGTACACATGACAATAAATGAATAAATCAAATCAAAATAAATCAGCATTGGTCTGTATGGAGTCAAACTTGCTGTTTGATGGATTCAGGGACAGTTTGCCAGTTAGATACAAAATTAACTTGACAGTAGAAGACAGAGGATGGTAGTGGAGAAGTGCTGTTTTTCAGACTTGAGGCCTGGAACCAGCAGTGTTCCGAAGGGATTGATGCTGGGTCCAGTGTATTTTCAATTTAGATAAATGATTTGGGTGAGAATATAGGAGGTATACTTAGTAAATTTGCAGATTACGCCAAAACTGGTGGTATAGTAGACAGTGAAGAAGGTTATCTAAAATAGATAAGGATCTTGACCAATTAGGCCAATGGGCTCAGGAGTGGCAGATGGAGTTTAATTTGGATAAATGTGAGATGTTGCATTTTGGTAAATCAAACAAGGGCAAGACTTATACAGTCCATGGTATGGCCCTGGGTTGTATTGTCGAACAGAGAGCGCAGCCTGGAGGTTCAGGTACGTAACTCTTTGAAAGTTGTGTCACAGGTGCACAGGGTGGTAAAAGTGACATTTAGCACATTTGCTCAGACCATTGAGTGCAAGAGTTGGGAGGTCATGTTGAGGACATACAGGACGTTGGTGAAGCCACTTTTGGAGTACAGTGTACACTCTGCTATTGGAAAGCAAGGGTGCAAAAAAAAAATTAATTTACCAGGATATTGTCGGAACTGGAAGGTTTGAGTTATGAAGGAGATGCTGGATAGGGTGGGATTTTTCTCATTGGACCATAGAGGTTGAAGGTTGGCCTTATAATGATTTATAAAATCATCAGCAGCACAGATAAGGTAAATAGCGAAAACCTTTTCCCTGGGATAGGGGAGTCAAATCTAGGGGACATATTTTTAAAGTTAGAGGGGAACGATTTAAAAGGAACCTGAGGTGCAACTTTTTTCCCTCCCCCAGAGGGTGGCTCACATGTGGAATGAACTGCCAGCGAAAGTGATAGATGCAGGTACAGTTGCAACATTTGAAAGATATTTGGATACGAACATGAATATGAAAGGTTGAGAGATATGGGCCAAACACAGGCAAGTGGGAGTAGTTTAGATTAGGAAGCTTTTCAGCATGGATGAGTTGGACAGAAGAGTCAGTTTCTGTGCTGTATGACTGAATGGTGCTGCAGTTACCAGGCAAATGGGGAGAATGCAATCTCACTCCTTCCTTGTGCCTTTTTAAATGGTGAACAGGCTTTGGGGAGTCAAGTGTTTAGGTGGCAAGATTCCTGGCTTCTGACCTGTTTGTGTAGTCACTGTATTTATATGGCTCATTCAGGTCAGTTTACGTTCAACGGTAACGCTCAGAATATTGGAAATGTGGGATTCGGCGGTGGCAACAATGAATGTCAAAGGACTATAATTAGATTCTCTTTTGTTGGAGATGGTCATAGCCTGGCATTTGCATGGTATGATCATTATGTGCCACTTTTTAGTTCAAACCTGAATATCGTCCAGGTCTTTCTGAATTTCAAGATGGACTGCTTCAGTATCTGAGAAGTCATGAAATTTTCAGCAAAGTTCTGCAATCGTTGGCAAACATTCCCACTTATTCCTTCTGCCGAAGGGAAGGTGATTGATGAAGCAGCCAAAGATGACTGGGCTGAGGACGCTACGCAGAGGAACTCCTGCAGAGTTGTCCCAAAACTGAATCTCAGAATTCATCTAATTTTTCTTGTGTAAACAAGATTCAAAGCAAATGACTTTCAGTTCAATATTCTTTCAGAACTGTAAAAACATGGCCGAGTAAATATCTAAAAGAACAATGAATACTCTATGTTCCATTATTATACAATTTTTTTTTGCATGATCACTTTCATTTAATCACATCTCATTACAACAAACACCTCTTTATCCAACTCCCTGTCCCACTATGCCCTTGTTAGAACTGCTTGGCTTTGAGCATGTTTCAATACTGATAAAAGGTCAACCACCTGAAATGTCCGCTGTATCTCTTATGAAATATACTCCCTGACATGCTGATTGCTTTTTCAGTGTTTTCTATTTTAGATAGGATTTCAAACATTGGCAGTGCTTGATTGTGTTTTAATGTTTGAAGATGCCACGTAGCCATATAGTTTGGTTTACCACCTAATGCAACAAGTAATCCCCAAATCCTCAAAAGGTTCTGAAAAATTCCTACCAACTATTAAAGGATGGCTTCTTACAAAGTCTAAGCCTCCTGATAGATGACAGCTCAAATACTTCACAATCAGCATGGCTTACTCCTAGCATACCCTTATTTACGTCAAATTTGTGGACGTATGTCTCACTTAAGAGATATAATAGAGTTTGTTATTTGAATGCAATCAGGAGGGACACTGACACAAAACAACATAAGTAAAAAAAAAAGGGCGAGGACCTGAAAACAGAAAATAAGGAGTCAAGAACTAAGTTTAAAAATTAGAACCTCAAAAAGTAACGATCTCAGAATTAGTGTCAGCGCCACATGCTATGTAGAGCAGAAATAGCAGATGAATACATAGCTGAAGAGATGAAGGCATAGGCAGGAAGGGGGCTTGTTTCAGATTCTTGGGGCCTTAGGACTGGTTTTGAGGGGAGGTGGGACCAGTACAACCTGGGCTGATTATAGCTGGATAGGACTAGGGCTGATGTGCTGGCAGGTGTGACGCTTTAAAATAAAATGAAGGGGTAGGACGTAAGCCAGGAGTCAGAAGGGGAAGTCATCATTGTCTTTACTGTCTTTTGTTCTGAATAAGAAAAGTGAAAGGCACAGAAATCAATTGCCAGAATTAAACAGGGCCATGGTGATGGGGATGGGACAAATAATGTTAAAAAGACAAAGGCTTAAGACTTTTATGCCTTAGTGTAGGGAACATTTGCAATAAAGTGAATGAATTAATTGCACAAAATCTGTGAAAACAGGGTGTGATATAGTCAGGACTATGCAGATGTCGCTGCAGGGTATCCAGGGATGGAAAATGAATATCCAAGGGCATTCAGTACTTAGGAAGGGCAGACACAATGAAGAAGGCAGCAGAGATGCGTTGCTTGTTAGAATGAAAAATAACTCAATACTGAGGAAGGATATTAGCTCTGAAGTTGTAGAATCTGTATGGATAGCACTGAGAAACAAAAAGAGGCAAAAAGCATTATTGGGGGTTCTTTACAGACCCCGAAACTATAGGAGAGCGATGTTGAGAATAGAACTAAACAGGAAATTATAAATGCTTGCAACAAAAGCAACAGCTGTAACTATGGGCAACTTTAATCTGCATATCAAATGGGAAAATTCAGTCAGTAACAATATTGTAGAGGGCCCAAGACTATGATGAAATGCGGAGGAGGCTCGAAGCACCGAATGGCCTACTCCTTCTCCTATTTCTTATGCTTGTGTGTATCTATTGCATGCTCAAATTTTTTGTTGACATCGAATTATCCCCATGCCTACATGAGTGCAACTCTGACAATACTCAAGAAGCTGGACACCATTCAGGACAAAGCAGCCCACTTGATTGACATCACGTCCAAACACATTCGGCCCCTCCACCACTGACACTCAGTAGTAGCAGCAGTATTTTCCATCCACAAGATACCCTGAAGAAATTCACCAAGCCTCCTCAGACTGCATCTTCCAAACACACAACCACTACCTTCTGGGACAAGGGCAGTCTCTGCAAACACTACCACTTGCAAGTTTCCATCCAAACTACTGACTATTCTGATGTGGAAATGTATCATCATTCCTTCATCATTGTCGTGTCAATATCCTGGAATTCTCTTCAACAGCATTGCTCGTCTAGCGACCATACATGGACTATAGCAGTTCAAGAATGCAGCTCACCCCAGTTTCTCAAGGGCAATAGACGCCCATGTCCCATGAGCAAAAGAAAAATGTGAAGCTAAGGCATTGGGCACTGTTGAAAGTTCTTCCAGGGTATTTTTTTTTTTAATTCCCTCATAGGACATGGATGTTGTTGGCTGGGCCAGCAACTATTGCCCTGGAGACTTGGGTGAAACATCCTGAATCGTTCCTATCCCACATGCTGTAGGTTGATCCACAATGCCCTGAAGAGGAGAATTCCAAGATTTTGACCCAATGACCATGGAGGAAAAGTGATACGTTTCCAAGTCAGGATGGTGAGTGGTTTGGAGGGGAACTTGCAAGTGCTGGTGCTCCCAGGACTCTGCTGCGCTACTCTTTCCAGATGGTAATGGTCACAGATTTGGAAGGTACTGTCTAAGGATCTTTGTTGAATTTCTGCAGGGCCTTTTGAAGACAGTACAAAGCTGCTACTGAGCATTAGTCGTGGAGCGAGTGGATGTTTGTGGATGTGTTACCAAACAAGCATGCTGCATTGTCCTGGATGGTATTCTTTATTGTTGTTGAAGCTGCACTCATCCAGTCAAGTGGGGAGTATTCCATCACACTCCTGATTTGTGTCTTGTAGACAGTAAACAGGCTTTGGGGAATCAGAAGTTGAGAGTGACTTGCTCTTGCAGCCACTGTGTTGATGGGGCGAATCCAATTGAGATTCGGGTCAATGGTAACTCTCAAGTAACTCCTAACTTACCAATTCAGTGATGGTAATGCCATTGAAAGTCAAGGAATGGTGGTCAGATTTTGTCTGGTATATATGTGTGGTATGAACACTACTTGCCACTTGTCAGCCTGAGTTTGGATGTTGTCCAGATCTTGTTACATTTGAACATGGACCACTACAGTATCTGAGGAGTCACAAATAGTACTGAACATTGTGCAATCATCGGCAAGTGTGGATGTGCAGAGGGATCTTGGTGTCCAGGTACATAGATCCCTGAAAGTTGCCACCCAGGTTGATAGTGCTGTTAAGAAGGCATACGGTGTGTTAGGTTTCATTGGTAGAGGGATTGAGTTCCGGAGCCGTGATGTCATGCTGCAACTGTACAAAACGCTAGTGCAGCCTCACTTGGAATATTGTGTACAGTTCTGGTCGCCCCATTACAGGAAGGATGTGGAATCATTGGAAAAGTTGCAGAGGAGATTTACCAGGATGTTGCCTGGTCTGGAGAGAAGGTCTTATGAGGAAAGACTGAGGGACTTGGGTCTGTTCTCATTGGAGAGAAGAAGGTTAAGCGGGGATTTAATAGAGACCTACAAAATGATCAGAGGATTAGATAGGATGGACAGTGAGAGTCTTTTTCCTAGGATGATGACGTCGGCTAGTACGAGGGGGCATAGCTGCAAATTGAGGGGTGACAGATTTAAGACAGATGTCAGAGGCAGGTTCTTTACTCAGAGAGTGGTAAGGGCATGGAATGCCCTGCCTGCCAATGTAGTTAACTCAGCCACATTCGGGGCATTTAAACAGTCCTTGGATAAGCATATGGATGATGATGGGATAGTGTAGGGGGATGGGCTTAGATTAGTTCACAGGGCGGCGCAACATCGAGGGCCGAAGGGCCTGTTCTGCACTGTATTGTTCGATGTTCTATGTTCTAAATATGCCCACTTATCAGCTTATGATGGAGGGAAAGCCACTGATGAAGTAGCTGAAGCTTATTGGGCCCAGGACACTACCCTGAGGAATCTTTGCAGACCGTTCCTGGAGTTGAAATAATTGATCTCCAACAACCTCAACCATCTTCCTATGTGCTAGGTGTGACTCCAACCAGTGCAGAGTTTGCCCCCAATACTCAATGATTCCAGTTTTGCTTGGGCAGCTGGATTAAATGCAGCCTTGATGTCAAGGGATATCACTTTCTCTTCACTTCTGGAATTCAGCTCTTTTGTCCATGTTTGAACCAAGGCTGTAGGAGGTCAGGAGCTGAGTGACCCTGGTAGAACCCAAACTGGGCATCACTAAGTAGGTGATTGCTGAGCAGGTGTTGCTTGATCGCACTGTGGATTCAGCTTTTCATCACTTAACTGATGATTCGATTGGACCTGCTTTTTGTGTACAGGAGATACCTGGGCAATTATCCGAATTGTTGAATAGATGCCATTCAACTTTTCTGAAAAAGCTTGGTTTAGGGAGCAGCAAGTTCTGGAGCACAAGTCTTCAATACTATTGTCAGAATATTTTCAAGGCCCATAGGCTTTACATTATCCAGTGCCTCCAGCCACTTCTTGGTATCATGGAGTGAATCGAACTGGTTGAAGACAGGTATCTGTAATGCTGGGGACCACTAGAGGAAGTCAAGATGGGTTATCCACTTTGCACATATGGCTGAAAATTGCTGTGAATGCTTCAGCCTGAGCACTTGCAATTATGCGTTGGGCTCTTCCATCATTGAGGAGCCTCCTCATCCAGTGAGTTGTTTAAATTGTACACCAGCATTCAATGACTCAATGGGACAAGACTGCAGAACTTAGATCAGATCATTTGGTTGTGGGATCACTTAGCTCAGTTCTGTCAATTGCTGCTCATGCTGTTTGGCATGGAAGTAGTCCTTTCGAGAGTTTCACCAGGTTGACACCTCATTTTTAGGTATGCATGATGCTGCTCCTGGCATGCTCTCCTGCACACACCATTGAACCATGGTCAATCTCTTGGCTTGAGTGAGGGAAATGCCTGGCCATGAGGATGCAGATGGTGTTGCTGTTGATGACCCACAGTGCCTCATGAATACAGGAGTCTTGAGTTGCTGGAGTTATTCAAATTTATCCCAATTAGCATGGTAAATGATAGTGCCACAGAATACAATGGAGGTAATTCTCAATTGAAAGTGGGATCTTGTCTCCACAGGACTGTGCTGTGGTCACTCTTACCAAAACAGTTCAGCCAGCAAATTGGTAAGGATGAGGTCAAGTATGTTTTTCCCTCTTGTTGGTTCCCTCACCAGTCTAGCAGCTATGAGCTTTAGGATCTGATCAGTTTGACCAGTTGTGATCTGCCAAGACACTCTGGGTGGGAGACTTCAATGTCCATCACCAAGAGCTTACTTTCACCTTTGCCATCTTAAGTGCTTCCTCCAAGTGTTGCTCAATATGGACGAGTACCAATTCATTAGTAGAGGGAGGATAGTATGTGGTAATTAGCAGAAGGTTTCTTTGTCCATATTTAACAAGAAGCAATGAGAGTTCATGGGGTCTGCAGTCAACGTTGAGGACTCGCAGGGCAACAACCCTCCTGACTATCTACCACCGTGCTGCCATGCATGCTCGATTTGTCCTTCTAGTCAGACATGATGCAACCAGGGATGGGGATGGCAGATTCTGGGACATTGCCTGTAAGGTCTTCTTCCATGACAATCAGTAGATCAGGCTACTGCTGGACTAATCTATTAGACAGCTCTTCCAATTTTGGTACTAGTCCCAGTTGTTAGTAAAGAGGACTTTACATGGTCAACAGGGCTATTTCTGCTGTTGCCTTTTCCAATGCCTATATCAATGCCAGATGGTCCATTTATTTCATTCTTTGAGTCTTCACAGCAATTGATACAACTGAGTGGCTTGGTTGGTCACTTCAGAACACAGCTGAAAATCAACCACATTGCTGACAGTCTGGAGTCACATATGGACCAGGCCATGTGAGGATGGCAGATTTCGTTCCCTGAAGGTCATGATCAATCAATCATTTACAGCATTTCATATCTCTTTTCCTCCTTCTCCACTATCAAAACCTCCATTTTATTTTGCACCAGACCCTTGTCTATATTAGAACGTTAAATTTAACATTTCCCAACACTTTTCAGTTCAGATGATGATTCCTATCGGACTTGAAACATTAACTCTTTCCACAGATGATGCAGACCTTTTGTGTCCAAGTTCTCCCAGTATCCTGGCCAATATTCAACCCTTAAATCAACATTACTATGAAACAATTATAAACAAATCCCTTCCCACAAAGGGCCAAGCAGCATCATAGGGGCAGGAAAACTTGACGTTTCGGGCCCAGACCCTTCATCAGGGTCTAGGCCCGAAACGTCAGGTTTTCCTGCTCCTATGCTGCTGCTTGGCCTGCTGTGTTCATCCAGCCCCACGCCTTGTTATCTCGGATTCTCCAGCATCTGCAGTACCTTTCATCTCTCACCCCTTCCCACAAAATATGGTTGACACCAAAATGCTTATCAATCCACACAGTTATGCAAATTACATGTCAAGTAGGGCTAGGTAACACATGCACACTTTTGCAGTCACCCACATCCCAAAAATTAAATTGTTCTTTCTGATTGTTGGTGAAACTTATCCTTCTATTATCAACGATGTCAAGAAAGAAACTGGTCATACTCAAGGTACAGAAGAAATTTTTAAAAATTGACATCTATTTGCAAGTTAGATAATAGATAGCACCTACCAGCAAGATTTTCCTAATAGTGATTACAATGCAAGTACTGATGCCTTTATCTGAATATTGAATATTGATGATACTGCAATTCAGAGAATGTGGTCTAAGTTGCTGCTGGTGCTAGTAACTACTTCTGCTCAGAAAACTGTTACAAGTCATCCATCTTTTGTCATCCTTACAGATCCACTCTGACATCAAGCATCAACTATGTCAAGGTTAATCCTT
This sequence comes from Ginglymostoma cirratum, assembly GCA_024137785.1. Classification (NCBI taxonomy): domain Eukaryota; kingdom Metazoa; phylum Chordata; class Chondrichthyes; order Orectolobiformes; family Ginglymostomatidae; genus Ginglymostoma; species Ginglymostoma cirratum. The sequence continues at coordinate 13,596,999 of JAHRHZ010000249.1, forward strand.
CATCTGCTGCCCTCAACTGTGCCCTCTAGAAGAGACGAGATCACACTGATGACCAGAGATTACTGGAGTGCCTGATTAGTACTCCCAAAGAGCTACTTGCCTTCAAGCAAACTTGACAAGGCTACACAAACAGCTCAATATCTATTTGATTTTCTTTTTCCCTGCAAAGTCATCACACCAGATTGTGTTCATTTCACATTGCGTTCATTACTGCTTAACTTCTTCTAAAATTATCTAGGTCAGCTATTTGATATAGTCACAGACTGAGTAATTCAATTTTTATTCAGCTTCATCAGTTTAACTAATGAGTTATTTAAATACCCACGTAATTTGCAAATGAAATTTGCAAATGAAATGACTGATGAAACAAAGAGCTGAATTTTTTTTAAAAAGACAGTAAAATAAGATAGGTATTTGAGAAAAATATTGAAAGATAATTTAAAAAATGGGCTTCAAACAGGTAATGATTTAGCTAGAACCAGCAGAGGCAGACAATGGCTCAAAAGGATTGTCTGTATTATCACTGATATAAATGTATGACAAAAATAATCTGTATTGCTACATGAACATTTCAAAGTTACAACATGATTATTGCTACTTATTTTATCTTGTGAAGAAAGGACTGCTTTATGTTAAAACATCTTCTTCAATTTTGGTGTAACTACGGGATCCAGCAGCAGATAGTTGTACAAGAATAGAGATCACAAAATTAATGTCAGTATTTCTGGAAGCACCGAAAGACTTGGAGATATTATCATTTATATTGTCCAAACTTTGTGCCACATCTGTTTTGACCACATTTCACAAAAAACAAAATTCAGAAAATACCACCAAAAAAATCTCTACAAACAAAGATAGTGCATGAGGCTTCATAATTTAATATTTTGTAAAGACTTACTGGATTGATACACAGAAAACAAATACACATCAGCAAATTAATGCAAGCATAAACATGGGAGTTTGTGTCAAGCACTAGAATTTCTTACATTGTAGTTTTGCAGTAAGTTGACTGCTTGGCTATAAATGACACAAGCACAGGATTCTGAAGTACAAGTACAGGATATAAAGACTTGCACAATATGTAGTCAAGAGTGGAAGGAGGCTGTAAGAACAGCCAGGGCAAGGTACCATGTTGACTTGTGAATTAGTTACATGCTTAGACACAGGGATTACTCTGCTGTCATGCTCTCAGATGAAAGAAAAATGGAGAAATGGTTTTACCATCTTGTGATTTGCTTAATGCTGCAAAGCAGAGATTTGGACCGAGGGCTAGACTATTACAGCCAAGTGAGCTTATAACCTTTAACCTTGTTTTGAGTCAATGAATAAGCAATAAATTTTGTTTTCAAACTGTCTTCAAAATCCAATTCCAAGTAAAATGTAAGCTTTGTTTTTAAAAAAAACAGTCAACAAATTTTGGGATGGTGGAAATAGAACTCAGCCTTCCCGAGAAGTCCAAACAGTTCTGAGGAAGGGTCACTTGACTTGAAGCATTAACTCTGATTTCTCTCCACAGATACTGCCAGACCTGCGGAGCTTTTCCAGCAATTTCTGTTTCTGTTTCTGATTTACAGCATCTGCAGTTCATTTTTTATCCCAACAGTTGAAGTTTTTTTCTAAAATCTAATTTAACCTTTGGTTTTCAATAGCATGAACAAATAAAGAAGTTGGGCCTCAATACTAGTGGTGAACAGAAAGATTTTGTTTTTGAAATATTGAATATCTATGGATATCTTAGTGCAGGACATGAATGCATGCACATAAAGACATATGAATTACGTACAGTAGATCATTCTGTCCCTCTAGCCTGTTCCACTTATTGATAAATTATAGTAACCTCAATTCTACATTCTAAGAATCTATCCACCTCTTTATCAAAAGTATTCAATAAACCGCTTCCATCACTGTCAGATTAACACAATTCCAAGATGCACAACCCTCAGAATATATCCTCCTAATCTCCGAAGTAAATGAGATGCCATGTCCATATGTGTCCCATAGTTCTAGTCTCTCCAAATGGGGAAACATCCTTTCAGCATCAATTAGATCAATTCTCCTCAGGATATGATGCGCGGCAAACAATTGTTGCAAACACTTCCAAACCCTCTAGGCACTAACCAATACAGACTCAGACTATATGACATTCCTTTACAAGATAAAGGCAACACCCATTGCAGGTATCAGTCTAATAAGTGCTCTCTGAATTGTTTCTAATTAATTTAAATCCTTCTAAAATAAGGAATATCAGATACAGGTACAAAGGGAACAAAATCAACAGATGCTACAGTGGACTACAGAAAGTGCAGCGGTGAACACAAGGCAGACATTGCTTGGAACTTAACGATTGTCAAGTACAACAATACCAGGCTGTTTTCTTCATAGATCTGCGGGGCAGCTCTCCCAATTTTGGCACAAGCATCTGCATGTTAGTAGGAAGACTTAAGACTTTGCAGGATCCACAGGAATAGATTATTTGTTGCAAATAGTCACTTTTGATCACTTCAATACCAGCTAGTCTGTCCGATTTGATTCCTTTATTTAGGCCTTGTGGCAATTTGATACAACCAAATGGCTTGCGAGGCCATTTCAGAGGGCAGTTAAGTCATCCATATTGCTTGGCTCTAGAGTCACATGCAGGCCAGACCAGGTAAGGAAACAGATTTCCTTCCTAGAAATGTCTTAGTGAATCAGGCTTTAAAAAAAAACAACACAGTGGTGGCCAATAGATGGAATTTTAATTCAGATTTTATTCAAGTTAAACATATTTTATATGTAAATTAGGAGCATGAGCTAGGGAAAGGGTCAGTCCACTCAAGGACTAAGGGGAGAATTTATGCATGGGTTAAAGCAAATGAGAGATCCTCAAGGAGTACATCACATTGGTATTCACCGAGAACGACATGGATAAAGCAAGGGCTTGTTCCAATTCTAGGGCATGTTGAGGAGGTATTGGGTTTCTTGAAAACCATTAAGGATCAATAACAGAATACAGAGGGAAAAGAGGGAGGAGACTTACTGGAGTTTTGAAGCTTTGTATCCTCTCTAGCCACAGGCAAGGTTCCAGGAGACTGGACAATAACCAATATTATTCCTTTGTTTATGAAGGGCCACATAGATAAACCAGGAAAGTATAGGCTGGTGTGTCTTACATCAGTGGTAAGGAAATTACTGGAAAAGATTCTTAGGGACAGGATTTACTGGCATTTGGAAAAGAATGGACTTATTTAGGACAGTCAGCACGGTTTTGTGTAGGGGAGTGCAGTGTATTTTGCCATTTTCAATGTTCAAAAACAAAGAGAGGCTGGCATTTAGAGTATTGTTCATAACTACTGAATATTTCAAAAGTGCTTTACAGCCAAATAAGCTAAGCTTATTTGCTAAGAAAAAAATTGAGAATAAAATGCCTTTTAAATACATCCTTATTTTGTTTTGCCCCAGATAGTTTTATTCCAACTGGAATCTTCCAATTTTTAGCCTAAACTGTGTGTTTATAAATGTGCTAGCTCACTGAAGATTGTTGAGACAATTATATTGCTTTTGCAAATCTTTCCACTGCTAGAAAATAATATTTACAAAGATCAATTTATGTACAAGATTTTGAATTTTAAATTTGAACCAGCCACTTTACGTTGGCATATTGTAATTTTTCACAGGCATTGTCAGATAATTTAACCATGTTTTATACAAATAAAATGTCACAGAATGGACAGTTTGATCAAAATGTTTTATTTATGTGGGGAAAAAGCACAAATAGATTTCCCTCCTTGAATTAGCAAGGGAATATACAAAATGGTATGGCACTAAATTACACATATCAGGGTCAATATCCAATTTGTGTTGATCTCGGTCTTGGCAATAGCACAGGCAATAAAACTGGCCTCTCAGGCTAGCCAAGGAAAGGAACACAAAAAACAGCCAGAGTTTTCTCATTTGCTCAAAATCCAGTGTTATTTACCATAAGTGTTTTTATCAACATTGGATGAGGAAAAGATTAGGCCAAGCAAAGTATCCAACACAATTAGTTTGTGGGACAGTTTTAAAAGTTTACAATTGAAGACAAAGTAAAATATATCTAAAACCAGATGCATAATTTTCAGCTTCTCCACTTGAGGGTTCATCAGGTTGTGTAATCATGCAACCTGGCTGGAATCTGACGATGTTACACTCAATTGATCTCACTGGAATGAATGAGTAACCCAATCTACCAAGATACCAACTGTAGTGATTGGAACCAGGTGGACCACATTAACTACAAGGTTCTTGATTGGGGTTGTTAGCCTGGGCCAATCAGGAAAGCCTTGACTAACTAGTATAACCAGGAGATTAGAGTTTCTTTGATTGAGGACTGACTCCGAGCTGGCTGGCCACAGTCAGTATACTGTGCACTAGTAAATAGGGGGTGGGAGTGACTTGATGACAGGACACCGGCCTCTGTGCAATTATTTCACCAAGCAACATAAACCGAAAGTTAACTTTGAATAAAGACCTATCTACAACAAAAGTACAATACATTACAGAGAAAAATAATCGATAACAAAACCTGCTACTACAATAAAGACAACTGATCTCTCTGCATGAATTGGAACAAGAAAGAGAAGAGAATTTATACTTAGTAACAGGGACATGATTAGGATACAAAATAAATATTTTACATTTGTCTTTACCATGAAGATGATGCAGTCAGAATCAGAGTGAATCACATGGTAGTTAAAATAGTGACCAAGATTAAAAAACAATTTTAGAAAGTATTAATATAGATTTGGACGAGATAGGGTGCATCAAATGATGCTGAGAAGCATGGGCAGAACTAGATGAGGTACTGCACATAATCCTTTAAGACGCGGTTGGTGTCAAACTGGAGAACAGGAATTATTACTTTTGTTCAAAAAACAATGTAATAATTAGACCAGCAACCACAGAGTAACTTTGGTAAAGGGAATGTTTTCAGAAAAATAATCTGGGAAAAAAATTAACACAGTCTCTCGGACCAACATAGACTGCTTAAGGAAAGCCAGCACAAATTTTCCAAGTCAGGTTGTGTTTAATTAACTTGATTGAGATTTTTGATGACAATTTATGAGAATAATGTAGTTAGTGTAGACATCCAAAAGGCATTTGATAAGCTGCCACATAACAGGCTTGGCAACAAAGTTAAAGCCTTTAGGGTTACCATTCAGCAGTAATCTCACTAGACAATCCATATAATTACTGTGACTACAAAAGAACATCAGCGATCTAAAATACCAAGGAAGCAACTCACCTGCAAGTCAGAAGCGTGATAGAATACTCTCCACTTGCCTCCTTGAATACTATTTTAACACCACTCGAGGCTCAGTATCATGCAGGACAAAGCAGTTCCTGTGATCAGCACACCATCCACTGCCTTCAATATTCATATCTTCTGTCTACTCTCATCATCAGTCAAGTGCTATCAAGCAACACCTGCTTAGCAATAACCTACTAACTAACATCAGGTTGGTTTCGGCCAGGGCTGCTCAGCTACTTGCTTTATTACAGCCTTGATTCAAACATGGACAAAAGAGCAGAGTGTGACAGCCCTTGACATCAAAGCTGCATATGACTGATGTGGCATCAAGGAGCGTTAGCAAAACTGGATTCAATGGGAAATCAGGCCGCAAACTCCCTGCTGTTTGGAGTCATATCTGGCACATTGAAAAATGGTTGTGGTTATTCAAGATCAGTCAGCTCAGCTCCAAGGCATCACTGCAGGAGTTCCTCAGGGGACTGTCCTCGACCAACCATCTTCAGCTGACTCATCAATTCTGCCCAACATAAGGTTAGAACTGGGGATGTTCACAGATGATTGCACAATGTTCTGCAAAATTGATGTCCCCTCAGATACTGAAGCAGTCCATCTTCAAATGCAACCTGACCTGGACATTATTCAGGCTTGTACTGACAAGTGGCAAGTGACATTTGCACCACACAAATGCCAAGCTACGACCATCTTCAATAAAGAGACAACCTAACCATGGCCCTTTTGAGATTCAATGGCGTTACCATCACTGAATTCCCCACTACCAACATTTTGGGGGGGTTTTCATTGACCAGAAATTCAACTGGACTTGCCACTTAAACATGTGGCCACGACAGTAGGTCAGAGGCTAGAAATACTGTGGCAAACAACTCACCTCCTGACTCCCCAAAACCTGTCCATCAACAAAATGGCAAAAGTCAGGAGTGTGATGGAATACTCCCTAGTTACCTAGGTGAACAACAACATTCAAGAAGCATGACACAATCCAGGACATAGCAGCCCCACTTAATTAGCAACATGTCCACAAACACTAGTCCTATGTTAAATCGCAAACAATTTATGAAGTTCCACTAAAGCAACTCACCAAGCACTTTATTCTAGACATCTAGCCTTCACCATCTAGGAGGGATTATGTCACTGAACATGGGAACAGCAGCATTTGAAAATTCCTCACAGCCAGAATTCAACATGACTTTGAAGTATTTCACTGTTATTGCACGGTCACTAAATCAAAAACATGGAACTCAGCGCTATAGGTATATTAACGCCAGTGGCTCAAGAAGGCCATTCACCACCAGCACCTGAAAGGCAACCACAGATGGACAATGCTAGCCTTGCTAGCGACATTAACATCCAACAAAGAAAACTGTTGCCTTCCCATGTGACTTTTCCAGCCTTACCACGTCCAACACCATTCCCAAAGGGATGCTGAACAAGGAAGTGATCATGAACATTTATAGCATACTGGTTCAGATCCAACAGACAATGGATTTGTAGTTATTAGACTCTGCATTCCAGACTTTCTGTCATTGTCGGATTCGAACTCAGGTACCCAGAACATTACCTGGGTCTGTAGGTAAACAGTCCAGTGATAATATCACTCAGGCAACATCTCTCCTTTATAAACTTCTATAAAGGTTACCCCTCTATCTCCTACGCGCCAGTAAAGAATGTTCCAGCCTACCCAGTTTCTCCTTAACTCAAACTCTCCAGTTCTGGTAACATTGTTTTATGTTTTTTTAAACAATTTCTCCCATTTAATAATATCCTTCCGAGAGCAGGGTGACCAGAACTGAACATCGTACTCCAAAAGTGGTTCACCAATTTCCTGTACAATTGCAATCTGATGTTCCAACTCCTGTACCCAACAATCTGAGCAATGAAGGCAAGTGTGCCAAAAGCCTTCTTTGTCACCCTGTTTACATGCGACGCAACTTTCAAAGAAGTACGTACCTGAACCTCAAGGTCTCTCTGTTCAACAACACTACCGAGGACCCTCTCATTACCTTACCAAAATGCAACACCTCATGTTTATCCAAATTAAACTCCATCTGCCACTCATGAGTCCATTGGACCAATTGATCAAGATCCCATTGTAGTCCTGGAGGTAACCTTCTTCACTGTCCACTATACCACCAATTTTGGTGTCATCCACAAACCTAGTAACCAAGCTTCCTAAATTTCCATCCAAATCATTTATATAAATGTCAAGCAAAAGTGGATATCGCACCAACCCTGGTGGAACACCAATGCTTACAGGCCTCTATTTAGAAAAACGCCCTCCACAACCACTTTCTGTCACCGACCGTCAAGCCAACTTTGTCACAACAAACATTGACTAAAAGGAGAGGAAATCATAGGGAAGAATTCCCAAACATAGAATTGTACGTTACAGAAAACGCCCTTCAACCCATCTAGTTTGTGCCAGGAAAAATACAGGACTACCTACACTACTTTCCCATACTAGGCCCATAGCTTTGAATGTTATCACACATCAAGCGCTTATCCAAGCACTCATTAAAAGTTGACGTTACCTGCCTCAAATACCCACTCTCACAGTGCATGCCACAACTCTACAACCCTCTGGGTGAAAACAGAATTCCTCCAATCTCCTCAAAATATTCTGTCTTTCACCTGAAAAGCGTGTCCCCTTGATTCTGACCCTCTGAATAGGGAAACAGCTGCTTCCTATTTACCCTATCCATGCCCCTCAATCAAGATCCCCCTCAACCTTCTCTGTGCCAAGAAAAACAACACAAGCTTATCCAGCCTCTTCTTTTCAGTTGGAATGCTCAATCCCTGGCAAGAACCTTGTGAATCTTCTCTACACTCCTTCCAGTGCAGTCACATCCTTCCTATTAGTGTGGTGATCAGAACCACACATAGTACTCCAGCTGCGTATTCACGAAAATTCTGTATAGCTACAAACTAAACTGTATGCTGTACTCGGCAAGAAAGAGGAAGCTGCCCTCTACCATTTTGCCAAGTTTGAAACATCCCACACCGACAGTCCATTTGTCCTCTGGTATCAGTAAGCCATCCCCAATCATCACCACCATATTTTACTTTAATCTAAGTAACAAGTGTATTATATCAAAACTACTGCTTCTTAAACAATAGATTATTAGGAAATTATTTCTAAATCTTCGGCTGCCTATATTAGGTAATTGTAAAAACGAAACTTTAAAATCAACAAGATTGGGGAATAATGGGAAATGAGGAAATAGTAGACGCTTCAGGCATTCTCATAAAAAGTCACTAGAACTGAAACATTGACTCTCTTTCTCTCCAGAGGTTGCCAGACCTGCTTAGTTTCTCAAAGGCAATTTCTGTTTTTGATCAAGATTTCCAGCATCCACAGCTCTTCGTTTTATTTAAGATTTGACGGTTTTGCGTTTACCTTCACAGTAGAAGACACAAGAAGAATCCGAAGAATTGAAAAATCAACGGACAGAGGATCTGAAAACAATGACTATCACTGGACAAAAAAAAGTAGTAGCTGGAATGAATGAGACCGTAAATTTACATAACCCCTGGACCTGATGATCTCTGCCCTAGGGTCTCAGGGGAAGTGGATGCAGAGATAACGGGAACATTGTCTGTCATCTTCCACCAATTCCCAATATTTTTGAAAGAATCTATTAAAATGGAAAACAGTAAATGTTACACCTCTATTCGAGTAAAGAGGGAGACAGAGAGCAGGAAACTGTAAGCCTGCTAACCTAACATCTAAAGTTGGGAAATGCTGGAATCTATTCTTAAGGAAATAGCAGCAGCACATTTAGAAAATAATATAATTTAGTTGTTGCTGCTTGACTGAATGAAAGTCTGAAAGTCAGAACAGTTCTGAGAAATGGTCACCGGACCCAAAACATTAACTCTGATTTTTTTTCCACAGATGTTGCCAGACCTGCTGAGCTTTTCCGGCAACTTCTGTTAACCTGTAACTGTATTTCACGGTTATTGATCCTTTTGTAGTTCAGCCCACTAGCTGGTGAAAACTTCATCTCTGCCTTTCCCATTTTCATACTTGAATATTCCAATAATTTCATGACCAATCCTCAGATCACCACACTGTGAAGTTCAATTCATCCCAAAGTTTTGCTGTCAGTACAAAAACATGAAATTGCTGGAAAAGCTCAGCAGGTCTGCCAGAACTGAGGACATTGGAGAGAAATCGGAATTAACGTCCTCAGTTCTGGTTGACCTGCTGAGCTTTTCCAGCAATTTCTGTTTTTGTTGCGAATTTTCAGCATCTGCAGTTCTTAGTTTTAAAAAAAAACAATCAGTATCCTATTCAATGTTAATCCTATCATCCTTATCGACACTTGAAGGAGTTCCTGATATCCAATTCAAAATTCACATTTGCGCTTAAATCTTCAACAGGCACCTTAATGAGACCGACTCCACTAACCTCTCCAGCAATGCATTCCATGCCCCTACCACTCTGAGTAAAGAACCTACCTCTGACTTCTCCCCTATATCTACCACCACTCACTTTAAAACTATGCCCCCTCGTAATAGCTACTCCACCCTAGGAAAAAGTCTTTGGCTGTCCACTCTATCTGTACCTCTGATTGTTTTGTACACCTCTATCAAGTCACCTCTCATCCTTCGTCGTTCTAAAGAGAAAAGCCCTAGCTCTCTCAACCTTTCCTCGTAAGACCTGCCCTCCATTCCAGGCAACATCCTGGTAAATCTCCTCTGCACCTTTTCCAACGCTTCCACATCTTTCCTGTAATGAGGCGACCAGAACTGGACACAATACTCCAGATGTGGCCGAACCAGGCTTTTGTATCGCTGGAGCATAACTTCACGGCTCTTGAACGCAATCCCTCTATTAATGAAAGCTAACACATCATATGAATTCTTAACTACACTATCTACCTGGGTGGCAGCTTTCAGGGAACTGTGGACATGAACCCCAAGATCCCTCTGCTCCTCCACACTGCCAAGAATCTTTCCCTTAACCCTGTACTCTGCTTTCAAAGTTTTTCCTTCCAAAATGAATCACTGCACACTTTTCAGGGTTAAACTCCATCTGCCACTTCTCAGCCCAGCTCTGCATCCTATCAATGTCCCTTTCTAACTTAGAACAGCCCTCCGTACTATCCACAACTCAACCCTCCTTCGTATCGTCCGCAAACATACTAATTCACCCTTCCGCTCCTACATCCAAATCATTTACAAAAATCATAAATAGAAGAGGACCCAGAACAGATCCTTGTGGTACGCCACTTGTAATTGAGCACCATGTTGAATATTTTCCGTCCACTACTACCCTTTGTTTTCTAAGGGTCAGCCAATTCTGAATCCAATCTGCCACATTTCCCCCTATCCCATGCCTCCATACCTGGATCCCATGCACAGATCAGCCTACCATGAGGGGTCTTATCAAAAGCCTTACTAAAATCCACGTAAATAACACCAATACCCTACCCTCAATCATCTCCGTCACCTCCTTGAAAAATTCAATCAAGTTAGTATAAAAGTTGGCAAGTCATGTTACAGCTGCATAAAACTTTAGTTAGGCCACATAGCGAATATTTTGTGCAGTTTTGGTCATCACACAATAGGAAGGATGTGGAGGCTTTGGAGATGGTGCACAAGAGGTTTACCATGATGAGATAGTAGGAAGGGTCTAGACCAGCAACGTCAGCTTTCCTGCTCCTCTGATGCTGCTTGGCCTGCTGTGTTCATCCAGCTCTACACCTTGTTATCTCAGGTTTACCATGATGTTGCCTATATTGGAGTATATTCACTCTAAGGACAGGATCAACAAACTGGGATTGTTTTCCCGAGAGCACTGCAGGCTGAGGGGCAACCTGATGGAAGGATATAAAATTATGACATAGATAGAGTAGATTGTCAGTCCTTCTCCCAGGGTGGAAATGTCAAATACTAGGGGCAAGGTGAGAGGGAAAAAGTTTAGGGGAGATGTGTGAGCAAAGATTTTTTTTATGTGCTTGGAACTTGCTACCAGGGAAGGTGGTAGAAGCAGACATATTAGCAAAGTTTAAGAGACAGTTAGACAGACATGAACAGGCAGGGTATAGAAGGATATGGGCCATGTATGAACAGAGCTTCACCACTCAACTAACTGCAGATGAACAATACCTATACATCCCAGAACTCTGCCCTGGAACTGACCATAGCACAATACCCTCCAGGATTCAATACCACACCACACCCAGCCCCTGCCAGACTGCAGCACCATGCCCCAACCCGACCTGACCACAGCACACAACACCCCCCTGACAGACCATAACAACTTCACTACACAGACTGAGGCACACCTTTCCCCAACTTTAGTATTCCTTCCTTTCACTGCTTTTGTGTTTCCATGCAGTTCAGACAATGCCACTCAGTTTCTTGCTTTCACGGTTCCATATGCATCGGCCACGTACAGCCCTTTGCAACAGGTGCGAAAGTCTTCCATTCAAGTATAAGCTGCCCCCGTTTATTGTGTGTGCTAAAGCCTACCCTAAGCCAGACGCTGCCTCCTGACTGCCTCGTACCTGTTGGGATTGGAGAGGACACATGGAGACTGGCCACCTGCATCCATTTCAACTGCAATAAGAGCACAAGTGGCTCCAAACAGGATTCAAAGCTGTATCAGTATAAGGTCTTAGCAGAAACTATTTACCAAAGTGGATGAAGTGCAACTCACCAGGTGCGGATCTCCCTGGTTTCTGAAGTGTCAAGTTTTTCAATTGGGGAGAAGTGACTTAGGAATGTTAATGCCAATTAAATGTTGGCATTAATGAGATGCAAATGCATACAGATTGGGCTCTTGCTACCTGTTGGAGTGATACTCAATTTATTAAGGAATACTTATGCTGTGACATTTTTCTCAATTGCCAAAATCTGATTATTTTGCCTCTTGCCTGAAGTTCACCTGCCCACCTTGCTTCTCACCATGGTGGGACTGAAAAATCCCATTTATTGTACATTCTTCCAGTCCTTCACCCTGCTGTTGGTAGCCATGATTTCATCCAATTAGGCTTAGATCATCTTTTGGAATTAAGACGAGCACTTCTGCTCTTTCTTATCCCACTTTCCCATCTGAGCTTCCAAAAAAAAAAAGCAATTTCTACACAGCACCTTTGCTTTCCTACCAGTAAATCTGGTCGGATTGTGTTTGAATACATCCTGACTGGTTTTGTCCTTGCAATTCAGTGGTCTGTTTAATCTACAAACCCTATTCTGATGTAGCCCCATTAATGTTAATGTTTGGGAGTTAAAATATATCCCATGATTGTAAACGAAACTATATTCTGAAATTCTATTCTAAACTTAAAGCTTAACTTTTTAAAGTTTTCTTTTAGGTGGCACTCATAAAAATGCATAGAAGGAACAGAAGGTGATCATTTATTTTCAGATGGTCTCGAGAACTTGTTATCATTTGTGCTAATTTCTCCTAAAACTGCCCAGCAACAAATAGGAACAAAGAGAGAGATTTGAACAGTTTTGACATATTTCCATGAGTTACAGGCACCATCTTAATACCACTTTATTTTGCAGGGATCAATAAATCTACAAGAATTAATCTGGTCTCCTCAGTACCTATCAAGAACTTGCATAGAGATTAAATTAGATATAGATTTTCTGAAGAAGGGTCCCGACCCGAAACTTCAACTTTCCTGCTCCTCTGATGCTGCCCGGCCTGCTGTGCTCCTCCAGCTCCATACTGTGTTATCTTGAGATTAAATTGTATTTATTTTGTTCCTTAAAATCAGAATGAAGAACTAAACATGATGAAATTGCAATTTTGTTCTAAATTTATTCACTCACAGGATGTGAACATTGCCAACTGGGCCAGTATTTATTCCCCATCCCTACCTTGAGAAGGTGCCACTGAGCAGCCTTTTCATAATGCTGCAGTCTATTTGATGTGGGTATGCACAATGTCATTAGCAAGGGAGCTCAGCATTCGTAACAAATATAAAAAGAAAGACATAATGAAAATAACACCACCTTCCACATGAATCACCTGGCAGCTAGAAATGGCCAGCAAACATGGTGCAGGAAAAGATCTCCCTTGTCAAATTCATGTACGTCCTGTCAAATCCTTTGGATGACAAATAGAACAATTCAACCAATGGATTACTTTTGAAGAGCAGTTACTGCTTATTGGAGCAAATGTAGCTCTCAAATTACAAACAGCTAAAATGATCGGTTAATCTTGCAATAGCAGAGGCCTGATCATTTGTCAGAACACCAAGAGAACTCCCTCCCCACCAGTGTTATTAACTGACCTAAGCAGGTAGTGTAATCAGCAGCACAAACTTTACATATTGAAGCCGACCACCTGTCAAACTAAAAGTATTATTGAATACGGGTGGCACGGTGGCTCAGTGGTTAGCACTGCTGCCTCTCAGCGCCAGGGACCCGGGTTCGATTTCAGCCTCGGGTGTCTGTCTGTGTGGAGTTTGCACATTCTCCCCGTGTCTGTGTGGGTTTCTTCCGAGTGCTCCGGTTTCCTCCCACAGTCCAAAGATGTGCAGGTTAGGTGGATTGGCCATGCTAAATTGCCCGTAGTGTTCAGGGAGGCGTAGGTTGGGTGGGTCTGGGTGGAATGCTCTGAGGTTCGGTGTGGACTTGTCGGGCCAAAGGGCCTGTTTCCACACTGTAGGGATTCTATGATACTAACTATTAACCTATCCTGATCACTTATTTTGTGTCTCAATGTCCTTTTCTTTAAAAAAAAAAGAAAAGATCACAAGCAAATTCCAAATCTAATACTTTAGAGGGAAGCAGAGTTGGAGTGGTAATGCCACAGGACTAGCAATTGAGAATTGCACATTCACACTTGAGGAACAGATTCAAATCACATCATATCAAATGGTGAAACTAATCGAATAAAATCTGGAATAAAAAGCAAGCCTCATGGTGACAATGTAAGTTCTGCCCATTGCTATAAACCCATCTAGTTCACTAGTTTCCTTTAGGGAAGGAAATTTGCTATCCTTACCTGACTCAGCAATGTAGTTGAATCTTAACTGTCTTCTGAGCAATTAGGGATAGGCAGTATGAGCTAGCCAGCAACTCCCACATCTCATGTATAAAAGAAAGTTGCACCCTTGAATCTCGAGGTACACCAATTACAAACTTTGTCCAATAGCATCCAAAAGTCTAATCATTTGTTGTATGAGTGAACTTTATCTAACTATCCATCAGCTGTACACTGCAGAGAGAGTTTATCAGGCTTAAGTATAATCTTTGGTTACACTGCCATCAACAGTAAATTGTATTGAACTGCAGCAGGTACTTAAAAATCATTGATAACAAGGCGTGGGGCTGGATGAACACAGCAGGCCAAGCAGACATCCAGCCCCACACCTTGTTATCTCGGATTCTCCAGCATCTGCAGTACCTTTTATCTCTGATACACTTAAAAATCATTTTCTGCTTCGGATAACAATGACCTCAAAGAGAGTTAATTGCATGCCTGCCTATATAAATCCATCTTTTGATTTACCAGCAAAATGTAAACTAATACAGTTAGATGTCAAAATAAATATATACTATTCTTTTGAAATTGATACCAGAATTTCATACAAAAATTACTCGAAAATGATGCCCTACAGCATCTCCAATTGCACTGAAAAAGCTACTGCTGCACTTTGTTTTCACTTAAGATTATTTTAACTGCTCATATAATATGTCAGTTAAAGCACAAAATTCTACATCTTGGGTAATATTGCAAAAATTGTCACCCTACCAAGTATTATAAAATTTCTGTTGATTCAACTTGTGGTAATTGTGAATCAAATTCTCTGCACCATCTTTAGACGGTCATTGCACATATGATCTTTGCTAAGTATTCAATACATGCAAATCTCCTGCGTGGGATGTTGGGCTATGGTCAGAGTGTAAAGTCTTGTCAGTTATTCCTCACTGACCCAGGAATGAGGTCTGTACCGCAACCCCTGTACACCGGTTCAGCTCTAAGATCCTTTCTTTCATAACTTTAAGAGACTTTCATAACCACTCCTGAGTTTTTCTATCTTTTCATTTTTTTCACACTTTTTCATGCAGTTGAATCCAACCCCACAGATGTTAACCTGTTGCTTGCTTTCCTGTTGGCCATTATACTTCTTGGTATTTTACCCTTCCCTTCCACCCCCAACATTCTGGTTTAAAGGTCCTGTTGACTATCCTATTTACCCTTTTTGTTAGAACACTGGTCCCAGCTTGGTTCAAGTGGAGTTGGTCCTAAAGGCACAGAGCCAATACTGATGCTAGTGCCCCATGAAAAGGAACCCCTTGTTCCCGCACCACTCTTTTAGCCATGCGTTTACTTCCCTTATTCTCGTGTCCCTGTGCCAATTTGCACATGGCTTGGGTAGTAATCTGGAGATTACACCCGTTGAGGACCTGTTCTTTAATTTAGTTGCTGATAATCCACAAAAAAGGTCCTCTTTCCTCATTTTGCCTATGTTGTATGCACTGACGTGGACCACATTAGCTGGGTCCTCTCTCTCCCTCCCTCTCCAATGTCCTTTCAAGTCGATCAGAGATGTCCCTCAGCCTGCCACCAAGCAGGCAACATACCATGCAGAACTCTCAATCCTACTTACAAAGAATGCTAGATAACAAGCATGGGGCTGGATGAACACAGCAGGTCAAGCAGCATCATAGGAGCAGGAAAACTCGACGTTTCGGGCCTAAACCCTTCATCAGAAATGGGGGAGGGGAAGAGGGTTCTGAAATAAACCTCAGGGAATCTCTCTCCCACTGCACCCTCTCTCCCTATTTATTTCAGAACCGTCTTCCCCTCCCCCATTTCTGATGAAGGGTTTAGGCCCGAAACGTCAAGTTTTCCTGCTCCTATGATGCTGCTTGACCTGCTGTGTTCATCCAGCCCCATGCTTGTTATCTCGGATTCTCCAGCATCTGCAGTACCTTTTATCTCTGATACAAAGAATGCTATCTATTCCCTTAATTATAGAATCTCCTGCAACTACCACCTATCTTTTTGCACCCCCTCTTGAATGGCCTCCTCTACCACAGTGCTGTGGTCAGCTAGCTTATCCTCCCCACAGCTCTGCTCTTCATCCACACAGGGAGCAAGTACCTCATACTTGATGGGCAAGATCAAGAGCAGAGCCTCCTCTGTTCCTGAATACAGGATCCCTCACTTGCAGTCATACTCTGCTGTCTCTGTTGACCAAATTTGAGATACTTAATCTACGAGGTGTGACTGCCTCCTGAAATGGGCGAAGCATAGGCAAATGAGACTGGTTCAGTTGAGGAAACTTCCTCAGCATGGACAAGTTGGGCCAAAGGGACTGTTTCCGCACTGTGTGACTTCTAGGATTCTACTAAAGGAAGTGGCCTGGGAATATTAGATACATATGGTGGTGATCTTCCAAAATGCTAGAGAGTCTGGAATAGTTCCTGCAGATTGGAGTGTGGCAAATGTAATCCCATTAATTAAAAAATGGAGGGAGAAGAAAAGAAGGCAGAATAACAAACCAGTTAGTCTCACATCAACGGTGGGAAAAATAAAATGCATTTTAAAGGCATGATAACATAACATTTGGAAAACATTAATGGGATTAGACAAAACCAGCATGTGTTTATGAAAAGCAACTTTTAGAAAGAACAACATAAGAACATAAGAAACAGGAGCAGGAGTAGGCCATCTGGCTAGTTAAGTCTGCTTGCCTTTCAATACGATCACGGCTAATCTTTTCATGGACTTAGTTCCACTTAACCACCCGCTCACCTTAACCTTTAGTTCATTTACTCTTCAAACATCTATCAAACGTTGCCATAAAAACATTCAATGAGGTAACCTCAACTGCTTCACTGGGTAGGGAATTCCACAGATTCGCAACCTTTTGAGTGAAGGAGCTCCTCCACAACTCAGTCCTAAATCTGCTTCCCCTTATTTTGAGGCTATGCCTCCAAGTTCTAGCTTCACCGACCAGTGGAAACAACCTACCTGTTTCTATCTTACCTGTTCCCTTCATAATTTTATGTTTCTTTCAAACGCACTTTTTTTTTCTAATTCCAGTGAATATAGTTCCACTTTTACTTAATCTCTCCTCATAAGCCAACACTCTCAGCTCCTGAAATCAACCTAGTGAACCTCCTTGGCACCCTCTCCAGTGCTAGAATATTCTCTCTCAAGTAAAGAGACCAAAACTGCTCACAGTACTCCAGGTGTGGCCTCACCAGCACCTGATACAGGTACAGCATAACCTCCCTGTTTTTAAACTCCATCTGTCTAACAATGAAGGGCAATGTTCCATTTGCCTTCTTAATTACCTGTTGCATCTGCAAACCAAATTTTTGTGATTCATGCACACGCCCAGGTTCCTCTGCACTGCAGCATGCTGCAATTTTTCACCATTTAAATAATAGTTCCTTTTGCTGTTATTCCCACCAAAATAGATGACCTCATGTTTACGAACATGGTACATTCCATTGACCACACCCTTGTCTACTCATTTAACCTCTCTATATCCCTCTGCAGACTTTTTGTCCTCTGCACACTTTGCTCTACAACGCATCTTGGTATCATCTATGAACTTTGGACAACTACATTTGGTTCTCAACTTTAAATCATTTATGAAAATTGTAAACAATTACAGTCCCAACGCTCAGAGATAGCAAGAACTGCAGATGCTGGAAACAGAGACAACACAGTGTGGAGCTGGAGGAATACAGCAGGTCAGGCAGCAACAGGCAAGTTGACATTTCAGGTCAGGACCCTTCTTCAGAGCTGGGGAGGGGGAAGGGAGCTGGGAAATAAAGAGAGGGTGGAGGGGTGGGGCTAGGGAAAGGTAGGTGGCATTCTAATAGGTGAGGGCAGGCAGGGGCTAGTGGAGATTGGTCAGTGGGAAGGGCAGGGCAAATAGGTGGGGAAGATGACGGGCAGATTGTGTCAGGTCAAGGACACAGGGATGAGAGGGTGGGTTGGATGTGGGATGAGGCTGGGGTGGGGAGATTTTAAAACTGGTGAATTCTGTGTTCAGGCCATTGGGCTGTAGGCTCCCGAAGTGGAATATGAGGTGCTGCTCCTCCATTTTGTGTGCGGCACCATTGTGGCACTGTAGGGAGGTCATCAAAAGGGAGTGGGAGGGGGAGTTAAAATAGTTGGTGACTGCAAGGTGTTGTTGATTATCGCAAACAGAGCACAGACGTTCCCCGAAACAGTCCCAGAGTCTACACCTGGTCTCACCGGTATAAAAGGAGGCCACGTCAGGAGCAGTGGATACAGTAGACAAACGTATCATTCTCCACCACTTCCACCACCTATAATCTGACCCCACAATCAAAGAGATATTTCCCTCCCCACCCCTATCTGCCTTTCGTAGGGACCACTCAGTCTGCGACTCCCTCATTGGCTCCACACTCCCCACTAACCCCAGCATACCTGGCACCTTGCCCTGCAACTACAGGAAATGCTACACCTGCCCTTACACCTACCCCCTTATCTTCATCCAAGGCCCAAAGCAAACTTTTCGTATCCGACAGGGGTTCAGCTGTACATCCTCCAAACCTGGTCTACTGTTTCCGTGAGCTTGAAAATATTAACCTATCTCCTTCTTCACTATCTGTTGTGCTTCTCCCTCATTTTCCACCCTGTTCTGTTTTCATATAACATTCGTCCTACATCACTAAAATGTTTAAAATATTTTATTTTCTTTTATGACTTCTGACATTTTAACTCTATTTACCAATTTATTGAATAGGAAGGGTTCAGAGGAATATGAGCCAAATGGTGGCAATTGGGACTAGATTAATTCAGAATATCGGACCAGTATGGACAAGTTGGACTGAAGGGTCCATTTCCAGCTGTACAACTCTATGACTATTATGTTCTCTAACCGTTCTCTCATCTCACTGTTTTAAAATAAGTTCCACTGTTATATTACAAAATCAGTTACATTATTTTTATTATCAAGCAGATATCTTCTAGTCTATGAAACATTTTAATCAACAGAGCTAAAGTACTTCAGATCTCTATAACTTCAACCCCTCAGGGTCACTGCTAAAATGCCACTGAGATAGATTTTCCCAAAATTCCAATTTAAATATATTACATTGACAAATAGCAGCTTTACAAATTGTTCTTTTTGCAGAAAAATAATTAAAGCCATCCATAATTTTCAGCATTCCATTCTCTGGTTTTCTCCTTACATGTTCAAAAATTATCCATTTCTGTGCTTCATTATGATAGTTTGTAAAATTTACTAGCTGATAGTCAGCCCTTTTTATAGGACCATAGGACTTCAGAGCAGAAGTAGGCATTTGGCCCTTTGACCTTGCTTTACCATTCCAGAAGATCATGGCTGATTGGTTTGGGGTCAGTACCACTTTCTTGACTGCACCCTATAACACTAGTCTCCATTGTCTATCAAAAATCTGAGCCCCGAATAAATTTAAAGACCCAGTCTTATTACCTTCTGAATCACAGAATTTGGGGAAAATTATTCCTTACTCCAACAACAATACTCAAACAAAATATTTCTCTGCATCTGTCATAAAAAGACTACTTTTAGACTTAAACTACATCCCATAGTTTTAAGCCACCTCACAAAAGGAATGATTTGAGTGAACCTTTGAATTGTTTCTAAAGCAATTACATATTCTTTCAAAGAACAGCAAAGCTGTACATTATGCTCCAGCTGCAATCTCCCCACCATTCTGTATGGGAGGAGCCTGAGGGGTGACTGTACAGAGGTTTTTAAATTAAGAAGGGCATTAATAAGGTGAATAGACTCGGTCTTTTGTCCAAGGTAGGGGAGCCTACAACTATAGGGCATAGGCTTAAAAGTTAAGAGGGGAAAGATATAAAAGGGATCTGAGGGGCAACATTTTCACACAGAGGGCACTGCGTATATAGAACAAGCTGCCAGAGAAAGTGGTAGAGGGCAATACAATTACAACATTTAAAAGACATTTGGACAGGTGCATAGATAAAAATAGTTTAGGGAATATGAGCCAAGTGCAGGCAAATGGGACTAGTTCAGTTCAGGAAGCCTGGTCAGCATGGATGAATTGGGTTAAAGGGTCGGTTTCCTTGCTATATGACTCTAGGGCTGCAGTAAAAGTCTATACCTTTACATTCCATTCCACTGGCAACAAATGAATATATTCATTTTGCCAGATCGCTTGTTGTACTTGCATGTTAACTTTATAACATTCGCTCATTAGGAGATAGAGAGCCCCCTGTACCGTCAAGTCCTGCGATCCCTCAGAGACATACAAATGCACAGCACGGAAACATATGGTTCAGTCAAACTCAGCCATACTGATCAGATATCCTACATTAATCTGGTCCCATTTGTCGGCATTTGGCCCATATCCCTCTAAACCCTTTCTATTCATATACCCATCCAAACACCTTTTAAATGCTGTATTGGTAGCAGCTTCCACCACTTCCTCTGACAGGTCATTCCATACACACACCACCCTGTGTGAAACAGCTGCCCCTTAAGGTCCCTTTTGAATCTTTCCTCTCTCACCTTAAATTTATACCCTCTAGTTTTAGACTCCCCACCACCCCCCGCCCAGAGAAAAGACCTTGGCTATTTACCCTATTCCATGCCCCCCATGATTTTATAAACCTCTAAGGTCAACCCTCAGTCTCTAACGCTCCAGAGAAAATAGCCCAGCTTATTCAGCCTCTCCCTACAGCTCAAACACTCCAACCCTGGCAACATCCTTTTAAATCTTTTCTGAACCCTTTCAAGTTTCACAACATCCTTCCAAGAGCAGGGAGACCAGAACTGCACATAGTATTCCAAAAGTGACCTAACCAATGCCCTGTATAGCTGCAACATGACCTCCCAACTCCTATACTCAATGCACTGACCAAAAAAGGCAAACATACCAAACGCTTTCTTCACTACCCTATCTACCTGTGACTCCACTTCCATGGAACTATGAACCTGCGCTCCAAGGTCTCTTTGTTCAGCAACACTCCCTAGGACCTTACCATTATGTGTCTAAGTCCTGCCCTGATTAGTCTTTCCAAAATTCAGCACCTCACAATTGCCTAAATTGAACTCCTCGGCCCATCGCCCCCATCTGATCAGGATCCTGTTGTATTCTGAAGGACAGTGAAGAAGGTTACACTACACCTCTAATTTTAGTAACACAGTGTGGAGCTGGAGGAACACAGCAGGCCAGGCAGCATCAGAGGAGCAGGAAAGTTGACATTTCGGGTTGGGACCCTTCTGATAAACAGTCCCGATCCGAAACATCAACTTTTCTGCTCC
>JAHRHZ010000249.1:13633270-13684364 GCA_024137785.1 Ginglymostoma cirratum
AGACATAGTAAAAAATTAACAGGTGTGCAAATAACTTTATTAATATACCACCACCAGGAAAATCAGCCATGTGACCAAAGCATCAGTACCAAGCAGAGCCTCTGTCGAGGTAATGCCCATGTAAAAGAAAAAGTCAGGAGGGTATTGGTCAAATCAAAATTGAGATTTTGGGGGACACAATGCAATCAACACCCTCTGGTGCCCACCTCTCCCGAAAGGCATCGAGAGCGCCGATGCACATCATGTGCCCCTTCTCCAGGGACACCCGGGCGCAGACACAGCCACAGAAGAGGAAAAGGCAGTCGGCCATAACGACCCCTTCCACAGCCCAGTGCCTGGACCTATTAATGGCCAGTTAGGCCAAGCCCAGGAGCAGGCCCACGAGGAGATCCTCTGTCTTGTCAGCCCCCCTCTGTACTGGGCGTCCAAAGATCAGGGGCACGGGCTGAAGTGCAACCAAAAACACTAAAGGAGGTCTTTGAAGGTAACTGAAAAGGGAGTGCAAGCACTCACACGCAATATATGCATGGTCTACAGACACCATAGCGCCACCAAACAGGCAGTTGGGCTGGGAGTCCGTGAACCACTGCAATCTGCGGTTACATGGGACTTCTGCGTGCAATACCGTCCACCCCAGATCCCCGAGGGAAAGAGGGAGGACTCCCGCGTAGTGTGCCCTCCATTGGGAATCCCTGCCACCCAGTGGCAAATGGGCATGCAAGCGGGGATGAAGGAGACGAGGTGAATGTGTAATGGCAGCAGTCTGTACAGGGCTTACTGTTTTGCATTTTTAAAAAGATACAAAGGTCAAATTCCATCGGTGGGTCAGGTTGTGGGGCACAAGCTCCTGGGGGAGATACAGGATCCTGGACTCAGTGTGAAATTCCTTCTGAGCACGGATACACACAGACAGGATCCCACTGCACACCTGAGCGTCCAACTGGTGCACAACATCAGATCCGAGCACCGTAGTTTTGCGGCACTGAATGGCAGTGAGCACAAACCGGGTGTCTACTGCAGCCCTGCACGCCAATTCCTGTGGCAGCATCCAGCCCAGCACGTCCCCGATTCTGGTCACCCCTACCTCCAACAGCCAGTCAAACCAGTGACTACAGAGGTGCGATTCCTGAACAGCGGCTCTCTGACGATGGTCACCATTCCTGCCAAAGGGTAGGCGCAATATGAGTTGCCCATGTTCCAGTGATCAGGTCCTGGTAAAAGACAGGCAGCACCCTAAGGGCGACCTCCAAACCGTCACGGTCAATAAACAGCAGCTGCATGTTGTATTTGAGGTTACGCACCTGGTGGAAAAAATACGTCACCAGGGCACACTACCTTGAAGGAGGCTCAACATAAAAAGGTAAAGATGGCGCTGCAAGGTCTGAAGGTGAAAAGGTGCCACCTGGGTGCGAACGCACACCAGCAACTGACCGCCCTCCTCAACAGGGAGAGTCAGAACCTGTGCCGCGACCCAGTGCATCCTTTTGTCCCAGAAGAAATGAACCAATGTTCTCTGGATGTCAGCGATAAAAACTAGGAGGAGGGACCAAAGGGACCAGCTGGTATCACAACATGGAGGTCACCAGCCAGTTAATGACCAGCACTCGACTCCTATAAGACAGCACTCGGAGCAGTCCTGTCCAGCAGCCGAAGCGAGCCGAGACTTTGGCCTCCAGCTCCTGCCAATTCGCTAACCAGGACTCCTCAGCTGGGCTAAGGCAAACCACTTGGTTATACTGGTCAGCAGGGGCTTTCCTGATTGGCCCAGGTAAACAACCCCAATCAAGGATCTCGTAGTCACCAAGATCCAGCTAGTTCCAAGCACTACACCCTTCAAACCACTCACCTGACTTAGAAATGTATCACTGTTTCTTCACTGTCGCTTGGTCAAAAATCCTGTAATTGCCATTGTGGGTCCACCTACTGTAGATAGACTGAAGCGGTTCAAGAAACAACTCACCACTTTCTGGAGGGCCACTAGAGATGGCCAGTAAATGCTGGCCAGCCAGCAGCGCCCATATCCCTCATGTAACAAAAATAAAACACTCTTCGGTCAGTGGTTTCCAGCTACCACATTTGAGTATTGGCAAGGCCCTGAATATCTAGTAATTGATCGAGGAATGGCATATTAAACGAGTATAGTTTATTGCATGATAGCAACATACAAGTTACATTTACGTGATCAATTGTTAGAAACAAGGAAGATCCATGTAATAGGTCTTTCTCCTTCAAGTTTCTAAGCTGTTGCCCCTCAGGTCTGAATGATATAACATGCTTATCACATCAGCTGGAGCCATTAAGACTGTTATACAAAACTGGGCACCACATTAACAGCTTGATGAGATTTACTGAAATGATACCAAGGAAGGAAGGCTTCAGTTAAATAAAGAAATTAGAGAAACTAAAATCTCTCTTGTTGGAACTGAGAAAATTAAGTAGACTTTTCACAGATGCACTCACTTAGGATAGGTGATAGGTTACTTAAGAATTTGCTTCTATTGGTTGAATTAACAGGGGAACAAAGTAATTGACAAGAAGAACCAAAAAAGGTGAAATGAAGTTTCGTACAACAAGTAATTTAGAACAATTCCCGAAAAGGTTGCCAGAAAGAAATTCACTAGCAAATTACTATAGTGAACTGAATAAATATTTGAAGGGGAGAAAATTGAAACAGAGCAGGCAAAAAGGTGGGGTGGGGTGGGATAATGAGAAAAGTTTGAAGTTGCCATCCATCCTATGACTGTTAGAATCATTGAAAGGCCAATGTTTAAGGTCTGCTTTCCCTCAATATTGGAATGCATCTTCCTGGAGCAAAATATTGAAACTGCTCATTTAAAACACTAGAGCCTGCAATGATCCTTAGATCAGATGCAGCATAATAATTACAAAAAAAATTGTAATTTCTTTAAACTCTTCAATTATTTTGTTAAAGCAAGAAACTATTTTTTACAATTAATGCAAGCCCTTCAAAACAAATCAATAAATTCTAATTTCCTTGCATACCAAGAAGTGCATAGGTACAACTCCAGCAACAATCAAGTACTCTGCAGTTTAACTTCATCAAGGGCAAGGCAGCCTGCTTGGTTGGCATGTTATCCATTATGTTCATCACTCACGCACAGTGGCAGAAGTCTGTACCATCCATAAGGTGTAACGCAGCAACTCATGAAGCCTAGTTTGACAGTACCTTCAAAACTCAAGCTCTGCAACCTAGAAGACCAGGGAAGTAAATGCATTGGAACATCAGTACCCGGATCAAAACCCTGTAACTTGTTCCTTATACCCAACAACAGCAGCAGTTCAAGGCAGCACCTTACCACCAATTTTGAGGGCATTTAGAGATGGACAATAAATGCTGGCCTAGCCAGAAACACCCATATCCTATGAATAAATGAAGAAAACTATTGGTCCATGTGACATAAAAATTAGCTCAACACTCCCCTCCAGCCCCACCACACCCGCCACTTTTCCTTGTAACCACAGGAAGTGCTACACCTGCCCCGACACCTCCTCCCTCACCCCAATCCCAGGCCCCAAGAAGACTCCACATCAGGCAGATGTTCACCTGCACATCTGCCAATGTGGTATACTGCATCGGCTGTGCCCATTGTGGCTTCCTCTACATCGGGGAAACCAAGCGAAGGCTTGGGGACCACTTTGCAGAACACCTGCGCTCAGTTCGCAACAAACAACTGCACCTCCCAGTTGCGAACCATTTCAACTCCCCCTCCCATTCCTCAGATGACATGTCCATCCTGGGCCTCCTGCAATGCCACAGTGATGCCACCCAAAGGCTGCAGGAACAGCAAATCATATTCAGCCTGGGAACCCTGCAGCCCAATGGCATCAATGTGGATTTCACAAGCTTCAAAATCTCCCCTCCCCCAACCACATCCCAAAACCAGCCCAGCTCATCTCCACCTCCCTAACCTGTTTTTCCTCTCACCTCAAGCCACACCCCCATCTCCTATCTACTAACATCATCCCGCCCCCTTGACCTGTCCGTCCTCCCTGGACTGACCTATCTCCTCCCTACCCCCCTACCTACACTCACCTTTACTGGCTCCATCCCCGCCTCTTCGACTTGTCTGCCTCCTCTCCATCTATCCTCTCCTCTATCCATCCTCTATCCATCCTCTATCCGCCTCCCCCCTCTCCCTATTTATTTCAGAACCCTCTTCCCCTCCCCCATTTCTGATGAAGGGTTTAGGCCCGAAACGTCAAGTTTTCCTGCTCCTATGATGCTGCTTGACCTACTGTGTTCATCCAGCCCCATGCTTGTTATCCTTGACCCCTTGTGCCTGTTCTGCCATTCATTATGAACATGACTGATCATTGAAGGTAAATACCTTAATCCGGCCCTCCCACCACATCCCTCAATCCCTATAGCAACAAGAGCTACACCTACCTCCTTCTCAAAAACACAATGTTTTGGCTTCAACCACTTTGTGGTAGAGAATTTCACAGGCTCATCACTCTCTGAAGTGTGACTCCTGCCCCAAAACAATTGAAACAGAAAAGGAAGGTAACATATGAAAGCTGTGACTGCCAGCACTACAACAGCAGAAGAACTGAAAAGGCATTTTTACAACAGTTACAAGGAATTGGCTATACAGACTTTAAAAAACGCTAAGCTAAAGACAAGTTCGGAATAATTGTATGGTTATAGAAACATACCCTTTGGAAACATTAGTAAACGATTTGCCCCTCGAGTCTGTTTCACTATTCAATGAGATCATAGCTAATCTGATTGTGGCCTTAACTTCAGTTTCCTACTTACCCCAATACCCTCTGATTCCTTTGTTAGCCAAGAATCAATGTATCCATCCATCTCTGCTCTAAGAGTATTTGGGTAAACAGAGTTCCAAACATTAATTGGAACAACCCTTGTCAGAAATGTTGCTTTAATTGAGAAATAAAATTAGCAAATTAACTAGGACACAGATAGCTATTCAAAACATTTAAAGATAAAGATTCACGTAGCACAAGGAGTTAATCAGTAAAGACTTCATTGCAGCTCGCAGAAAAAGCCAGAAATGTTCCCTCTGAAATAGTGAAATACCTTGAAGGAGAAATCAAAGTGACACATGAAATAAGTTAACAAACCAGTGCTATATGGACAATAAAGAAGTATGGACAATGGTTTAATCACTGAAAAGGCCTAAAGAGATCACACTATCACATCTCAGTGTGAAAATATGATGTTAACTACAGAAGTGATACTAGAACCATAAAACCTGAACATCTGATCAGAGAAGGCAAAGCTCCTTATCACATGATAAAGTATCATTTGATACCAAGATCAAATAAAACTCAAAAGATAGAAATTAAACATCAGCTTTACTGAAACTTTTGCAGTATTATTTCAGGATTAATAAAGGTTAAAGTAGTTGCCTCTCAAAAAAAGCTAAATACATTACAAAAATATTAACCAGGTAAAAGATCAAATTCATAAGTAACGAATAAATAATGTTAAATGATCCTGCTTCACATAAAAGCGGGAGGACTGTGTTACAGAGGGTTTACGCACACACTTGCAAAGTAGGATGGATCCAAACTTAAAAAAAAACGACACTCTCATTGGAAGATATCTTTTGTGTTCAGGCTTCAAGATTAAAAAAGTTTACTTTAAATTTTGATGGATATTCTATTCTTCAATGTGATTAGGTATTCCACTTTTAGATATTCACAAGACACAAGACATATTTATAAATAAGGTCGAACCAGATTCTATTTGATTTGGTAGAACAACATTTGATAACTTTTGACACAGGAGTTTTCTTATTCACTTAAAAGTATACTGTTTATTAACTTAAGTGAATAAAATTGTAAAATTAGTAACTCATCGCATTTAAAACGTTTTGTCTGTTACACTGAAATGAGCAGTATATGCCTGCAGGAGCTCAAGTGGGGAAGTGTATTCTGAACAAACAAATCCCAGATCTTTAAAAAATCTAGGACATTTA
Organism: Ginglymostoma cirratum; assembly: GCA_024137785.1. NCBI lineage: Eukaryota > Metazoa > Chordata > Chondrichthyes > Orectolobiformes > Ginglymostomatidae > Ginglymostoma > Ginglymostoma cirratum. The sequence continues at coordinate 13,639,237 of JAHRHZ010000249.1, forward strand.
TAGGAAAGCTATGGCTTATTAAAATTAAGTTGGCCATTTGCAGAAAGGTAATATTCAAGCAATTTCTTCCCCAGCGGGATGATTATCTGAATCTTAAAGACCTAAGACTAACCATTTGTGGGACTGATTAGTTTGAACTTAGCAAGAAAACAAAACCATCAGGGAAATACCCTTGCTCTAAATAGGAGTTAAAAGCTATAAATCACTTCATAATGATTTTCTTAGAGAAGTTCTTAAAATGGTAGCCTCCTGCTTTTAAGCTATGTCGCTTAGTTTTAGACTGACCTATAAGAGAAAACCTCCTTTCAGAATCCTCCATGTCAAGTTCTTTCAAGCTTCAGTAACATCAACTTTCATTCTATGTTTCAATGCATTGAGGTTCCAAGCTCTCTTAAGAAAACTGTAGGGATTCTATGAAAATCAAAATTTTACTCAGAATGTGGGTCTCACCAATGCTCTGTCCAACTGTTACAAAGACCATCCTAATTTTGTATTCAATTCTGCTTGCAAAAACAGCAGCATCCCAGTTGCCTTTCTGAACACTTGCTGTACCTGTTTTCTCTTACTTTAATCTACTGTGGATGGCATCAACTTTGTGAAGTGCAGAGACGATCGTGTCCAGTGCGGGAGAGATCGAGTCTGCACAGCGACATCGAACCTGGTGCAGAAGAGATCAAACTCTTGTGGACATGACTAAGCTCTTAAGGACTGTAATGTTGAACTTTTAACTTTATTTCCTTCTTCCTCTATTTTGTACCCAAGTTTTTAATGCATAGCTATCCACGTACCGAAGATGGCGCCAGCAATGGTGGCTTTGTACACTTTAAACTGTACTCCTGTATCCCTTTACTTGAGTACGTGTGACAATAAAATCTAATTCTAAAATGCTGGCTCTCTATTCTTCTGACAATGTGGACTAGTTCACACTCTTCCAGATATAATGTTTTTGCAAAACCTTTGCCTGTTATATGAGGATATAATGCCAACCACTGTCAACATATAGTTGCATACACAGCGGCCTCCATCCTCATTTTCTGACTGAGTCGACTTAGTCGAACTTAGTAGAGGAAAACCACTGCAAGTAGAAAGGGAACAGGCTCATATCTTAAAGAAATGAAGTCTATTGCAGGGTGGCAACTAAGTACAAGTTACAGACATCCTCATGAAAACTATTAGGAGACCCAGGATAATACATTTGTCATCTCTAACAGCCTACTTTTTCCACCCAAGTTCTTATGATGACCTCAGATCAGGCGGAGCTTAACACAGTCTTCCACATTAACCCTGTCAAAACCATATGCTTACATAACATTGCTCAGTGGGCAGTTGCATGACAGAGGGCAAATCACACCTGAGGGGCGTGGGAGTGACCACACAATGTGGAAAGGCAGTTATAGATTAAGGCTCTTCCACCTGAGGCTTAAGCAATGTAATTATCCAAACTCTGCCCGATTCTGCTCCTATGCCCCTCCCACCTGTCAATAAATGGAAGGCAGATAGGAAACAATTTTAAAGTACTCATTTATTGCTCACTTAAGGTCATAGGTGGGACATAGGTGGTCCAGTTAGCTTAGGTCTTGTATGAACAATTATTAAAACTGCTGAATATTTTGAGCAGGTGGGCAATAGGGAGACTATCAAAAGAATTCTATGGCCCACCTCCACCTGCTGAAGAGGCAACATAAATTCAGCTTCTAGAGACCAAATAATGGTAACTAAGTGCGATCATGAACGGATAACTTGCCCTTTCAAGAAACCAATTAATTTTTTTCCATAAAGAAATGAATGATGGATATATTGAATAAATTAGCAGCCAGATGATAATGAAAATTCTCCCTCATTCCTCAAATTTTACGTTGTAATTTTTAGACATATTTGAGTTTCTTAAACACTGCTGTACTCAAACAATAATTCATGCCTTCTTTAAAAAATGGATAATTCCAATCCTTTTCTGGACAACTAAATATCTTCTATCTTACTGCAACATTGTTACTGTTTCGCATGCATCTTCTACCGCTCATTCAGGTTAACATCAATGGCTTACATGGTTGAGTTTACTTTTCAATTATTCAGTTTTGTTTTGTATTTTAACAGGCAAGTAGGATCATACATTTGGGTTAATTATGGGCATTGAGGGACACAGATGTCATGTAGTCCTTTGCAAATGCTTGTCTCTTTGTTAGGGGAAAAGCTACATTGACGCAGGTCAAAACAAACAATTACTGAAAATGTCTTTGTCACCCAGGTTATCACAAACATGTACAGATGTGGTGACTCGTCCTCAGAACGAGACCCAAAACGTTAACTGATTTTTCTTCACAGATCTGTCAGATCTGCTGAGCTTTTCCAGCAACTTCTGTTTTTGTTCCTGATTTACAGCATCCAAAGTTCTTTTGGTTTTTAACAGTGTTTATTCCCCTGACTATGTTATCCCAATTATAACTACATTTCTCTTTTCTCCCCACTCTTGAATGGTTCCCAGCACCACGGTGCTAAGGTCAATTTGCTCATCTTCTCTACAGCAGCCACTCTCAACCTTACAGGGAGCATGAATCTCAAACCTGTCAGACAAGTTCAAGGGGTGAGGCTTCTTCAGCACTACTTCCTGGATCCCTTTCCCTGCCTTGCTGGTAGTCACACCCTCATGTCCCTCACCACTGACTGAATTTGAGGTAGTTGATCTAAAGGGTGTGACTGCCTCCTGAAACAGTGTCTAAGTAACGCTCCCAGTTGATATGTCACAGTATTCAAAGCTCAGCCTCCAGCTCAAACTCCAAGTCACAGTTCCTCAAGCAACCAAAACTTGTTACAGATGTGGTCACTATGATCCACAATGGGGTCCAGCAGCTCCCATGTCATGCAGGTACAACACATCGCTGGGGCCTGCAATTCTATTTTATTTGATTAGTTCTTAATTTCACTCCTAAACATTTTGTACCAGTCTTTTAGTTTGTAGCCTGTAAATATTTCTCTTATTTACCTACAATCTGAAAATATCCCAAAATAGATAATCAAATTAGGAGTTATCACCAAAGAACTTACTAGCCACGATGTCACTCTTTTATGCTGGGTCCTGACCCTGGACTTCAGACAATTCTGTTCAAAAACAAAAACTTATAAACTACGAACCAAGAAAAAAAAAAGACAAAAAGCACCTCTTCCACTCAGCATTAAATTCCCATGTTGCTTCCAAGTTCTCCGAACCATGTATTCACTTTGGCTGTCTCACTCTGGTTGGGATCTCTCCTTCCTGACTTGAGACAGTTGTCCCCTGACTTGTGCAAGGTCCAACCAATGAAGTGAGTGTCTTCCAGTGACTCCAGTCTTGCACAGCTTCTTTTTACCACTTTCACAAATATCGTCCTGATTTTGGACTACCAACTGCTCAAATATAGTATTTATTTGTATGACAGGCTTATAATTCAGATGTTTATCCAAAAACACCCTCCACTACAATTTTTAAAAAAAACTTTACACTTCCCACATAATAAATTCATTTTCACAGTAAAATGAATATCCAATTTCACAGTAAATTAAAATCCACTGGGTGCAAAATTAAATTAAATAGTCCAGTTGCAGCAATGAATTAGTTTTTTTCAAAATTTACTCAGAGGATGTGGGTGTCGGTGGCTGGGTCAGCATTCATCACCAATCATGAATTGCCCTGAGGGCAGTTGAGATTCAAAACTACATTTCTGAGTGCATGGTATCACTTGTAGGCCAGGCCAAGTAAGCAAGGAAATAAAAACCAAAAGAACTGCAGATGCTGTAAATCATAAACAAAAACAAAGTTGCTGGAAAAGCTCAGCAGGTCTGGCAGCATGTGTGGAGGAGAAAACAGAGTTAACGTTTCGGGTCCGGTAACCCTTCCTCAGAACTTTTCCAGCAACTTTGTTTTTGTTCCCAAGTAAGGAAGGACATGAGGAGTAAACCAGACGTGTTGTTCCTGGTAAACAATGGTTTCTTGGACAATATTTATATTTTTAAAGCCACAACCACTACCATCTATTTTTATCGATTTCAAATTCCAAAATCTGCCAAAGCAGGATTCAAATCAAAGACCCCAGATTATTACTTGGATCTAAGGATTAATATTCTAGTGATAATACCACTCTGCCATCACCTCCTCTAACCCATCAATCTTAATAGTAAAGGAAAATACAGGTAAGATTGTAAATCGGGAAAAAAAAACTACTCAATTAATTTAGACAATACCTATGTTGAATCAAGGTAAAACATTTGAACGTTGAGCACTAACTCTTTCATAATACCATTTGCAAATAACCACAACTGAAAATATTTGTATCAAATACTGCAACCTAAGCTATTAATAAAAGGCAAAATAAACATATCCTATTTGAGTTACTCAGCAGCTTTCACTTTGGAATATTCAGGCAAACACTTTAAAAAGTCAACTTTACAAAGTAAGTACTCTCAGTTCAATGAGGCCAATAATGAATAATGAATATATTTCTAATATTAAAGTTTGAGCTATATTAATGATTTAGAAGAGTTAAATGCTAGTTACAGTAATAGCAAAATACTGCGGGTGCTTGTAATCGGAAAAAAAAACAAATACTTGAGAAACTCAGTAGTCAGGCAGCATCTGCAGAGAGAGCTAATGTTTCAGGTCGATAACTTTTTGTCAGAACCAAACAGAAAAAGAAATGTAGGAGTTTATGTCAGTAGAAGCGTGGAAGGGGACAAGAATAACAAAACGAAAAAAGCCTGTGATAGGTTGGATGCCAGTGGAGATTAAATAATGACGATTACATGATGCAATAGCCAGAAGGAGTTATAATGGATATACTGAAGAAAAATAGATTGTGTCCACAATATATGAATTACTATATGCAACCTATTTCTATGCGACATAATAGGATAAAGAACAAATGAAGATGAAGACAACCTCAACAAAATGAATTATATGAAAGGAAAACAAAGAACAAAGAACAAAGAACAAAGAAAACTTACAGCCCAGGAACAGGCCCTTTGGCCCTCCAAGCCTGTGCCAATCCAAATCCACTGTCTAAACCTATCGCCCAATTCCTAAGGATCTGTATCCCTCTGCTCCCCACCTACTCATGCATCTGTCCAGACGCACCTTAAATGAATCTACCGTGCCTGCCTCTACTACCTCGGCTGGCAATATGTTCCTGGCACCTACCACCCTCTGTGTAAAGTACTTTCCCCGTGTATCCCCCTCAAACTTTTCTCCTCTCACCTTGAACGCGTGACCCCTCGTTATTGAATCCCTCACCCTGGGAAAAAGCTTATCTCTATCAACCCTGTCTATACCCTTCATGATTTTGAAGGCATCAATCAGGTCCCCCCTCAATCTCCTTTTTTCTCAATCTCAATCTCCTTTTTGAAAACAATCCTAACCTACTCAACCTCTCTTCATAGCTAGCACCTTCCATACCAGGCAACATCCTCGTAAACCTTCTCTGTACCCTCTCCAAAGCTTCCACATCCTTTTGGTAATGTGGCGACCAGAACTGTACACAGTATTCTAAATGCGGCCGAACCAAAGTCTTGTACAATTTTAACATGACCTGCCAGCTCTTATACTCAATACCCCGTCCGATGAAGGCAAGCATACCATATGCCTTCTTGACCACTCTATCCACCTGTGCAGCCACCTTCAGGGTACAATGGACCTGAACTCCCAGATCTCTCTGCTCATCAACTTTTCCCAAGGCTCTTCCTTTTACAGTATAGTTCGCTCTGGAATTAGACCTCCCAAAATGCATCACCTCACACTTGCCCGGATTGAACTCCATCTGCCACTTCTCCGCCCAACTCTCCAGTCTATCTATATTCTCCTGTATTCTTTGACAATCCCCTATGCTTTCTGCTACTCCCCCAAGCTTCGTGTCATCTGCAAACTTACTGATCAGACCACTTATGCCCTCTTCCAGATCATTTATGTATATCACAAACAACAGTGGCCCCAGCACTGATCCCTGTGGAACACCACTGGTCACCTTTCTCCATTTCGAGAAACTCCCTTCAACTACTACTCTCTGTCTCCTGTTGGTCAACCAGTTCTTTATCCACCTAGCTAGAACACCCTGCACACCATGTGACTTCACTTTCTCCATTAGTTTACGATGGGGAACCTTATCAAACGCCTTACTAAAGTCCATGTAGATGTCATCTACAGCCCTTCCTTCATCTATCAACTTGGTCACTTCCTCAAAGAACTCTATTAAGTTAGTAAGGCATGATCTCCCCTGCACAAAACCATGTTGCCTATCACTGATAAGCCCATTCTTTTCCAAATATAAATAGATTCTATCCCTCAGTACCTTCTCCAGCAACCTTCCCACCACTGACGTCAGGCTTACTGGTCTGTAGTTACCTGGAATATCCCTACTACCCTTCTTGTACAGGGGGACAACATTAGCAACTCTCCAGTCCTCCGGCACTTTGCCTGTGTTTAAGGATGCTACAAAGATATCTGTCAGGGCCCCAGCTATTTCCTCTCTCGCCTCCCTCAGCATCCTGGGATAGATCCCATCCGGTCCTGGGTATTTGTCCACCTTAATATCCTTTAGCCTACCCAACACATCTTCCCTCCTTATGTCAACGTGATCCAGAGTAAACAAACTTCTATCTCTAATCTCAACATTCATCATGTCCCTCTCCTCAGTGAACACTGATGCAAAGTAATTATTGAGAATCTCACCCATTTTCTCAGGTTCGACACAAAACCTTCCTTCCTTATCCTTTAGTGGACCAACCCTTTCTCTAGTTACCCTCCTGCTTCTTATATATGAATAAAAGGCCTTGGGATTCTCCTTAATTCTGTTCGCTAAAGTTATTTCATGACCCCTTTTAGCCCGCTTGATTCCTCGTTTAAGATTGGTCCTACTCTCCCGATATTCATCCAAGGACCGTTCTGTTCTTAGCTGCCTGGACCTTATGTATGCTTCCCTTTTCCTCTTGGCTCGTCGCACGATTTCTCCTGTCATCCACTACGTGGAACAAGATTGAGGCACAGATCATAATTTGAAGTTCTTCAACTCAACGTTCAGTTCAGCAGACTGTAGCGTCCAGAGTCAAAAGATATGTACTGCTCCTCAGCTTGTGTGAGCTTCACGAGAACAGTGCCATGGGCAAAATTGATCACCATTGGACCAAGTTAGATAATAAAAATGACAATCAAGCAGAAGCTCAGGGTCAAACTTGTGAAGAGATCAGTGATGTTCTCTAATGCAATCATCTGATTGCATGTGGTGTGGAATGGACCATAAGACACAGGAGCAGAAGGAGGCCATTCAGCCCATTGACTCAGCTCCATGATTTTAGAAGATCATGGCTGATTTGTTAACCCAAGTCCTCTAAGAATCTTGTATATTTTTCATTTTCCAACAAGTACAACCTCTCCTCATAAGACAGGCCCTTCATACCTGGTATCAGCCCAGTGAATGTTCTTTGGACTGCCTCCAATGCGAATGTACTTCTCCTTAGATAAAGGACCCAAAACTATTCACAGTATTCCAGCATGGTCTGATTAGTGCATTGTACAATTTTAGCAAAATGCCCTTACTTCTAAGTTTCATTCCCTTTGAAAGAAAAGCCACCATTCCATTTTCCTTACCTATTACCCGTTGACCTTCTGGGAGAATCATGGAGTTTCCTCCCTGGTAGCATTGAGAGTCTAACTACAGCACAGCAACTGCAGCAGTTCAAGGCAACAGCTCATCATCACTTTCTCAAGGGCAACAAGGGATGTTGACAGTGAATGCTGGCCAGCCAGTGACACCCACATCCGATGAATGAATAAAAACTTGGTTTTGAGCTGTTTGAGATTCATAACTGAAGACTTCCAAATCTGTGTAGCTTTCTCCAGTCTTTCTCCATTTAAATAATATTCAACTCTTCTATTCCTCCTGCCAAAATAACCTTACATTTTGCCACATTACATTCAATCAGCTAAGTTTTTGCCTACTCACTTGATCTGTCCATATCCATCTGCAGACTCTGTCTCATCTTCACCACTTGCCTTCCGACTGATTTTTGTGTCATCCGCAAATTTGGCTGTAATACATTCACTCTCCTCATCCAAGTCATTAATGCATATTGTAAATATGGTGGCCACACCACTGAATCCTGTGGCACACCACAGGCTGCCTGCTGAAAATGCTCCCCTTATCGTAACTCTGTTTGTTAGCCAATCCTCTATCCATGCTAATATACTCCCACAGATGCCAGGAGTTCTTACAAAGTAGGCTATATGTGTTGCACCTTAGACTTTGTAGCAATTTATACAATCAAACAGCCTGCTAGTCCATTTCAGGGGACAAATGAAAGTCAACCACACTGCTATGGGTCTGAAGTCACATGTAGGCCAGACCAGGTAAGGCAGGCAAGTTTCCTTCCATTAGCGAACCAGATGGGTTTTTCTAACAATCGTCAATGATCTTGTGACCATCAGTAGATTCTTAAATATCAGACTTTAATTCAAACTCCACCATCAGCCTTGGCACGATTCAAACTCAAGGCCCCAGAACATCACCCGAGTTTCTGGATTAATAGTCTACTGATAACACCACTCGGCAATCACCTCCCCTGAGGCCTTCTGAAAATCTGGCTATATTGCATCCAATGCTCCCCCTTTATCTATCTTGGTTGTTAACCTCCTCAAAGAATTCTACGAAATTTCTCAGGCATGACACCACCTTCAAGAAGCCTTACTGCCTCTGCTTGATCCCTACAGAAAGCTGAAACAGGGTGACAGGCAAAGATGCGCTTGGTGGGCACATCACACTGGATCTGGCAGAAGTGGCAGAGAATGATCCATTGAATACAGAGGCTGATGGAGTGATAGGGGAAAACAAGCTTTTACTCGATTTCTGATGAAAAATATCAATCTGAAATGCTAATTCTGTTTCTCTGCACAAATCCTGCCTGACCCACCAAGTTGGAGAAAGCTAGCGACTGGATAGTTACACTGTTATAAGTATAAATACTGGCACAGGACAGAAGCTGCAGATAGCAAGTCACACTTCTGCAATACATTCTGAACAAAACTGAGTTACACTGCTCTGGAATGTTACTATTGTCAAAATATTACTAATGAGTTTAATGCATATTATTTTTAAAATGAGGTGAGGCATCTGCACATATGAATTGTGACAGTACAAGCTGTATGTATCTTTAATCAGAGGTGTGAATCAGCAGGGTGGACCTGGGAAACTCTCAACGGTTGAGGGAAGCACCCAGCAAGTTCGAGTAACTGTTTCCATCACAAATGGGAAATCAAACTCATCCAAAGCTTGCACAGGACATTGGATTGTTTATGGTGAAAGATTGTACGCTTAAATCAGCATAAAAGAGAAACGTTCCTTTCTGTTGTTTAAGGTCCAAGTTGCTTGCAAAATTAGTTAGAAGTTAATAGTACTTTTAGATATTTGTTATAGTAAAAATCTTAAATTGATATCGTTATATGCTTTTCAGCAATTAATTGGAAATTCAAAGTTTTTTCTTAATCATTATTGATCTGTAGGGATTGTAACCACGCAAAAATTCAAATACATTCAAAAGTTTCAAACCTAGGTCAGTAAGAACATTGATAAGGTGAAGACTGCAAGCAATTTGTTACTACTTTAACTAATCCTCATGCCCATCTGGTTACAAGTCAAAATCCTTAAGTAAACACTTTAGTGCAACAATGCAATTCAAAATCAACACAAAGAATTCTGGAAATGTTTTTCAGTATCTGTGATGAGTAAATTAGAATTACTTTTCTGGTTCATAAGATAGAGATCACAGCATTTCTTTGTTTTTAACCAGAGAGAAAAAGACACAAACATATTATTAGATCTCACTTTTCCTGGTGACTGTAATAAACCTCAACACCTATTAGGATCCAAGATTTTGAATGTTGAATAAAACTAATTCCCTGAGCAAAGCAGATCTGTTGATCATAAATTGTGCACTGGAAATTGTGCATGAACGTGTGATCCAAATCCTCATTCCTAATTAAAATTCATGAACACAAGTTACTGTGACTGGAAGACACTAATTAGCATACAATTTTTAATTGTTCAGCTAAAATATGGGATAGGATAGGGTAGGATGCTCTTCAGATGGGCCAAATAGCCTGCTTACACACTGTACGGATTCTATTCTATGGAAATCCAAACATCATTGGCATAATGTCCAAGGTACTTACATCAAATTCATTCAATGCTGCAGCCAGCTCACCAATGCCAATAGGTCCATGTTTGTCATCTGGCACTGAAGTAGACTGGGCTGCATTCGAAATTCCAGCAATAGCCTCTTGTACTTGTTTGAAGACATAATCGCGATTCACTCTGGTAGCAGCTACATCAGGGTGTCGGAGAAATGCTTGGGAGGCAGTATAGAGCATTGTTGCATTCTTCTTCAAAGCACCCCGAGCTGCTGCCATTTCATCCCTCGAGTGAAGATCTTTCAGTTCCTGCAATTGGGAAACAAAATCAGTATGTACAGCTTTTTAGCAGTTAACGTTTTTTGCTTCTCTGCTAAGAGATAGATGGCATAAATTGTAATACCATTGTGCCCAACAGTTTAACAGCATTAACGCTAACACCAAGAACATTGATAGTAAGAGATTCAGCAATGAATCAAGGGGAGATTGTTAGATTCTCTGTTGTTGGAGACTGTCTTTGCCTGCTACTTTTGCGGTGCAAATATTACTTGCCACTTTACAGCCCAAACATAGTCAAATGTTGCGACTTTTCTGTATTTGAACACAGTATCAGAGCTCTCGCAAATGTTTTAATCCATTTATTCACATAACATGGTGATGCTGGTTAAGCCAGCATTTATTGCCTATGCCTAATTGCCTGTGTGGGAGTTCTTTTAACATGACCGGGCATTGCACACCAACTACCACACAGTGTGGGAAAACTTAGGTGTTGGTCCACTGTTTGGGATAACTGATAACCCAAAACGGCGATTCTCACTACCCAAATTAACATATTACTTTCCTGAGACACCGATTTCTGTCTAAACATAGCTCTAATGCTCCACAAGCAGTAGCAACAACTAGCCCTGAACCCTGCTGAACTCTTACTCTCTTGCCCCTTTTTCAAAAAAAACCCTGCAAGTTCTCCAACCTCTTGCTATTTCTCATGGAGGAATTTTTTTTAAACTCATCCTGTAGTCCTTTGACGTCTCTCTCTGGATTCTTCTTTTACTCATTCTTCTAACTGGAACTGACTGGTGTTGAATGTCTGCAGGTTCTACTTTTGCCTGTTCTTCTGACTGATGGTTACTATCCACAGGTCCTTCTTTCACTCGCTCTTCACCTACAGAGTGGTGAAAGCATGAAACTTGATACATCAGCAAATTGTAGCGATGAAAGAATTGAAACATCAATGGGTAAACCAGATTAGCATGTGGGAGAAAGGAAAGGAATAGAAGGATCTGTTGATCAGTTAAAGGAAGAGCGATGGAAGGAGAATTGTGAGGTGTATAATCACTTTTAAAGGACAGGCTCCACCAAATGATCAGCTGCTGTAGTGTAAATACTCTGTAATTTTGTAGCAAGTCTAAGCAAGTGGAAAAAATAAATACCGATTCATGCCAGTCACACAAATTTGAATTCCCTACACTTAATTACCTAACTATACAGAGTTTTTTTTTAAACTAGGCTACTTCTCTTGGTTAGAAAACCTTTAAATTTTCCACTGAGACTGCTAGAAAATTAATCTAACTAATTTGGTGCTCTCATCTTAGCAAAATTACATACTGTGTACGATGAACACAGCATTTTTTTGTCATACCTGTTGTCTTCTAGCAGCCACATAATTTAGTTTGACCATCTCCTTCCCGAATTCCTTGAAGCGACTGGCCAGATCCTGCTCATTGGTGGCATTCTTCACAGCATCCAAAGATTCCTCTACCTGTTAATTGTGGTTTAGACATAATGCCTTAAGTTGAAATGCACCATTTTATAAATGCTAAATTTGTGTGAGGATCAAGTCACACAATGTTATAAATAAACATTGAAACATTTCATAGAAGCTTGAGTCAAAGCTTTTATAGTAATATTTTCTCTCTGTCTGGTCATTTAACTTACACGTGCAAGTAACATTTTTATTGCCAGTTTATGAATTACTATAATGTGTGAATGTTAAGACAATTAATATGTTAAAACATGATTAGCCATTTGAGATAACAAGCATGGGGCTGGATGAACACAGCAGGTCAAGCAGCATCATAGGAGCAGGAAAACTTGACGTTTCGGGCCTAAACCCTTCATCAGAAATGGGGGAGGGGAAGAGGGTTCTGAAATAAATAGGGAGAGAGGGGGAGGCGGATAGAGGATGGATAGAGGAGAGGATAGGTGGAGAGGAGGCAGACAAGTTGAAGAGGCGGGGATGGAGATTTGAAATCTTCAGTAAAATCTTACAATTTTTAAATGAGTTAAAAGCCTCATGACATCCGCCATGTCAGCAAGGATCAACAAACGCGTTACTCCAGAAAGCAGAGCACGGGCTGCCCGAACCATGGTTCCACGTTTTACGGAAGAGCAGGGATCTTCTGCAAACTCTGCAGATGCAATTCTCATACTTTCTCCTAAAGACAGAAGATAGAAACGAACTAATTTCACAGTTGCTCGTAATTCAAGACTCAAAAAATCCAAAAGGACTTCACTGTATTCTACATAACTTGCCAACATTCCTATGCCCTGACATTTTAAGTACTCATTCAGGCAGCACATTCACTATTTCTACAATTTAGGAGCAAATTACTGCAGATGCTGGAATCTTGCACTGAAGACAAAAAAAAAATGCTGGAAATCACAGCATTTCGTCAGAGCTGACAAGTAGTGTGGAGGGGACAGCATTTGTATAAACTCAAAACATTAGCTTACTCTCTCCAAGGATGCTGCCTGACCCGCTACGATTTCCAGCATTTTTTAATTTTCAGTTTCACATTTTTACCATCCTCTTGGTGAAAGAATTCTCTCTCAGATCTCCTCTAAACCACTTGCTCCTTACCTGAAAAGGTCTCCCCTCTGGATTTGGACATGTTTGCCACAAGGAAGAGATTCCCTCAATCTACTCTGTCTGTACCTCTCAAATTTTGTATATTTCAATCAGATTCCTCCAAGGAAAACAAATCTTTCACTTCATAAAATATCCCCAGGCCCAGCTGACATATTGCACAATTTACAACCAAAATCAAGTCTTTATCTCGTCATTTTTTAAAAAAATTATTCATTCAATCAGGGATTTGATTTGATTTATTACTGTCACATGTACTTAGGTACAGTGAAAAGTTTTGTTTTGCATGTGTCCAGGCAGATCATACCAGAGATCATAGGGTGACAGAACACAGCAAGGAATATAAAGTTATGGCTGCAAAGAAAGTGTACAAAAAGCAAGATCAATATTAGATGTGAAATTCGAGAAGTCCACTCAGGAGTCTAATAACAGACGGGAACAAGCTGTTCATAAACCTGTTGGTACGTGCGTGAAATCTTTTGTATCTGATGGCAGAGATTGGAAGAGGTTATAACTGAGGTGGAAGGGGTCTTTGACGATGGCTGCCTTGCCAAGGCAGTGAGAAGTATAGATGGAGTCAATGGATGGCAGGTTGGCTTGCTTGATGGACAGGGGTACGTTCACAACTCTCCGTAGATTCTTAGAGTCCTGAGCAGAGAGGTTGCCAAACCAAGCCGTGATGCATCCAGATAGAATGCTTTCTATGGTGCATTTATAAAAGTTGGCGAGTGTAGGCTCTACTCTCTGAAAGAGCATCTCTGCTCATCACTAATTGTCCCCAAGAAGATAAGCAGTCTTCTGAACCACCGCAGTCTATTAGGAGTACGTAACCCACGGGAGGGAGTTCCAGGATTCTGATACTGTAATACTGAAGGGAAAGGTAATGATAAATCACTTAACATGGTTGGCTTTAAGGCACCACCCTCAGGAGTGCCTGTAGACAGCTTCAGGAACTGAGGTGACTGACTAACAACTACAACCATCTTCCTTTATGATATCAACTAGCAGACAGTATTCCCAGATTCACATTGACTCTAGTTGTGCTACGGCTCCTTGATATCAAAAGCTGTCACTGTCACCTCTGGAATTCACCTCTTTTGTCTGTGTTTGGGCCAAGGCTGTAATGATCAAGAGATTAGTGACCCTGGCAGAACTGAGCATCAGTGAGCTGGTTATTGCTAAACAAGCCCTGCTATAGCACTATTAATGACCCCTTGCATTACATTCCTGATGAACAACAGAACAGTAATTGGCCAGTTTAGATTTATCCTGCTTTTTATTTGCAGGCATACTTGGACAATTTTTCAATTTCCACAAAAGTATTATTGTGTTGTAGCTGTACTGGTACAGCTTCACTGGGGCCCAACAAGCTCTGGAGCACAAGCCTTCAGTACTACTACTACCAGAATATTGCCAGGATCCAGGGTGTTTTCAGTATTCAGCACCTTCAGTAATTTCTTGACATCACATGAATATGGATATATAATCTTGGTAACATGCTGCAAATGCAACAACCAACTCATTACTGTATTTCAGAATATTCTATAGATCATATCCCCTCATGTGATCTTCATCACTATTGAAAGATTGTACACAAGATGATGGTTAAATAGTAAACGTAAACAGGGAAGAGTTTTATTTTTCCATGTACTTTGCAGCTGAGAGTCAGCTTCAAAACTTACGAACAAGATGTATAGGTTGGTATTTTCTGGATATTAAAAAACTGAAGTAAGTTTATTATAGAAACAAGAACCAATAATAGTGCTGATATAATCTATCAGTGACCTAATTTATATGCGCAAATGTAATTGTCCCCAATTAGGATTATTTACATTACAAAAACGGAGGTTGAGGGGGCACCTGATTGAGGTCTACAAAATCATGAGAGGTATAGACAGGGTGGATAGCAAGAAGCTTTTTCCCCCAGAGTGGAGGACTCAATTACTAGGGGTCACGATTTCAAGGTGAGAGGGGAAAAGTTTAAGGGAGATATGCATGGAAAGTTCTCTATGCAGAGGGTGGTGTGTGCCTGGAACGTGTTGCCAGCGGAGGTGGTAGAGGCGAGCACGATAGCTTCATTTAAAATGTATCTGGACAGATACATGAATAGGCAGGGAGCAGAGAGGTACAGATCCTTGGAAAATAGGCGACAGGTTTAGATAGAGGATCTGAATCGGCACAGGCTTGGAGGGCCGAAGGGACTGTTCCTGTGCTGTAATTTTCCTTGTTCTTTGTAATTACATTTAATAGCAATTTTAATGCCACAACATCATGGCACTTCAGAGTTCCATCAATACAATAACATTCAGTATAACCAATTTAGAACAAAAAAGAACAATGAACAGCTCAGCACAGGAACAGGCCCTTCAGCCCACCAAGACTACACCGGCACGATACCTTTCTGAGCTAAAAACCCTTTTGCCTCTATGCAATCTGCATCCTTCCATTTCCCCCCTATTCATATCACTTTTACCTTAAAAGGTACGTCCCCTACTAATTGACATTTATAGCCTGGGAAAAAGGATCAGACTATCTATTCTGTACGTCTCTTAAACTTGCAAACTTCTATCGTGTCGCCTCTCATCCTTTGATGTTCAAGTGAAAACAAACCAGTTTGTCCAATCTCTCCTCATAGCTAATACCCTCCAAACCAGACAATATCTTGGCAAACCATTTCTGTATCCTCACCATAGCCTCCACACGGTGTATGGTTCTAGTCACCACACCACAAGAACAAGAACAATCTTCCAAATGTAGCCTAACTAAAGATTGTGCAGCTACAACATGACTTGCCAATTTTTATACTTTAAGCCCCAACTGATAAAGACAAGCATGCTATATCCCTTCTTGACCACCCTATCCACTTAATTTGCCACTTTCAGGGAACTGTGGACCTGCGCATCTGGATCCCTCTAATATGCTGATGCTAGAAAGAATTCTGCAATTTACTGTAATCTTCCCTCCTGCATTAGACCTTCCAAAATGCATCATCTCACATTTGTTCAGATTAAATTCTATTTGCCATTTCTCCACCCAAAGTCTTCAGGCTATTTGTTACGAAAAAAAACTTGAAAAACATTATATTCACATTGTTATTTGAGTTTGTGATGTGTTTTGGCAGGAAGAAATACTTGATCCTTTTCAAATCAGACTGTCAACATTGCTTGGATCACTTGTTCACATTCACTTCAAATAGTGCAGTATATTGTAATTTGAAACAGAACTTCAGCTTTATGTCAGATACATCATTAAAATTTTATGCATACATATTAAGGTTACTTGAGATAATCTTTGAAATCATCCTTCGCTTCAATTTTTATATTGCCTAAAATAAGTAATTTAAACCCTTTTGGATTCCCTCTGCCCTGCAGCGCAGCGACTCTTTGCAAGCTGCTCCCAGCAATCATCTAACATTTTTTACAATCGTTACCTTGATGTACTTAAGGTATGATTTGGCTGGATAGCACACAAAACAATACGTTTCACGATATCTCAGTCAATGCGACAATAATAAATCAAACTAAGAAATATTAAAATAAAGAGCTCAGACTTACTACCTATCATAGAACATAGAATATAGAACAGTACAGACCCTTTGGCCCACAATGTTGTGTTGACCTATTATCCTAAGATCAATCTACCCTGCATACCCTACATTTTACTATCCTCCATGTGCCTATTCAAGAGTCGCTTAAAAGTCTCTAAAATATCTGACTCCACTACCACTGTTGGCAGCATATACCACACGCCCACCACTCTGTGTGAAGAACCTACCTCTGACATCTCCCCTATACCTTCCTCTACTCACCTTAAAATTATGCCCTCTCATAATAGTCATTTCCACCCTGTGAATAAAGTCTCTGACTATCCACTCAATCTTTGCCTCTCATCATCTTGTAAACCTCTATCAAGTCACCGCTCATCCTTCTCGCTCCAGTGAGAAAAGCCCAAGCTCCCTCAACCTTTCCTCATAAGACCTGCCCTCCAGTCCAGGCAGCATCCTGGTAACTCTCCTCTGCACCCTCTCTAAAGCTTCCACATCTTTCCTGTAATGAGGTGACCAGAACTGAACACAATATTCCAAGTGTGGTCTAACCAGAGTTTAATAGAGCTGCAGCATAACCTCACAGCTCTTAAACTCAATTTCCCTGCCAATGAAAGCCATCACACCATACGCCCTCTTTACAATCCTATCAACTTGGGTCGCAACTTTGAGGGATCTATGGATGCGGACCCCAAGATCCCTCTGTTCCTCCACACTGCCGAGAATCCTGCCATTAACCTTGTATTCTGCATTCAAATTCAACCTTCCAAAATGAATCACTTCAGGTTTATTAAAAAAGAACAAACATTTGTATCTAACATGGCAATCCCCCCATTACAATCAAAAATTAATTTTCTGCATTTCAAAAAGAAAATATTTAATGTAACAGCTCTTAAATCCACTTGGTTTCCATTTCTGGAGGAAAATTCATTTATGGCTATTTTCACTAACCCTTTCTAGTCTGGTTTCTCAAATACAGGCTGTAGTGGCGGTAACATTGCGGCTTTCATTAGTATTAATATTCCGTTTGCTGACAAAAACTAAACACTGTAAATATAAAGGCGGGGCAAAGAGATGGTTACATCTTGTTTTGTCAACACTATGGGGCGGCACGGTGGCTCAGTGGTTAGCACTGCTGCATCACAGCGCCAACAACCTGGGTTCGATTCCAGCCTCGGGCCACTGTCTGTGTGGAGTTTGCACGTTCTCCCTATGTCTGTGTGGGTTTCCTCCGGGTGCTCCAATTTCCTCCCACAGTCCAAAGATGTGCAGGTTAGGTAAATTGGCCATGCTAAATTGCCTAAAGTGTTCAGGGATGTGTAGCTTAAGTGGGTGACAGGGGAATGGGCCTGGGTGGGATGCTCTGAGGTTTTCAGTGTGGACTTGTTGGGGGCAAAGAGTCTGTTTCCACATTATAGGGATTCTATGATCTACTAACATTTCATTCTGTAAAAACAATTTATCTGCAGCATCATCAGTATTAACTGCTTATGGAGAATAAACAAAAAGAGTGGCAGTTCTAAATAAGGATCAGAATTATATTTATGCTATTGACTAACTCTTGCTAAAAGAGAAAATCAGGCTTAAACAGCATGGATACCATTCTTTTAAAAATATGTAAGGCAGGTTGTGGTATCACGTAAGATCAGAGCTGCTAATTCAGGCAATATTCATTCATTTCAGCAATATTTAAAATTCACAGAACTCTCAAAAGAATAGAATTTTCAGCCAAATTTGTATTTTGACTGTACATTCGAGCTCCAGCAATCATGCAATTTAGCTTAAACCTCTCCATGGAGTTAGAGATTACAGCACGGAAACAGACCTTTCGGTCTAACTCATCTGATGCTCCAGCAAAAGCAATCCAAGTTTGTCCAACCTAATTGCTAACACAATATAATCCAGGCAACATCCTGGTTGCTTGTTGGGTCTTTCTCTCATTCTACTTTTTTCTCTTTGTAAAAACCCCATTCAGGTGCATGAAATGGATTTCAACTGAAGCTACAGCAACAGAGTGGATTGCTTTCGCTAGAGCTTTGGAGTTTGAGGGGTGACCTAATAGAAGTATATAAAATTCTGAGAGGCATGGGTAGGGTGGATATTTGGGGTCTCTTTCCCAAGGAGGAAATGTCAATGGCCATGAGGGATGTTGGATCAGCCATGGTAAAGGAGACACAAGAGCCTATTCCATAAATCCATAAGAAATAGGAACTTGAGTAGAAAATGGTTTTAAAAAAAAAGTTACTTGCAACAGCAATATGTCTCTCCGTATGGAGGCAGTATCCAATACCCACAATGCAGTAGTGAGCAGGATTTTTTGTATTCAGTCACAGGATGACGACATTGCCGGCTAGCATTTAGTGCCTATCTCTAATTGACCAAAGGGTCTGGAGCCATTGTAGGTCAGATGACAATTTCCTACGCTAAAGGATATTAGTGAACCAGATTTGGCTTTTCCCTGACAATTGGCAATGGTGTTGTCGTCATCATTGGACTCCCAATTTCAGATTTTTACTGAATTCAAATTCCACCATGTGCCATGGTGGGATTTGATCTCAGTCTCTGGATTAATAGATTTAATGCCATTCCAAGGACAACAGGATTATTTCAGTTTCAGTAGAAGAATCTGTAATCCACTAGAATACTTCTGGAAACACATGGAAGAGGAACTCCTAACCAATACTTTATGATGCTACTTGCATCATTGTTGAAGGTAGCAAGTTAGATGTGAGTTGGTTGATCAGTGTGCTTTTATCCCTCAAGAGCAAAAGGTAGAGTAGTGGTGGAGGGTTGCTTTTTAAACTGGAGACCTGTGACCAGCAGGGTGCTGCAGGGATTGGTGCTAGGTCCACGGCCTTTTCTCATTATACTAAATGATTCGGTTGAGAATATAGTTGTTTTGGTAAGTTGCAGATGACAAAAATTGGAGGTGTAGTGGACAGCGAAGAAGATTCCTCCAGAGTACAGTGGGACCTTGATCAGATAGGCCAATGGGTCGAGGAGAGGCAGATATAGTTTAATCTAGATATGTGTGAGGTGTTGCATTTTGGAAAGACAAATCAGGGCAAGACATACACTTCATGATAAGAGGAGTGTTGCTGAACAAAGAGACCTTGGAGCGCAGGTTCATAGTTCCTTGGAAGTGGAGTTGCAGGTAGACAGGGTAGTGAAGGTGGTGTGTAGTCCGCTTGCCTTTGTTGGTCAGGACATCGAGTAGGAGTTGGGAGATCTTGTTGCGGCTATGCAGAGCATTGGTTGTGCCACTTTTGGAGTACTCCCTTCAATTCTGGTCTCCCTGCCATAGAACGTTGTTAAATTTGGAAGGATTCAGAAAAGATTTAAGGATATTGCCAAGAATATTGAGCTACGGGGAGAGGCTTAATAAGGCTGGGGCTATTTTCTCTGGTGCATTCAAATAAACCTGTTGGACTAGAATCTGGTGTCATGTGATTTTTGACCTCCGCAAACCACCCCCCACCACCCCCACCCCACCCCATCCAACACTGGCACCTCCATGTCAAGGGTCCTTAACAATAACTACGGCCTAGTGCCAACGTTGGGAGAGTTGTTTCACAGACTAGTCAAGTAAAAGTCTGATATAGTCATCCTCATGAAATCACACATGACAGACAATTTCACAAACATTATAACCCTTGAATATGCCCTGTCCCACTGGCAGGACAGAACCAGCAGAGGTGGCAGCACAGTGCTCTACTGTCAGTAGCGAGATGCTCAGACAGTCCAGCATTGACTATATACCCCAAGATGTCTCATGGCATCTGGCCAAGTGTGTGCAAGGAAACTTACTGCTGATTACTAAAATAGCATTGCTTTTGTCAAGTGCACTCAATTGAGTGCAGTGAAAAGTTTGTAATATCGCCCCTCACGTGCAGGGTACCTAGGTACAGATCCTTTAAATGTTGTTACAGAATTGAAGTAGTGAAAAGAAAAATAGACTAGTATGGGAATACAGAGTTTAAAAGTCCAGAATGAGAATAAAAAGTGTCTTCAAAGTACTCAAGTTACAGTCTTTTTTCACCAAGTTCTCAGGCTTCAGAACAAGGTCTCGCTGCCTCCACACACCGGCTTCCACACGGGACTTGCCTCTAGAACCCGTCTCTCCAGCCGACCTGGGCTTGCTCTGCTCTCACTCTGGGCTCCACCTGTGGCCCAGCTTGGCCTGTGCTCGCCCTGCTCCAGCTCTGGCCACAACTTGCTTCCAGGACTCGACTTGGGCTTGCTCTACTCCAGCTCACGCCGTGGCTTGCTTCTGGGACCTAGTCCACCCTCACTCTGCTGCTGCTCTAGGCTCTGACCGCGACTCACTTCCAGGACTCAGACTGTAGTCACGCTGCCCCTGCTCCAGAACTCAGCCAGGAGCTGATCTTGGGAAAAGGCCCCAGTGCCATAAATGAGGCAATTTCAGGTTATGATAAGAGGTTTAAAAGTACTTAGCAACTGTTCATAAACCATCCCCAGACCCCCACTTGTTCCAGCACTCCCTCCACATTCACTCATTCCCACCACCTGCAGGTTAACCACCCTCCCTGTTCCTCAGCCCGCAGAACACTCCTCCCTCAGCTCATGAGCCAGCACTCTTCCATGTTTAACTCCACTTAGAGGCGGCATAGAATCCATTCTGGGTGAGTGACTTCAATGTGCATCACCAAGTCTGATTGAGTAGCACGATTATCATCTAATCCCACAGAATCCTAAAGGATGTGACTGCTAGACTGGGTCTACGGCAGACAGCGAGGGACAAGAAGGAAAACTCTACTTGACATTATCCTCATCACATCAACCTGTCACAGATGTTTCTGTCCATAATGGAATATAATGTAATAAAAAGTGATGTGCTTTCAAAAGCAAAATTGAAAAGAAGAATATGTTTAAATAGCGAGGGAGTGAGAAGTGTTTGCATTCAGAGGAATCATGGTTTATTTGTACACACCAGAACTACGAGTAACAGTCAGTCAGTCAGTCAGTCAGTCAATCTCATAAAAGATGGCCACCAATGTCTTAGCCAAAAAAATCCTAAACTTGAAATGAGCCTGGTGAAGATTTTGACCCAGTCTTTGACATAGTCAAACAATGCTTTACAGTTTTCTTTAGGTTTACAAGACTACACCAAAAGACTATTACTACTGGTAAATTTTAATTTCTTGATACAATGGCCACATCTACCAATGTTTTTGTATTAGGTACAAAGCATGGGCCAAGTTAATGGTAGTGAAGAAATATTTTTCATGCTTTAAGATAACAATTGTCCTTCCAATAAATATGGATTTCAACCCCTCAAAAATATTACTCATGTATAAATTGATCTTCATTTTCCTGAAACAACCATCATATTCAGTAAATCACAAGAAGTTCAGGCACAGGTATAGTAAGCATTTAGAAAAGCAACTGACATAAGCTTTTGTTATAAAAGTATCAGAGTATGGAATAAATAAATCTTAATACAATTACACACTTCTTAACTTAGACAGAAATATATTTGCCTTAAAGAGAATGCAATTAAGACTCACAAGATTTTATTTTCGATTATTCATTAACCAGATGAGGGCATCACTGGCTGGCAGCATTTATTGCCCATCCCGAAAATCCCAGAATGTTTTGAGAAGTATGGTAATTTCCTCCCAGAGGGCAATTCAGAGTCAACCTCATTGCTGTGGGACTGATGTCACATGTAGGCCAGACATGGTAAGGACGGCAGCTTCCTTCCCTAAAGGACATTAGTGAACCTTGTGAATTCTAGTGAATTCTTGCAACGAGGGGATTATCGTATGAAGGGAAATTGAGTAGGCTCAGTTCATGCACCTTAGAATTTGGAAGAATGAAAAGTCATCCCATGAAAACATGCAGAATTGTTAAGGGGATGGTAATGCAGATATAGGTTGTATTTCCCCAAATGGTCTAGAACTGAGGTTCACAATTTGGCCATTTGGGACTAAGATGAGAATGTTTGGAATTTTCTGTGGATGCTCATTCATTGAATATATTCAAGACAATGATAGCTAGATTTATTTAGATACAAAGGAACCAAGGGATGTGTGCATGCTGCAGGAATGTGTTTCGGCAGATGATCAGCCATAATGATCAAGCAGGTTGGAAATGCCAAATGGTCTATTCTTTCTCCTTTTGTTTTTTACCTTCAAAATTCAGCCCCACAACTTGTTTATTTATACTAAACCTAGAAATGAATTCACTAATTTTTTTCCTTGTACAAGTAGTTTTTATTAGGTGTTCTCACTTTCATAATTTTGTCTTTATCTGCAACAAGTTTCTAGGCCATTGAATTTCTAGAAATCGTCAGTTTTTATTTAAACAAAAGAAAAATACTGATGATGCTAGAAATCTAAAATAGAAATCAAAAATAAATGCTGGAAATATTAAGCAGACCAGGCATGTGTCTGATCTATTCGATGCAGTTATAATTTTTAATGTCTCATGTCACCTCAAAATCTGTGTCCTTCTAAATGCTCCAATCTTTTCAAACCTTTCTCCATATTTGTACTTTTCAAAGGAGGCCACATTCCACCAAGTCTGCACTGTACTCTCTAGAACACCTCAAAACCATTCCTGATTGGAGCCCAATACTGCACACAGAACTCCAAGACATTCTGTAGCCAATTTTTACCTCTTGGCTAATTAAGCTTGAGCTTCTGCCTTTAATATGCTGTGAATCTAACAGTGCAAAACACTCAGTTCTTCAACACCAAATCTAGCTTGGTCCGGAATATAAATATCCTTTTTTGAACTACTACACTTCACACTTAATGTCACTAAATTATACTTAGCCAATTGTCCTTTCTTGTCAATATCACTTTGAAATCTCATAAAATAGGTCTTAAAGTGTTAACCCTCAGAAGTGCTTCAGCAAGTTATTGTCACATTTTCATAAACAGTAGTTCACAAAATTTAATGATGTCGCAGGAAGAATTGACTAACAGCATAATTAAAGGCATCTTCCGCTCTCAACATTCATCTTCTGAAGGATGCAACCAGAAACCTTTGTTTGCCCAAAAACACACCTGTATGCAAATAAATTGGGATTAAGTTCTTTTTATCATAAATAACCTCTGATATGCAAAAGTGTTGTTTGATTAAATATAACGTATGAAGCTTGTTTCAAATCTCTCTGAACCCCTCACTTTCTCTAGATTAAACCTGAAATCAGTGATTTGCTACAAGGAAACACTAGAACTGTATCCTCTGGAGCTTAGAGCAGTCAGATATTACTGAACTGAATCACAAAAGATCCTAAGGAGACGACCCTGACTAGATCTTTGTTGAAAGGATGCTCCCTCTTGCGGGAGAATCTAAAACTAGGGATCATAATTTTAAAAATAAGGAGGGGTGCCCCCTTGAAGGCATATGAGGAAAAATCATTTGAGTTTCAGCATCTTTGGAATTCGCTTCCTCAAAAAGGCAGTGGATGCAGAATCTAATATTTTTAAGGCAGAGGTAGGTAGATTCTTGATCACCAACAGGACGAAAGATTATCAGGGGCATGCAGGAATGTAGAATTAAAATCCCAGAATGTTTTGAGAAGTATGGGAGGAAATTACCAGACTCCTTGCAGAAGTATTTGCTTCATCTATAACCACAGGAGAGGTGCCTGATGACTGAAGGGTGGCTAATGTTGTACCTTTAAGAAATATTGTAAGAAGAAACCGGGGAACTACAGACCTGCACGTCCGACTTCATTTGTGGGTAAATTGTTGGAGGTGATTATAAAAAAAAATAGGATTTATGAGCATTTAGAGAGGAAAAATTTGTCAGCATGGTTTTGTGAGGGGAAAATAATGTCTCTCAAACTTGATTTGCTAATTTCCTCAAAAAATGCAAAGATTGATGATGGCAGAGCAGTAGACATTGTTTATTTGGATTTTAGCATGGTAGACAAATGAGCAAAGTTAGGTCACATGGGATTCAGGGTGAGCCTGCCAATTGGATATATAATTTGTTTAACAGCTGGAGACAGAATAATGGTGGAGGGTTGTTTTCTGGACAGGAGGCCTGTTACCAGTGGTGCTCCACAGGGATCAGTTCTGGGTCCTCTTTTGTTTGTCATTTATGTAATTAATTTGGATGAAAATATAGAAGGAGTGTTTAATAAGTTTACGGATGACACTAAAATTGGAAGCATTGGAGATAGCGATGAAGGTTTTCTAAGGTTAAAGGGATCTTGATCAAATGGGTCAAATAGACTGAAAAATGGCAGATGGAATTCAATCTGGATAAAGGCAAGGTATTGCATTTTGGTACAACAAACAAGGGTAGGGCTTATACAATTTATGATAGGGCCTTGGTAGGGTATTGTAGAACACAGGGACCTAGGGGTGCTGGTACGTAATTCTTTAAAGTTTGCATCACACACAGAAGGGATGCTTAAAAAGGCATTTGGCACACTTGCCTTCATTGCTCAGTCCTTTGAGTATATTATTTGGGACATTATGTTGAGGTTGTACAGGACATTGGTGAGGCCTCTTCTGGAATACTGTGTCCAGTTCTGGTTCTGAGGAAGGGTCACCAGACCCAAAATGTTAACTCTAATTTTTTCTTCAAAAGATGCTGCCGGACCTGCTGAGCTTTTCCAGCAGCTTCTGGGGGTCTTCCATAGATCTCTCAACAGCCCACGTGAGAGAGGAGCAAATACTAGAAAGGTGTGAAAAAAAAAGCAGGGTAGTTGTGGTGGGTGACTTTAACTTTCCTCTTATTGATCATAGATCATAGAATCCCTACAGTGTGGAAACAGGCCCTTCGGCCCAACAAGTCCACACCAACCCTTAGAGCATCCCACCCAGACCCATCACCCTATAACCCACCTAATCTACACATCCCCAAACACCACAGGCAATTTACCATGGCCAATTCACAAAGCCTGCACATCTTTGGACTGTGGGAGGAAACCGGAGCACCCAAAAGAAACCCCCGCGGATAGGGGAAAAATGTGCAAACTCCACACAGACAGTCACCCAAGGGTAGAATCAAACCTGGGTTCCTAGCGCTGTGAGGCAGCAGTGCAAACCACTGAGCCATCATGCCGCCCCATGGGCATTATTGACTGAGACTCCCTTAAAGCCAGGGCTTGGATGGAGAGCAATTTGGTTGGATATGTCCGAGAGAGCTTTTTGAGAGAGTATGTTGACAATCCAACCAGAGAGGAGGCCATACTAGACTTGGTATTAGGGAACACACCAGGACAGGTGATCGATGTTTCAGTCGGAAAGCTTTTTGGCCTCGTGACCATAACTCCATAACATTGAGAAGTCATGGACAAGGACAACAATGGCCCTCCGGTGAGGGTGTGTAATTGGACAAAGGCCAATTACATCCAAATTAGACAACAACTGGGAAATGTGGTTTGGGAGCAGTTATTTGAGGGAAAATCTACATCTCACATGTGGGAGGCTTTTAAAGACCAGTTGATTAAATTGCTGGACTGAAGGATAGGAATGGCAGGATCCAGGAACCATGGATGACAAGGGAAATTTTTATATTTGTCAAAAAAGAGAAAAGGAAGCATATCATAGGTGTAGGCAGCTACAAACTGACAAAGCCCTTGAGAAGCACAGAGAAATTAGGAAGGCTAAAACGGGCCTTTAGCAAACAGGGTTGAGGAGAATCACAAGGCTTTTTACGCATATATTAGAAGAATAATATACTCCCTCATGGGTAGAGGAGGGAAGTTATGTGTGGAGCCACAGCAAGTAGGCGGGATCCTCATTAAATACTTTGTATCGGTATTCACTAAGGAAAAGGACATGACTGATGTTGAGTGGAGGGATCAGTGTGTGAATACTCTAGAGAATGTCAATATATTGAAATATTGAAAGAGGAAGTTTTGGGTTTCCAAAATTGCATTAAGGTAGACAAGTGACCAGGGCCAGATGGGACCTATCCCAGGTTGCTGTGAGAGACAAGGGAAGAAATAGCTGGGGCATTAGCAGATATCTTCAAATCCTCGTTGACCACAGGCGAGGCTCCAGAGTGCTGGAGATTAGGCAATGTTGTTCCCTTGTTTAAGAAAGGATGCAGGGATAATCCAGGAAATTATAGGCCAGTGAGTCTGACATCTGTGGCGGGGAAGCTCTTGGAGGAGATACCGAGGGACAAGATATATGCGCATTTGGAAGAAAATGGACTAGTTAGTGACAGGCAGCATGGTTTCGTATGGAGAAGGCCATGTCTCATTAACCTGATCAAATTTTTTGAAGAGGTGACAAAAATAATTGATGAGGGAACAGCTGTGAATATAGTTTATATGGACTTTCGTAAGGCTTTCGATAGAGTCCCATATGGCAGATTGGCACAAAAACTAAAAATTACATGGGATTCAGGGTGGGCTGCCTAGATGGATGCAAAACTGGCTTAGTCATAGAAGATGGAGGGTAGCAGTGGAAGGGTGTTTTTCAGAATGGAGACTGGTAACTAAAGCATTCCACAGGAATCAGACTTAGGTCCTCCGTTGTTTGCAATATATATGAATGATCTGGAGGAAAATGTGGGTGGTCTGATCAGTAAGTTTACAGATGACACGAAGGTTAGGGGAGTTGCTGATAGTGCTGATCACTGTGAAACAAATACAACAGGATGTGGATAGATTGGCAACTTGGGCACTGAAATGTCAGATAGAGTTTAATCCAGACAAATGCAAGGTGATGCATTTTGGAGGATCAAATTTAGGTGTGAATTATACTGTTAATGGCAGAACCCTTAGGAACATTAACATATAGATGGATCTGAGCGTGCAGGTCCACAGTTCCCTAAAAGTGATAACACAGATGGTCAATTTGATTAAGGCAGCATTTGGCATGCTTGCCTTCATGAGCCAGGGCAAGGGCATGAAGGAGGGATATGGGCCAGGGGCAGGCAGGTGGGACTAGTTTAGTTTGGGATTATGTTCAGCATGGACTGGCTGGACTGATTGATCTGTTTCTGTACTGTATGACACTATGACTTCATGACTCTGTAAAATTAAAATTAGATCCTCCATGATCTCATTGAATGGTGGACTGTGCATTGTGGGCCACACAGCACGCAACATTCAGAAACCTTAAATCTCAATTCTTAACGTGTTACCCTCTGTTGTAAAATCAGCTAAACCAAATTCTTTCACCAGCCCCCAATCCAGGGCCGATCTTTAGACCTCCAATTTTTAGTTACTAATGGGGAAAACGTCCAAGTTTTTGGAAATTTCCGTACTTTCCGTACCTCAGCAGTTATCTTTCTTAAAATGTCACCATCAAAAATGAGATCCAGCACAGAATTTGTTGTTCAACTTTCTATTTTTCCCACACTGAATCAAACCTGGTTGATATTTAGATCATTGAAATTCCCTACAATTACTGTACTTTAGTTCCTGCACTTCTCAGTCGTTTGATTATGTATATGCTTTTCTATTTCACTCTATTTGGAAGTCTGTAGTATATTCACAGCATTATTGCCCCTTTCCTGTTCTACAATTCATCCAACTGACTTCATTTGACACTTCTTCAAACATAAATATTCCTCCTCACAAGTCATTTATTTCAACTGATATGGCAAATTCTGCCCCTTTCTCATCCCATCCAAAAACCCTGTAACCAAGAATGTTGAGTAACAATTCTTGTCCTTAAACGACATTTCAGTAAATCGTACTTTGACCTGTGTCCTTGGCTTATCCTTCTTAGGTAGAGAAAAGCTTGCTCAATATTTGTTTTAGAGTAAGGACAAGGTTTTTTTCCAGAATTAAAAGCAGGATGCATTTCCTCAAATAAAAAAGGGATGTGAAAATCAGGAACTCATCCCACTGTGCTTCACTGCGCACTAACCAAAGAAAACTGAAGGGAATTAACAAGCATGAATCAGTCATGACTACATTATGCCCTCACTTAACACAGGAATATCAGTTGGTCAGTCTCTCAACCTGTTCTGCCATTGAGATCATGGCTGATCTGTAAGTTAACTATTTATTAACTACATGCCTTTGGCCAATATCCCTTGATATCTTTACTTAAAATTTTGTCAGATTTATAAGGTCACATGTGGCACCGTCTTAGGCACAAAGATACCCAGGAACAAAATAAATTCAGGTACAAAGTATTAAAAGAACCTAAGTTTAAAAGAAGTTAAGCATTACAGGCTTCATAGAGTAAGTAGAAAATAAAGAATTAAAGGTAATAGTTCACATTAAAGTCCTCCTCAATATAAACTAGAAAAATAAAAGCAGTAAAGTTACATGCTCAACAATCCGAGTGCTTGCTGGAGCCGCAATCTCCTCCACTTCACTCACTCTCCAGGAGACCTCAGCTGCCTATTCTCACCACCCCAGATACCAGGGGACCTCCCTCGCTGCTCACTCCTCTTGCATCAAGCTGCGACACCATCGCCACTGCCAATGCTGCTGAACTACCATTTGTAGAAAAGACTTCCAAAACTCTACCACCGTGCAAAACTGCATCCTAACGTTTCGCCTGAATGGTCAGGACCTAGTATTTGACCATATACCCTATTTCTAGAATCGCAATGAGTGGAAATAGCTTATCTTTATCTGCCCTCTCGAAGCTTCATTCAAATCACCCCTGAACCTTCAAAATTCCAGAGAAAACATGCTTAATTGGTGTAATCTTTCCTCATAACCCCTGAAGTCCAAATATCATTCTTGAAAACATACATTGCACTCCCTTCAGAGCCAATATATCGTACTAAGGTGTAGCGCCCAAATATTCTCATAGTACTACAAATAGGGTTTGACAATATTGTTTCATTTTAATGTAATTGACAAAGTGTCTAAAAATTTGGTTAATACTGTCAACTGCACTTTAATGTCATTACATTCTTCATAAACAGATGACCCTTCCCCTAGCCCTTTCTCCCTTGCTCTCAGTCTCTTTCATCCCAATGCTTCATTTGCCTCTCCCGGCCTTTTTAACTCTCTCCTCCTATTCTTAATTCAGGATCTGTTCTTCTGCTACTCCATCTCCTGACTCCAGTTCTAAGATTGCATTTAAGTCCTGAGGTCCATCTTGTGGTAGAAGCAAGCAGGTGCAGATAATTTGAGGGCTTTGACCACCAGATGGAGCCTCATCAACCTAAAAGAACCACATTATCAGGAAGTATTTATTTTAAACTTGCACCATTGAGTATTGTCATTCTTTTATATTTGGTGATACGTTATTTTACTATTAATTTTAGCTAGCAATGCAGTTCAGAACTGGATAAGCTGGTCTCTACTGTAATTGCTAGATATCTACAGATCTGAAGATGTTGCAAGCAGCTTTATCACAGTTGTCACCAAGCCACCTCTATTCATTCTATATTCCTAGTATTCTTTCCTCCCCATTTTCTTTTCTTCTTTTGCCAACACACAGCTCCAACACTTTACAAGCGGTTGTGAAGTATTCTGAGATTTCTTGAGGTTATAAAAGCCAAATTAATGCAAGGTTACTTTCTTCTGTTCTTTCAAACTGAATGAGGAGCGCAAAAAGTAATTTTCAAATCGACTTCAATGGAACTATAGGATACAGACTGTTACTGCAATTACGAGATTCTTTTCTGCCAGGGAAGAACACAAGTTTTTAAACACCCATTTTGATCACTTTGAAAGAAACCATCTGTTGTCAATTCTAGATTATGCTTCCCACATACAGTAATTAGAATAGGGCTATACTGTATGAGTGCTGCAATTGAGAAAATGAAATAATTTAGCAATGGCCAAAGAACAAAATGTTGCTTTGCTGAGTATTTCCTATCTACAAATCCCTAACTAAGGAAACTATTCTTTCTGAAACACCAAAATTGCTAAAGAATGCAATGCTTGTTTTCAAGTCTAATAGCAACTGCATT
The DNA here is from genome assembly GCA_024137785.1 of Ginglymostoma cirratum. Taxonomy (NCBI): domain Eukaryota; kingdom Metazoa; phylum Chordata; class Chondrichthyes; order Orectolobiformes; family Ginglymostomatidae; genus Ginglymostoma; species Ginglymostoma cirratum. The sequence continues at coordinate 13,669,621 of JAHRHZ010000249.1, forward strand.
TTTAGCAGTAGTGAGATAAAAGGAATCCAGACTACAGCATACAAACCTTCAAAAATGGAAACTTGTTACAATATTATGATCAATCTTGACCTTTTGTTTTCCAATCAAAACATGTAAACCATCCTTTCACTTGCAAGTATGTCAAAACTGATTAAAGTTTTAAGAAGGTTAAATGAGTTAGGCTTTGGGTTACTGTAAATGACACAAGCACAGCACAAGAATTTTTCTTTAATTTTCTAGATTTCTTTTGACCTAATTAGACTTTACGGACTTTGGCAGTGTTGCATAATTAATTCTGGTTCAAATGTGACTAAAAGACTTACGAAAACAAAAGTTGCTGGGTTTAAAAAAAAAAACAGCAGATCTGGCAGCATGCAAGGAGAAAAGGCAGAGTTAACGTTTTGTGTCCAGTCACCCTTCTTCAGAACCGTCACTGGATGCTGCCAGATCAACCGAGTTGTACGAGCAATTTCTGTTTTCGTAAGTCTTCTAGTTATATTGAACTCATTTACAGCATTCACAGTATTCTCGTCAAAAAAAAAACCCAAAGTACTAACTTCTTTACCGTGGTGGGCTTAATGTTAACAGTAACATAAGGTCACTTTAAAATAAAAGCCGCTCTTTCAATTGACTGATACCTGTGGTTAACCGACACACTCTTCAGGCAATTGCAACTTGCATTTATGTAGTGCCTTTAATATAGTGAATTGTCTGAAAGAATTTGAGCATCATTACACAAAAAAAATTCAAGTCAAATTAATAGCTATTAGTACAAGAGCAAAAAATTGTTTAAATTCTGGAAGTTTGAAATAAAAACAAAAATGCTAGAATACCCTGCAGGTTATGCATTATATTTGGTAACAGATGGTAGGCTTAATTTTACATAGGAAGGCAAACTTCCAACCTGTATCCCTGGCATAAGAAGTCAGGAATGGATCTGTCTGCACTCAGTCAGCTTGCTTTGTAGTCAACTTACTGCCATTGTGCTTTTAGTTGGGCTGAGACTTCCAAGCAAGAGTTAAGTCAAGCCTCCAAGAGTTGGCAGCTACTCAAATAGCCATCCCATCTGCACCATAAGCAGCAGTGGCAACAGTTGGGTCGCAGGCAGTCCACAGAAGAGGAGGGCCTCAAAGACAAGACTAATCTTAAAAGGTATCACCTGGGCCACGTTGGCAAGAAGCCACCAATTAAAAAGGGAGGGTCAACCAAAGGATACAGGGCGCCCTAACAGCAGACATATCCCATCCTACACAGTGCCACTGGCACAATTCTCCCTCAACAGCAATCAGTGAAGGCCCTTAAGTGTTCATCAATTGGCAGCTTAAGGGCCCCAACCAACATATCACCATGGGTAAAATAACCCTGGAGGCTACTGGGGGAGTGGTGATGGGCAGAAAAGAAAGGGATAATGGCACAAGGCAGAAGCAGATGGTAGCATTCCAAAGCGAATGTTTCTTCCACAACATATGCTTCTTTCATTAATCATCACAATCACCTGCTACCCTTCCTATGCTTTCTATTCAAACTGTTCTGGTAGGTTATTACATACCTCTGGAGCAAGTGGAATTTGAACCCAGGTCTCTTGGCTCAGAGATGGGGCCATTACCACTGCACTACAAGGACCCTCCTCCTACCCTTCCTATGCAAGTGCTCAAGATGTATCACTCGTTCTCCTACCTCTTCCTTCTCACCATTCAAGCCCACGGGTACCTTGAAATTCTAATCCATTTATCAATTTAATTCTCCATACCCGGCCTTTTCTTTTATTAAAAAGAACCCATCATGGAATGTTACCAAGGCTATCCTTACACCCTTTCTTGAATAAGGGCATTCCTCTCCAACCTAACAGAGTCTACCTCATTAAGGAAGATTTGGAAGATCATGGCAAAACCTTCAATCATCTTCACCCCAACTTCAGGTAGCATTATGGGATGCAAGCAGATTATCCTTTTGAAGCACATGCAGCCTTTCCAGTACCTTGCAGCTCTCAATCTTCACACCATCCTACTTCTAAGCCATCTCAGATTATATCAATATTTAGTCAGTCCACAATTGCAAATCTAAATACAGATACCTAAATTGAGACATTAAGTTGATTTCTTACACTTATGCTGAACTTAATAGCAGCACTACAGAAGGCCCAGAGACATCAAAAAGTGGAAGTGAGACAGCATTGAAATGGCAAGCATCGACAAGCTCAGAAATTATGGACAGAAAAGACATTCAGCAAAGCAAACAGCTTACTATCACAAAAACCAGCCTTCCTTCCATTGACAACATGGTATGGAGCTGGAGGAACACAGGAGGTCAGGCAGCAGACGAGGAAAGACTTTCCTATTCCTGATGCTGCCTGACCTGCTGTGTTCCTTCAGCTCCATACTGCATTGGCTCTGACTCCAGCATCTGCAGTTCTCGCTATCTCTTCCTTTCATCGACTCCGTCTAGACTTCCCATTACCTTGGGAAAGCAGCCAACATAATTAAAAACCCCTCCCACCCTGGGTATACACGTTTCCACCCTCTTCCAACAGCAGCAGATACAACTGTTTAAAAACACATACCAACAGATTTAAGAAGAGCTTCTTCCCTGCTGTTGTCAGACGTATGAATGAATCTCTCATATTAGAGTTGATCCTTCACTGTTGCTCTAAGATGATATTCTGCACTGTTCTATTACCCTGATGCACTTATATATGACTTGCCAGGATAGCACACAAAACAACACTTGACTGTATCTCAATACATGTGACAATAATAAATCAAATCAAATAATCTAATTTTTATCTGGTTTCCCTGGAAAAGCTCAGCAGGTCTGTCAGTCAGCATTTGCGAACAAAAAATCAGATTTAACATTTCGGATCCGGTGACCCTTCCTCAGAAGGGGACCCGAAACATTAACTCTGATTGTTTTTTTTCTTCATATCTACAGCCAGGCCTGCTGAGCTTTTCCAGGGAAACCAGATAAAAATTAGATTATTTGAAAGACCATTTTACAGGTTCACTGTATTGTATCATTGGCAGGCAACTCACATTACATGGAAATTCTACACACTTCAGGAAACCAAGCCAGGAGAACCATCTATTGCAAACTCAATCACATAAAGAAGGGAGGTCATGGGCAGGGACAGCATTTCTTTGGTCCCTCTACTCCTCGACCCAATATATGTGGCTCAGTTCTATTTATCTGGCGCAGTTTCCAAGATTTCTTTCAGTGACTACCTCTATCACAGGGGTTGCTGAGGTACCAGTGAGTCAGCCCTGAATGAACCAGATGCATTAGCCTACAGCTTCAGCAACTTTATTCCATTAATTTGCTGGAATTCTTCGAAAATGAAGAAAGCAATGTAGATAATGGGGATCCTTCAGATGTAGTGTATCTGGACTACCAGGAGGCATTCGATAAAGGTGCTATACAAAAGGTTACTGCATAAGCTAAGATTACATGAGGTTGGGCTAGAGATTTGAGATAAATGAGTCTTTTTCTGGCTGGCAAGATGTAAATCAATAAGGTACTACAGGGTTTGGTCCTGGGCCCCAACCATTTACAATTCATATTAATGACCTGGATGCAGAAATAGAAAGTTGTATGGCCAAATTTGCAGGTGGTGCTATAATAGGTGAAACACCAAGGTGCAATTTAAAAAAAAAACTTACAACTAGATATGGACGGGTTAGGTGAATGGATCAAAATTTCACAGACGGAGCTTCACGTGGATAAGTGTAAGGTTAGGAAGGCAAGTTATTATCTAAATGGAGAGAAATTTCACTGCATTTTGGTGTAGAGGAATCTGGATATGTTCCTGCACAAATTGTGAAAACTAGTATGCAGGTACAGCACTTATAAAAAGGAAGACAAATGGAGTTTTGGCATTTAATGCTAAAGAAACAAAATGAAAGCAGGGGAGTGTAACTCTAACTGTACAAGGCATTACTGAGACCACATGAGATTGATTGCAGAGAGGAGGGATAAAAGGAAATTGAGAGTTTTAGGTCTACATTTGAGTTTAGAAGAACAAGAGCAGATTTAGTGGGGGTGGCATGGTGGCTCAGTGGTTAGCACTGCTGTCTCACAGTGCCACAGACCTGGGTTCAATCCCAGCCTCGGGTAACTGTCTGTGTGGAGTTTGCACATTCTCCCAGTGTCTGCATGAGTTTCCTCCCACAGCCCAAAGATGTGCAGGTTAGGAGGACTAGCCATGCTAAATTGCCCATAGTGTCTAGGGTGGAAAATACAGGAATAGGGTAAGGGGTGAGTCTGGGTGGGATGCTCTTTGGAGGGTCAGTAGGGACTCGCAGGGCCAAATGGCCAACTTTCATACCGCAGAGATTCTATATAGAATCATTGGATTCTAGAATGAAACATACAAGACAGAGTAGACACAGAGAGGTTATTCTCAATTGTCCGACAAGAGGAAACAAGAGCTCACAGGTTTTAGGAAAGAAGGTAGCAGATTAAAAACAGATCAAGAGAACCCTCAAATAGCTGTAAATCTGGGGAAGTTCATTCCTTTGGGAGTATGGTGGATGCTGAAGATTGATTGTTAAATTTTCTTTAACTGACCAATATCCATTTCTATCCATTTTTAACATGAAGCATTTCTTGGTCAAGTCAGATAAGGAACATATTCTTCTTGTCCCCAAACCAGGATGACAATTTTTGTCTTCAATCTGTAACTTCTCAACAGGTTCACAACTTTCAGCAATTAAATTGAAACAGCCATGACAAGCCATGCTCTCTGCCTTATCCAAACCCTGGCACCCCAACACCTCATCTTCACCATGGACATACAGTGCCTTTACACCTGCATCCGCCATACAGAGGGCCTAAAAGCCGTCTGCTTTTACCTCTCCCACAGGCCCAACCAGTCCCCCTCCACTGACACTCACTCACTTAGCGGAACTGGTCTTCACCCTCAACAATTTTTCCTTTGATTCCTCCCACTTTCTACAAACCAAAGTGGTGGTTGTGGGCACCTGCATGGGCCCAAGCTATGCCGGTGACTTTGTACGATTTGTGGAATAGTCCCTCTTCCACAGTTACACCAGCACCAACCCTCATCGCTTTCTCTGCTTTATTGATGACTGCATCGGTGTTGACTCTTGTGCCCACAAGAAGTTCAAGCAGTTCATCAACTTTGCCAACATCTTCCATCCAGCCCTCAAGTTCACCTAGGCCATTTCAGATACCTCCCTCTCCTTCCTGGACCTCTCTGTCTCCATCTCCGGAAAATGACTCACCACTGACATCCATTTCAAACCCAGAATCCCACATCTACCTCAACTACACCCCTTCTCACCCATTCTCCTATAAAATTGATATTCCATACTTTCAATTCCTCCACCTCTGCTGCATCTGCTCCCAGGATGAGGTGTTTTACTCCAGGACATCCTGGATATCGTCCTACTTAAGGGACTGGAATTTCCCCTCCTCTGTAATTAAGAATGTTCTCAACCACATCTCTTCCATTTCCCGCACTTCTGCCCTCAAACCCCCTTCCCCCAACAACAATAAGGATTGAGTCCCCTCAGCACTCCCTGATCACTCCACCACCCTCTGAACCCAATTAATCATCCTCTGACATTTCTGCTAGCTTTAATCAGACCCCACCACCAAAAAGATATTTCCCTCCCCACCCCACTCAGTCATCAGCTCTACACTCCCTACCAACTTCTCCACCACACCTGGTTCCTTTCCCTGCGACCACAAGAAGCACAACACCTGCCCCTCCACATCCCGTCTCACCTCCAAGGTCCCAAACAATCCTTCCAGATCCAGCAGAGATATCACCTGCGCTTCATCCAACCTGATCTATTGTCCATTGTTCCTATATCAGAGAGGCCAAACGCAGTTTCAGTGACCGTTTCGTGAAGCATTTACGCTCTGCACACACCAACCAACCCGACCTTCAGTTGCAATCTATTTTAATTCCCCATCCCACTTCCCTGGTGACATGTCCATTCTTGGCTTTCTGCACTGTCAGAGGGAGGCCAAACATAAACTGGGGGGAACAACACCTAATGTTTTGCCTTGTAAGATTATAGCCCAATGGCCTCAATATTGACTTCACCAGCTTCAAAATCCCTCTACTCCCAGCCTTATCAGTGTCCAGCCCCCACCTCCCCCCAATCTCGATCTGATCTAACCTTCATCTTCCTACTCACCTATCCGCTCCACCCTTCCCACTGAACAATCACAATAACCTCCTACCTACATCCACCTAACGCCATCCAACCTACCTTCCCCCAGCCCCACCCACCTCTCTGTTTACTTTTGGGACCCCCCACCACCACCGCCACTGCCCAGTCCTGACAAACAATTTCAGCCCGAAATGTTGACTGTCCTGCTCCTCGGATGCTGTCTGATCCACTGTGTTTTCCAGCTTCACACCCTATTGACTCTGGCTTCTAGTATCTGCAGTCCTTACTTGTCTCCACGACAAGCAGAGAGTCTGGTTTCACCAATTCTATTGATCAGGTATTATTCTATTTCTCTCTAGATTACAAAATCTAGAACAATTCTTTGGGAATTCTTTTTCCTGAAATAAACCGCATATCTTCAGAACATCGTTTCACTGCTGCCAGCTCAGACCAGGGGATGGGAAGTAGTAAAAGGTGGAACAGAATTCTGTATCTCAAAATAGCTACTACTGATTCAGCCACCAATTGCAACACAATCTTGAACTGAACTTCAAGCTTTTGCTCCTGAATAGCAGAGCAATAAGACATTTTCTGGTGCAGGTATTTTTCAAATCAGAACACGTTGCTCTTATTCTATGCACAGACTTGACCTCTTATCAATCATGCATTTTTGACTAAGTACTACAATTCAACCAAACTTAATGTCTCCATTAAGTAATGACAAACCTGCTGAATAACGATTATACGATATGATTCTTCACATTAATTTCCAATGAATATACTATACTTCAATAGTACAGGCCAAAAAGATACAGCACAAGTACACTTTTGGCACAAGCGTCCGGAAGTTAAGAGAACAGATAGAAATTCAGAAAGCAAAACGCTGTGAATGCTGGAGACCAGAAATTAAAATAACAGAATGTGCTGGAGGACCGCAGCAGGTTTGAAGGAATCTATGGAGAGAGAAACCAAGTTAATGGTCCTAGTTCAATGACTTTTTCTATTCTGAAGCATCATAATTAGACTTGAAATGCTAACTTGATTTCTCCCCACAAATTCTGCCAGTTGAATTTTTCCAGCATCTGTTATTATTTAATTAAAAAAAGCACATGTCCTATCCAGTCAGTCCAAGTTGGAGCTTATTGTTAGTCCCATGCACTCATTCTTCCTTCAACCCTAACAGGCAAAGCAATGACCAATGTATAATATATACAGCACAAAAATAAGAACGTCAGCCCATCATATCGGTGTCAGTTGAAAATGAGCCAGCCTAATCCCACTTTCTAGCTTTTGCTCTGTGGCCCGATAGGTGACTTCAATTGCATAGCCAAGTATTTCTAAATATGATAAGTATTTCTGCCTCTACTATCCTTTCAGGCCATGAATTCAAAATTACCATCACCCTCAAAAAACATTTCTCAATTTTCCTTCAATTGTTCTGCCAATTGTTTTATAACTATGCCTCCTGGTATTGGCCTCTCTAAAGAAAATTATTCCTTCCAATCCACTCTACCTTGACTCTTCAGTTTTGTAAAGGCCAATTAAATGTTCCCTCTCGCCTTCTTTATTGTAAAAGAAGCTTGTCCAATCTTTCCTTAGACCCCAAATTCTCCAATCTTGACAACATGCTTGAAAATCTCCTCTGTATGCTCTTCTATGCAGCCATAACTTTGAGCAATACAGTGCTCAGGACTTGCAAGAGGTAGCATACATCGATATTTTCTATTGTTGTAATAAAATCTCACACCGTTCTGAAAGCATACAGTATCTTTTACAGAGATAAAAAGGTACTGCAGATGCTGGAGAATCCGAGATAACAAGCATGGGGCTGGATGAACACAGCAGGTCAAGCAGCATCATAGGAGCAGGAAAACTTGACGTTTCGGGCCTAAACCCTTCATCAGAAATGGGGGAGGGGAAGAGGGTTCTGAAATAAATAGGGAGAGAGGGGGAGGTGGATAGAGGATGGATAGAGGAGAGGATAGGTGGAGAGGAGGCAGACAAGTCGAAGAGGCGGGGATGGAGCCAGTAAAGGTGAGTGTAGGTAGGGGGGTAGGGAGGAGATAGGTCAGTCCAGGGAGGATGGACAGGTCAAGGGGGCGGGATGATGTTAGTAGATAGGAGATGGGGGTGTGGCTTGGGGTGAGAGGAAAAACAGGTTAGGGAGGTGGAGATGAGCTGGGCTGGTTTTGGGATGCAGTTGGGGGAGGGGAGATTTTGAAGCTTGTGAAATCCACATTGATGCCATTGGGCTGCAGGGTTCCCAGGCTGAATATGATTTGCTGTTCCTGCAGCCTTTGGGTGGCATTACTGCGGCATTGCAGGAGGCCCAGGATGGACATGTCATCTGAGGAATGGGAGGGGGAGTTGAAATGGTTCGCGACTGGGAGGTGCAGTTGTTTGTTGCGAACTGAGCGCAGGTGTTCTGCAAAGCGGTCCCCAAGCCTCCGCCTGGTTTCCCCGATGTAGAGGATGCCACAACGGGTACAGCGGATGCAGTATACCACATTGGCAGATGTGCAGGTGAACATCTGCCTGATGTGGAAAGTCTTCTTGGGGCCTGGGATTGGGGCGAGGGAGGAGGTGTGGGGGCAGGTGTAGCACTTCTTGCGGTTGCAGGGAAAAGTGCCGGGTGTGGTGGGGCTGGAGGGGAGTGTGGAGCGGACAAGGGAGTCGCGGAGGGAGCGGTCCCTCCGGAAGGCAGATAAGGGTGAGGAGGGAAAAATGTCTTTGGTGGTGGGGTCTGATTGCAGATGGCGGAAGTGTCGGAGGATGATGCATTGGATCCGGAGGTTGGTGGGGTGGTATGTGAGGATGAGGGGGATTATTTTTTGGTTATTATTGCGGGGACGGGGCGTGAGGGATGTGTTCCGGGAAATGCAGGAGACACGGTCGAGGGCGTTCTCGACCACTGTGGGGGGAAGTTGCGGTCCTTGAAGAATGAGGACATTTGGGATGTACGGGAGTGGAATGTCTCATCCTGGGAGCAGATGCGGCGGAGGTGAAGGAATTGGGAATAGGGGATGGCATTTTTGCAGGAAGGTGGGTGGGAGGAGGTGTATTCCAGGTAGCTGTGGGAGTATCTTTTACAGACAGCTATAGCTATCATATTTACTTATCCAGCTACATTCATAGATGTTGAGAGTTGTAGGCTTAAAAGCAAGAGAATATGACTGTGTTACTGGACAGCTACTATAAATCAATACCCAGAATGGAACGGGAAGGAACAGAGAATACAAACATTGAAAATCAGCAGTGAATGGGGTCAAAATGAGAAAGAACAGTAAAAAGACAAAATCAATCACCCTGTACTTGAATTTAGAACAAGACAGATGCATTAACAGCACAAATTAGGGTATAAGATCATACCCTTTAGCCATTATAATGACATAGTTACAGGGAGATCAAAAGTGAGAACTTGCTATGCAGAGCCTATGATTTTTAAAAAGGGCAGGCAGGAAAGACAGGATGGTTGGGTAGCATTGTAGGTAGGGGATGGAATTAAAAATACCTTGAATTCAAGATACAGAATCCATAGGAATAGAAGGAAAAAATAAAGAGGGGAAAGAAGATAGCAGTAGGAGTAATCTATAGGCCTCTAACATTTGCTAGATGGTAGGACAGAGAATAAAACAGGCATGTAACAAAGGCATTACATTATTCATAGGTGACTTTAATCTTTATGTGGATTGGCATAATCAGATTGGCAGGGAAAGCCATGAGGAAGAACTCATTAAGTGCATTCAGGACAGCTTCATTGATCAATATGTGATGGATCCAACTAGGAAAAAGGGTATCTTGGATCAGGTAATGCATAATGAGGCAGATTTACTGATTGAGATCAGAGTATAAAATTCCCGTGGAAACCGATCACAACATAGTAGAATTTAGCATTCAATTTGACAGGGGAAGTTTTTAAAAAATTGAACAGAAGTTGACCGAAAACATAATGAAAGAGGGAGAAAACAAACTTTGAGACTAAACTTGCAAGTGATATCAAAGAAGGACAACAAAACTTTCCTGAAGTTAATAAAATGGAAGCGAGAACCCAAAGTTAATACAGAATTTGTAGATAACAAGGCTCAGGAAATAAGCAAGGCCATGTTCAACTGAGTGTGGCATCAAGGTGTACTAGCAAAAACTGCATTCAATGAGAATCACAGGGCAAACTCTCCACTGGTTGGAGTCATACCTGGCAATAGGAAGATGGGTGTGGCTGGAGAGAATCAGTCATCTCAGCTCCAAGACATAATAGGTACTGCAGATGCTGGAGAATCCGAGATAACAAGGTGTGGAGCTGGATGAACACAGCAGGCCAAGCAGCATCATAGGAGCAGGAAAGCTTGACATTTCGGGCCTAGACCCTTCAGAAAAATCTTTCTGAAATTTTTCTGATGAAGGGTCTAGGCCCAAAACGTCAAGCTTTCCTGCTCCTGAGTTCATCCAGCTCCACACCTTGTTATCTCAGCTCCAAGATATCTCTTCAGGAGTTCCTCAGTATAGTGTCCTAGGCACAACCATCTTCAGCTGCTTCAATAACCTGCTTTTCGTCAGAAGTGACGATGTTCAGTGATGCCCCCACAATGTTCACTGCTATTTCTGACTCCTCAGCACACCATGTTCAAATGCAACAAGCTTTAGAGAATATCCAGGCTTGAGCTGATACATGGCAAGTAACATTGACGTCAAAGTTCCAGGCGATGACCATCTCGAATAACAAGCAAAACTCACCATCATGACTGGACATCGAATGCATTGCCATCAATGAATTGCACACTAGCATCTTCCAGGAGGTTACCGTTGACCAGAAACTCAACTGCACTTTCCATATAAATAAGGCAGAGGCTACGAATATTGCAGCAAGTGATTCATGTCCTGACTCCCAAAGTTTGTCCACCATCTACAGGGCACCAGTCAGGAGTGTGATGGAATACTCTCCTGTTGCCTTGATGAGTGCTACTCCAACAACAAATCAAGAAGCTTGACACCATCCAGGACAAAAGCAACCACTTGATTGGCAGCACATTCACAAGCATCCACTCCCTCCATCACTGATGCTCAGCACACGCTGCTGCTACTATCTATCTATTGAGATTTGTCGAAGGTCCTCAGATAGCACCTTCCAAGTTTACAACCACTTCCACTTAGAAGGACGAGGGCAACAGATGCATGGAACACCACCACCTGCAAGTTCCTCTCCAAGTCTCCTCTCCGAAGAGATAGGAGAGGCGCTAAATGAATATTTTTCGTCAGTATTCACAAAGGAAAAAGACAATGTTGTCGAGGAGAATACTGAGATACAGGCTATTAGACTAGACAGGATTGAGGTTCATAAGGAGGAGGTGTTAGCAATTCTGGAAAGTGTGAAAATAGATAAGTCCCCTGGACCAGATGGGATCTATTCTAGGATTCTCTGGGAAGCGAGGGAGGAGATTGCAGAGCCTTTGGCTTTGATCTTGATGTCGTCATTGTCTACAAGAATAGTGCCAGAAGACTGGAGGATAGCAAATGTTGTCCCCTTGTGTTCAAGGGGCGTAGAGACAACCCTGGTAATTACAGACCAGTGAGTCTTGCTTCGGTTGTGGGTAAAGTGTTGGAAATGTTTATAAGAGATAGGATTTATAATCATCTAGAAAGGAATAATTTGATTAGGGATAGTCAACATGGTTTTGTGAAGGGTAGGTCGTGCCTCACAAACCTTATTGAGTTCTTTGAGAAGGTGACCAAACTGGTGGATGAGGGTAAAGCGGTTGATGTGGTGTATATGGATTTCAGTAAAGCGTTTGATAATGTTCCCCACGGTAGGCTATTGCAGAAAAAACGAAGACATGGGATTGAGTGTGATTTAGCGGTTTGGATCAGAAATTGGCTAGCTGTAAGAAGACAGAGGGAAGTGGTTGATGGGAAATGTTCATCCTGGAGTTCAGTTACTAGTGGTGTACTGCAAGGATCTGTTTTGGGGCCACTGCTGTTTGTCATTTTTATAAATGACCTGGATGAGGGCGTAGAAGGATGGGTTAGTAAATTTGCAGATGACACTAAAGTCGGTGGAGTTGTGGATAGTGCGGAAGATTGTTGCAGGTTACAGAGGGACAGAGATAAGCTGCAGAGTTGGGCTGAGAGGTGGCAAATGGAGTTTAATGCAGAAAAGTGAGAGGTGATTCACTTTGGAAGGAGTAACAGGAATAGAGAGGCTAATGGTAAGATTCTTGGTAGTGTGGATGAGCAGAGAGATCTCGGTGTCCATGTGCATAGATCCCTGAAAGTTGCCACCCAGGTTAATAGGGTTGTTAAGAAGGCGTATGGTGTGTTAGGTTTTATTGGTAGAGGGATTGAGTTCTGGAGCCATGAGGTCATGTTGCAGCTGTACAAAACTCTGGTGCGGCCGCGCTTGGAGTATTGCGTACAGTTCTGGTCACCACATTATAGGAAGGAAGTGGAAGCATTGGAAAGGGTCCAGAGGAGATTTACCAGGATGTTGCCTGGTATGGAGGGAAGGTCTTATGAGGAAAGGCTGAGGGACTTGAGGCTGTTTTCATCAGAGAGAAGAAGGTTAAGAGGTGACTTAATAGAGACATACAAGATGATCAGCGGATTAGATAGGGTGGACAGTGAGAGCCTTTTTCCTCGGATGGCGATAGCCAACACGAGGGGACATAGCTTTAAATTGAGGGGTGATAGATATAGGACAGATGTCAGAGGTAGATTCTTTACTCAGAGAGTAGTAAGGGCACGGAATGCCCTGCCTGCAACAGTAGTAGACTCGACAACTTTAAGGGCACTTAAATGGTCGTTGGATAAACATATGGATGATAATGGAATAGTGTAGGTTCGATGGGCTTCAGATTGTTACGCTGACCTGTAAAACCATCGAGGGCTGAAGGGCCTGTACTGTGCTGTAATGTTCTATGTTCTATGTTCTAAGCCACTCACCATCCTAACTTGGAAATACATCATCATTCCTTCACTGTCAATGGGTTAAAATTCTGTAATTCCCTCCCAAATGACATTGTGGGTCTACCTACAGCACATGGACTGCGGTAGTTCATGAAGGCGCTCACTACCACCTTCTGAAGGGCAACTAAGGACAGTCAATAAATGCCGGCCAGCTCGGTATGCCCACGTCACACATCATAGAAAAATAATAATGATGGAGAACCTACAAATAGTTCATGACTCACAGCAAAGATAAACTCCATGAGATAACAAGGTGTGGAGCTGGATGAACACTGCAGGCCAGGCAGCTTCAGAGGAGCAGGAAAGCTGACATTTCAGGTCTGGACCCTTCTTTAGAGATAGGGGAGGGGAAGGGGGCTCTGAAATAAAGAGAGAGAGGGGGAGATGATGATAGAAGGTGGATAGTGAACAGATAGGTGGAGAGAAAACGGACAGGTCAAGGACATAGGGATGAAGCCAGTAAAGGTGCATGTAGTTAGGGAGTTCGGATGGGGGTTGGTCAGTGAGGAGGGTGGGGGGGTAGGTGTGAGGGAAGACTGATTGGTCAAGGAGGCGGGGATGAGGCTAGTAGAGGTGAGGTGTGAAGGTAGGAAGTGGGGGTGGGGTGTTGGTCGGTGAGGTGGGAGGAGCGGATAGGTTGGAGAAAAAAGATGGACAGGTCAAGGAGGCGGGGACGAGACGGGGGGCTGGTCTTGGGATGAGGTCAGGGGGTGGGGAGATTTTGAAGCTTGTAAAGTCCACATTGAGACCATTGGGTCATCGGGTTCCCAGGCGGAATATGAGGTGCTGTTCCTCCATTTTTCAGGTGGCATTGTTGTGGCTCAGGATGGGCATGTCGTCCAAGGAGTGGGAGGGAGTGTTGAAGTGGTTTGCAATTGGGAGGTGTTGTCGGTTGTCATGAACTGAGCATAGGTGCTCCACAAAGCAGTCTCCAAGCCTTTGCTTGGTTTCCTTGATGTAGAGGAGGCCACATCGGGAACAGCGGATACAACATACCACCTAAGCGGACGTGCAGGTGAACATCCGTTTAATATGGAAGGTTTTCTTGGGGGCCTGGGATGGAGGTGAGGGGGGCAGTTTAGGGGCAGGTGTAGCACCTCCTGTGGTTGCAGGAAAAGGTGCCAGGGATGGTGGGGCTAGTGAGGAGTGTGGAGCGGACAAGGGAGTCGCGGAGAGAGTGGTCCCTCCGGAAGGCAGGTAAGGGTGGGGAGGGAAATATATCCTTGGAAATTTATCCCAAAAGATAAACTCCAGCGAGGAGGGAGAATTCTGGGAGGGGGACAAGCTAACCATGGTTAGACAGGTTTGACTAGTCTATTGCTACTTCCCTCAGTCTCTAATTTCTTCTAATCAATCACACAGCCAACATTTACATCAACTTCAAATCTCTTAAGCATTTCATATCTGTATTTTTTTTTTGCAAAAAGCATTTTTGAGTTACAAAGATTTCTGGTTGCACCAAATCCTCTCCAACAAAGAAAATCTTGTTCCGCATTGTCTCCAGGGCATCGCTCCACACAAATACAGAAGACTGGAATTGATTTGAAACATACAAATAAGATTTCAAACGTTCCAACGTGGGCATATGGAAATCAAAACAACTAAAACAGGATAACAAGCATGGGGCTGGATGAACACAGCAGGTCAAGC
>JAHRHZ010000249.1:13694090-13731886 GCA_024137785.1 Ginglymostoma cirratum
TGTGTGTCTTGGCTGACTGCAGTACACAAATATCCAATGATCTCAGACCATGCTACTGCTGTGTACTCAGGTCATTTGTGCACGTAAATGCGACATTCAAGAAGGCACAACAATGTGCCTTCTTCCTCAGGCGACTCAGGAAATTTGGCATGTCCATAAGGTCCCTCACCAACTTCTACAAATGCACCATTGAAAGCATGCTATCCAGGTGTATAATGGCTTGGTACAGCAACTGCTCTGCCCAGAACCACAAGACTACAGAAGGTGGTGTGCACAGCCCAGTCCATCACTGAAGCCAACCTTCCATCCATGGAGATAGTAGGAACTGCTGATGCTAGAGAATCTGACATAAAACGTTGTGGAGCTGGATGAACACAGCAGGCCAAGCAGCATCAGAGGAGCAGGAAAATTGATGTTTTGGGTCGAGACCCTTCTTCAGAAATGGCTTCCATCCATGGACTCCGTTTACATGGCCCGCTGCCATGGAAAGGCGGCCAACAAAGACCTAACGCACACTGGTAATGATCTCTTACTACCTCTTCTCTCAGGCAGAAGATAACAGAAGCCTGAACACATGCACAAGCAGGTTTAGGAACTGCTTCTTTCCGGCCGTTATCAGACTGTTGAATGGACTCTAGCCTCAAATAATGTAACCTGCAGTTTAACCTGTATGTCTCTAAGTCTCTTTAATCTGTACATCCTTTGCTTGCTGTAATCTGCCTGTACCACTTGTAAACAGAGCTTTTCACGGTATCTTGGTACATGTGACAATAAAATCAAACATACCTCTGCAACCTAGCAATGTCAACAATGGTGTAGATAAAAAGTAACAGGAGGGAGCGCTTGGCAGTGGAGCAAAATTTGCAGGTAGACCTCTCATCAGCTCCTCAATCAAAAGGGTCTTGCACACTGGCAGACCCAGTTTCCCACTAACCCTGTAAACTGCAACTTATTCTATGTTGTGTTTAGTCTGATCCATTGTTGAAGAGGAGTTAGAAATAAATGAGTTGAGCAAATTATGAAAACATTTTGGGCTCACAGTCAAAGATGACGATTTTTGGTAGTGGATTTGAAACATTAATGCTTTTGGTCTTTTTTTAAGCCTGTTGTGGGCAATGTTGCACTCTAGTAAGGCCACGAAGTAAGTTTAATGTTTATGAGCAATCAATTCAAGCGAATAAAAGTGGGTGTGCAATAGAATGGTTTGTCTCATTGACATGTGCTTTAATGCTGAAAAGGTTGGGTACCACTGACCTACAATGACCTGCATTCCAAATCTTTGCCCCAACAACTCTTGACCTTATCATGTAACTTTCTGAATCAATTCCACTAATGGCTGTGATGCACATGCAATGTTGTTCCATCTAGAAGGATTGACTCTTCCGACCAAAGTAACAATCACATGCCATTCTCCCATAGCCTGTACATGACTTATGCACGAAAATGCCTTGTAATGGTAAATATCAAAATACAGTGCTCTGTTTTCTCCAAAACAAGATTGGTATTTACAAACAAGTGTACCAAACAATTAAGCTAGCTAGACAGCTTGTGAATAAAAGTAACAATGTACCAAATAGTTCAATTATTAGACAAATTATAAATGCTGAATTCTACCTTCAAAAAGCAAATGAGATCTCTTTTAGTAGAAAAGCTCCATCATCTAACCTCAAAGACAATTTTATTATGCTAAAATAAATCAATTCCAGGAATATGGATTGAGCAGTAAAATGATTACAATTTGGTAATGGAGAAACTTCACACTGTTAGAACACATTTTTATTGCATGTGTCACTTGAATCAAATTAGTTGTTGGTAGGCTTCAGTTAAGGATTTCTGGCAACTTCTTTCTGAATCAATTGAGCTTAAAAAGTGTAATGTTAACATAAGAAAATACAGATACAAAATAGCATGAATCAAATCCATATTAATGATACTGAAAGCTCAGCTGTTATTTGAAATAGCAGCATTTCAAGTGGTGAACAGAAAGAGTGATTCTGGAAGTCAATGAAGAGAACAGCACAGTAAATACAAAAAAAAAAATTGTAGTAAGTGTACAATTTCAGTTAAGTCGCTTTCTTATTTTCCATTCATTGCATTGCTTCCTCTTGACTGTCTTATCTTTCACTCCTTACACTACGTCAAGCACTGATCCTCGTAAATAAATACTGCGAATAAAAATTCATGTGATTGGAATTCAAACCACTCAATTGATTTTGAGCTTTTAACTGTTTTAAATATATTTAAAAATTGTACTGGAAACAAGAATGACTCCAGAATTTTAGAGGGAGACACGGCAGCTAGGTCAGATTCTACCTTCACTTAATTCTTAGGTACCCTTACAAGTCTTTTATCAATTATGCAATCATTTTATTGCTAAGAAAAGGGAGGAGTTTTAAGTAGTGCTACTAACGCAAGTTACTCCGTCAAAAGACTTTGAAGCACTTTGAAGTTTCATACTTGCTTCTCTCTCAAGTAGCTTTCCAACACTGATTAAAAATAAAAGAGAGAGTCTGGGAAGTTCTCCTCCTAATCCCTCTGGGCAGGAATCCCCCAGTAGTTCCGGCTAATTTCCTCTCACTCGGAGTTATGGATATTGTAGTTGTTTTTGAAAAAGCTAATGGTTAACCACAAACACAAAGACAAACCATATTTTGAACAGAGAATATCAAGAATCCAAACTTGCATTTATATCAGTTTTATCACATTAGAATTCCAGCCAATGATAATATTGGACAAATCAGATCCCAGAGTGAAACCTGCTTTGACTGACTGCAAGTTTAATTTTTACTCTATGAGCACATGGTTGAAAATATTCACAAGCGGCTGCAATGTACTTCTTTTTTAAAAGCAAAAGGAACATGCAAAAGAAAAATACTAATTATATCACAAACTATTTGAATTGGTGTTAACACAACTATCAGAAAGATTCAACACTTTCACCTCAAATTCAAACTTATATACAACCAAATCTCAGTGAAGCATCACCTTGTCTCCAAGCCAGAACACCTTGTTTAGTTGTCCCAGATACAGTGGTTTTGTTTTCACTCTTTTTAGTTAATGTGTCTTCCCAAACCCCTTAACCAAACTGTTAACTGAACACACTTAACATCTAATGGAGATTCCTAAAATACTCACGTCATCCACAGCCTTCTGCTTTTGGAGATTTGTTATAAAGCGATGAACGGAACTAAACTAACATCACTTCTGCTGTTAAAGAGCTTTCTGAAGGAACAGGTACATTCCCTTTCTAAATTAACTTGTTCCTATCTCTGTATCATTGGGCACCTTGTTGCCTGGCAACAGCACAGTGAACTATGAAAATCCCTCAGGTTTATCTCAACAGTCTGAAACAGCAAGTTACAGTAGTCTTAAGGCATTTTTTTTTAAAAATATCTAAAAAGGATAGTACTTGTAATTGCCTTGCCACATTCTCTTGACACTTTGGAAATGCTTTTAATAGCTTTGCCAGGTCTGTTGACTGTTTAGCCAAACTTGTCAGTAATAAACTGATGCAATTTTTAAAAACACACACTTGTTAAATACCAGGAGATTAACATGCTTTTTAGACAGAATTCAGTCATATACTTTTACAAGTTAGAGTTTAAAACACACAGACCACAAACTCCAACATCATTGATTACTTGGGCCCCTATATATACATAAATCAAACACCACACAATTATCTTTTAGTTAACATATAACCATCATCTGTTCCCTAGTTTCATCTGGTAAAAGTATCCTGCCAAATTCCAGATGATACATTTATGTCTGCTTTTAACAATGCCAAAGGACACCTGAGCACACTCCCAAAGGGCACATAACCTGCCCCATAGAACACCTGACCACCACCACCCTCAAAAAGCCGTGGACTAGAAGCAAAGAAGTAACATACGTCTCTGAAGGACTAGTCTGGCTGTCCAAATTAACCCACAAAAGTGCAGACTATTCACACCAAGTCTAATAGGCACACTTCAAGATTTACACTGCAAAGCTACCAAAATCCCACATCAGTGGGGCCAGTTGGCCATTAAAATAATCAACACCTTTCATTGAAATGAATGGCACATGCTCAAATCCTGCCCTAATTCCACTGCCACGGTTATTAAAATGGCTTGTGGCATGTTGAAGATGGCAATTATGGTTTTTGTTTGATCCAGTTATACCATAATATTCAAAAACCAGAATCAAAGGTTGACCACCACCTACAATATAGAAAGTGTGATGTGAAATTAGGTAGGGTTCCTATTTTTAGTCTGAAGGCCTGGGTCAATCCTGACTGCTGCAGAGGTATGCCATAATAGCTCTAAAACAAGTAGGTTGAAAAAAATCTACAAAAGAAAATGTCAAAGTAAACTCCAACATGCTTCATAAATACACACAATACAAAGCAAGACCACAAAAATAGTATGAACAATTCAAGACTAAAATGGGAACCTGCGTATGGAAGTGGAAAATGTGGATATGGTTCTTAAATTAATACTTTGAGCTTTGACAGATTCAATATCTGTCATGTGCTGGAGCAGAAGGTCCCAGACATGCTGGTCCAGCTCGATGGTAATGACCTTGTTAATAACAAAATGAACTCTGCTGAAGCATACTACACTCCCCTGATGTCCAAGTATCTATCGAACCTTTTGATCACATACCAACCTGCAATTAACTTCTAGGCCTGGTCTCCCAAACAAATATCTTGTTTGTTCTTTTTTGTTTTAAACACAAGCTGTTTCCCTCAGTTCAAAGGTCCTTTTCAGCTCAGAGTTCTCAGTTCATACCTCCAAATCAAAATTGATAAAAATCTAAAAATCAAAATCAGTCAAGGTTCTAAGAATAGATATCATATTTAAAAACAGTTTATTGTAACAGACGTAATTAAACATCGGACTCAACTAGAAATAACACTGATAATTCTAAAAGAAAGAAAATAGGTTGTTTTTATGGACTCTCTACCAACTACACTGCACACTGTTCTGTATTAAATTTCTTCAAGGTGAGAGGGGAAATGTTTAAGGGAAATATGCGGGGAAAGTTCTTTACGCAGAGGGTGGTGGGTGCCTGGAACACGTTGCCAGCAGAGGTGGTAGAGGCGGGCACGATAGCGTCATTTAAGATGTATCTAGACAGATACATGAACGTGCAGGGAGCAGAGGGATACAGATCCTTGGAAAATAGGCGACAGGTTTAGAGAGAGGATCTGGATCAGCGCAGGCTTGGAGGGCCGAAGGGCCTGTTCCTGTGCTGTAACTTTCTTTGTTCTTTGTTCTATATAGTCTGTTTTAACAGCCTTATGTCAAATGAACCCTACTGCCATACAGCCCTTGGAAAAAAAGGTACGTCACTGAGGAGATACCCGCAGAAGTCCACAATATTTAGGACATCAAAACTAGGTTGAAACTTTGCTGTGCTTGTTCACTGCATTTGAGAAGAATTAAAGCACAATTTAGACCTTATGGCTAGATTGGCCTCTTTGACCTCAAGAGCCCACAGGATCCAAGGAAAATTGTCAAGTTGCAGCCAAATTTGGTTCAGCGAGAGCAAGTGTAGGACAACGGGTGTTTTCCTGATTGAAAGTCTATTTCCACTGGGGTTAATCAAAACTCAGTATATCTATCTATGAATGTGTGACATTGAATCTTCAATTAAATGTAACATTATGGAGGGTCCTGGATAGTGCCCAGAAAGAATTATTAGCCCTAGTGACAGGTGGTGGCAGAGGTAATATCACTGGACTAGTAACCCAGAGGCCCAAGCTATCAAGAATGTGGAATTAAAACCTAATCTAAATGGTATCTATGCAACTATTGTCCTAAAACCACATGGGGCTCTTTGAGAACAATTCTGAAGGTCACTGGAGTCAAAATGTTAACTGTTTTCTCTTCACCGGTGCTTCCAGAAATGCTGGAGCTTCTCCAAAAAAAAAACTGTTTTTGTCCGCTTCAAGGCTCCAGCATCTGCAGTTCTTTGTTTGATAATACTGATCTCATGACCTGCTGCAAGTTCCAAGCCTCTGAAATGACAGCGATAAAATGGAGGTACTCAAGCTATGACCAGAAAATGGACTGCAAAAGCTGGTAATACTTACACAGAAAAAAAAATCTTACGGGGTATCATAGAATAATGCCATACCAAGAGGTGGTTGTTCTGATCATTTAGCTTTGAAAGACCTAGACAATCAATCCAAGTCACCATCTTCTCTCACCCTGAAAACATTTCCTCCAAAGCAGTTACCTAATTTCGATTTGAAAGTTACTGTTGAATTTGTTTCACTATCCTTTCAAACTGTGCACTGTAGATCACTACTCACTGCAGATTGTTTCCTTCAACTCATTCTCTCCGCACCCTCCGCTCCGCCCCCACAATAACTTTAATCTGCATCCTCTAGAACCATGACAATGGAAATAGTTTACTCCTGTTTACATGATCAGAATTGATCAGGAATTTGAGCATCTCCATACAATCTTCTTTCCAAGAAGAGGAGATGTCAAGTTAAGAGCCTGAGAGAAGCAGTTAGCGCCAAATAGAAGGAGGAGCAATCAGCAAGCTTGAAAACAGCACAAGAGTGGAGAAACTGTAAACATTTTTTTTTTGTAGTTCACTTATGGGACATGGATATCACTGGCTGGCCAACATTTTATTTGTAAATTCATAGCTGCCTTTGAGAAGGTGGTGGTGATCTGCTTTCTTGAACCACTGCAATCCACAATGCCCTTAGGGAAGGAAATGCAGATTTTTTTTTCCAGTAACAGTGAAGGAATGGTGATATATTTGCAAGTCAGGATAGTGAGTGGCTTGGAGGGGAACTTGCAGGTGGCAATGTTCCCATGCATCTGCTGCCCTTGTCCTTCTCAATGGAAGGAATCATGGGTTTGGAAGGTGCTGTCTTAGGATCTTTGGTGATTTTCTGCAGTGCGGCGAAGTAGACAGCGTACGGGCTCCTGTGCTCAGGCTTGTCCTCTTCTTCAACTTTTCCTTTTTTTAATTCTTCCACTTTTTTCTCAAACTTACCTGATAGAGAGCTCTTCGGCGAGAAGGCGGCTTCGATGGGCTCCAGAGCAGCAGCAGTATTTTCAGAGGCAGTAGGGCTACAGAGTAAGTCGGTCGGCCTGCGAAGCCCAGTGCGGGACTCTGGCGGAAGAAACATGGCATGGGCTATGGCCTGGACACTGGGGGCAGCATGGCGTGGGTTGGCGTAGCTCAGTGTGGGACTGTAGCAGCAGAGAAGGAAAAATTAGACTCTAAAGTGTTTTTAAAATTTTTATTCTAAGTTAATATGAATGGTGCCTATGCACGGCGATTGTAGACACTTTTCACTGAATTTTATAATCTAATACACATGACAATAAAAGTGATTCAATGACAATACTCACTGTTGCTACTGAGCAGTGGTGGAGGCAGTACATGCTTGTGGATGTGGTGTCAATCAAACAGGATTGTCCTGGAGGGTATCAGGCTGCTTGAGTATTGTTGGAGCTACACCCATCAAGGAAACCTCCTGGCTTGACCCTTGTAGATGGTGGACAGGCTTTGGGGAGTCAGGAGTTGAGTTACTCACCACAGTATTCCTAGCTTCAGACCTGCTGTTGTATGTGTTTAACAGTGTTTATATGACAGGCCCAGTTGAGTTTCTGGTCAATGGTAAACCCAAGGATGTTGGTAGTGAGGAATTCACCATGAGAGAGACAACTGCACTGGAGCTCCCCGCTGTAGATAGCTCTTAGTTCAGAACACAGTGGAAGCCGACTGGTGAATACTGTTACATGTTTCTATTGCTTAATTGTAATATAAAGAGATTATAAAGTTACCAGATAGAAGATCAAGTTGGAAAAATGCAATGTATATCCTGCATCTGTGTAATGTCACAGACCATGTCTCCCAGATTAACACACCTTCAGGATGAGTCACTGGCTGAATAAGGATGAATAACTCCAGTTTGTGACACTTTAGAGGCAGCTCCAAATCAGTTTGGCATCCAAAAAACAGAAAATTAAGTGGATAGCACATTTAAGGAGATAGTCATGCCAAAGGTTAGAAGGGTACAGGCAGCAAAAGAATGGACAATCACTAATAAGGCTGAGAGAACCCAACAGGCAGTGCAGGAATCTCCTGAATTCATCATGCTCACGGAATCTGTTCTGCATTCTGGATAGACTGGTGATGGTTATGGTTCATCAGGAGACTGCAACCAAAGCCAAGTCAAAGGCACCCAGGATAGCCCAGCTGTATGTGGAAAGCAGATGCAAGACAACTTAGAAGAGGCAATGGCCTGTGGTATTATCGCTGGATTGTTAATCCGGAGACCAAGGTTCAAATCTGAACATGGCAGATGGTGGAATGGGAATTCAATAAAAATCTGGAATTAAGAGTCTACTGGAGGCCTTGAATCCATTGTTGACTATTGGAAAAAAGCCATCTTGTTCACTGTCATTTAGGGAACGAAACTGCCATGCTTACCCAGCCTGACTCCAGACCCTCAGCAATGTGGTTGATTCTTAACTGGCCTCTCGGCAATTAGGAATGGGCAATAAATGCTGGCCTAGCCAGCGATGCCCTCATCCTGTGAAAGAATTTTTAAAAAAAAAAAAAAAAAAAAAAGAGGACTCAGGATATCAGACAGGCATGTAGGTGGTCAGAGATTCGAGGGCAGAATCTCGCCTCCCTGGTTCCAGGGCATGAATGTTAAGTAGCAACTGCATGACAATCTTCTGGGAAATAGGGATCAACCAAAAGTTGTGATCAGCATTGCTACAAATGACTTGCATAGGAATGGGGTGAGATCCTGAATGCAAATATTAGGGAGCTAGGTGGGAGACTGAAATGCAGAATTGCCGAAGTAGGTATCTCTCAATGACGCTCCATCCTAAATGCATGTGTGCATAGAAAGAGGAGAGTTGGGCAATTTAACAAGTGGCAGGAAACCTGCAGACTGGTAGGTCATTAGATTTCTGGAACCTGAGAATTGTACAAGCCAGTCTACATCTGAACAGGACTGGGATAAATATCCTTGTGGAGAGAATTGTTCATGCTGTTGAGGAGGGTTCTAACTTAACTGGCAGATTTGTGGGAATCTGACAGCATTTTAAGAGAACAGAAATTCTTCAGACAGGAGAGACAAGGATATTAAAAAAAAAGGCAGGGCTATACCAGTATTGGTTAAAAGAATTAATTACTGCTGTGAGGGGTATGTGGATCCAACCAGGGATCACTTTGGATTGGGTGATGTATGATGAGGCAGGTTTATGATATCAAAGTAGACGATGTCCAGGGGAAGGGAAGAGAACGAGAGCACGAGAGACTTGGATCGAGACTTAAATAAAGGATATTTACAAAGGACTGAGGGCAGAGCTGGTTGGTGCAAACTGTGAAGAGGAGTTTAACAGCAAAGACTGTTGAAAAAAAATGGCAGATATATAGGAAAAAATATGGTTGACAGCCTAGATATATTCCACTGTGAATGGTTTATCTCCTTCCTTGAATCCTATGGTTAACCAGGGAAGTTAAGGATTACATCAAACAGAAACACAAATATACAGAACATTAACCATTAGTAATAAGCCAGAGGACTGGGGAAGTTTCAAAAAGGCAAAAGATGACTTATAAATAAATCAAAAAAGAGAGGGAGAAAATAGACTTGGAGGGTAAACTAAGTAATATCAAGTTGGACAAGAAGGGCTCTTGTCCTGGCAAAAGGCTGGCAAAACGATAAAGAAGAACCAGGCAATTGTTCACAGCTCACAAACATATATTCTGGTGAGGAAGAAGATTCTAGGAAGGGGACAAGTCCACCATAATTAACCATGGAAGTTAAGGATAGCATCAGATTGAAAGGAAAACTATGCAACGTGGCAACGATTAGGCGTAGCTACACTGGCCCTAAACCCCACCTCTTCCTCCGTTACATTGATGACTGTACCGGCTCCACCTCGTGCTCCCACGAGGAGCTCGAACAGTTCATCCACTTCACCAACACCTTCCATCACAACCTTATGTTCACCTGGACCATCTCTGATACCTCTCTCTTCTTCCTGGACCTCGGTTACCAGAGATGGAAACAACCTGGAAACCGATATCCATTTCAAGCCCACCGACTCCCACAGCTACCTAGAATACACCTCCTCCCACCCACCTTCCTACAAAAATGCCATCCCCTATTCCCAATTCCTTCACCTCCGCCGCATCTGCTCCCAGGATGAGGCATTCCACTCCCATATATCTCAGATGTCCTCGTTTTTCAAGGACCGCAACATCCCCCCACTCAGTGGTCGAGAACACCCTCGACCTTGTCTCCCGCATTTCCCGCAACTCATTCCTCACACCCCCTCCCCACAATAATAACCAAAACAGAATCTCCCTCATCCACATGTACCACTCCACCAACCTCCGGATCCAACGCATCATCCTCCGACACTTCCGCCATCTGCAATCCGACCCCACCACCAAACACATTTTTCCCTCCCCACCCTTATCTGCCTTCCGGAGGGGCCACTCTCTCCAGGACTCCCTTGTCTGCCCCACACTCCCCTCCAGCCCCACCACACCCAGCACTTTTCCCTGCAACCGCAGGAAGTGCTACACCTCCCCCCTCTCCCCCATCCCAGGCCCCAAGACTTTCCACATCAAGCGGATGTTCACCTGCACGTCTGCTAATGTGGTATACTGTATCCGCTGTTCCCGTTGTGGCCTCCTCTACATCAGGGAAACCAAGCGCAAGCTTGGGGACCGCTTTGTAGAACACCTACGCTCAGTTCGCACTAAACAACTGCACCTCCCAGTCGCGAACCATTTCAACTCCCTGTCCCATTCCTCAGTCGACATGTCCATTCTGGGCCTCCTGCAATGCCACCCGAAGGCTGCAGGAACAGCAAATCATATTCAGCCTGGGAACCCTGCAGCCCAATGGTATCAATGTGGATTTCACAAGCTTCAAAATCTCCCCTCCCCCAACCGCATCCCAAAACCAGCCCAGTTCATCTCCACCTCCCTAACCTGTCCTTCCTCTCACCTATCCCCTCCTCCCACCTCAAGCCCCACCCCCATCTCCTATCTACTAACCTCATCCCGCCCCCTTGACCTGTCCGTCCTCCCTGGACTGACCTATCTCCTCCCTACCTCCCCACCTACACACACCTTTACTGGCTCCATCCCCGCCTCTTTGACTTGTCTGCCTCCTCTCCACCTATCCTCTCCTCTATCCATCTTCTATCCGCCTCCCCCTCTCTCCCTGTTTATTTCAGAACCCTCTTCCCCTCCCCCATTTCTGATGAAGGGTCTAGGCCTGAAACGTCAAGCTTTCCTGCTCCTGTGATGCTGCTTGGCCTGCTGTGTTCATCCAGCCCCACACTTTGTTATCTAGCCAGAGAATTAGGCTAGTTTTAAAAAAAAAAACACCAAAAATTAATGAGGGAGAGTCAGAGTAAAAGTTATACAGTGCAGAAATAGGCCCCTCGGTTCAATCCATCCCCACCAACCAGATATCCTAAACTGATCCAGTCCCATTTACCAGCATTTGGCCCACATCCCTCTAAACCCTTCCTATATATGTACCCATCCAGGTGCCTTTTAAATGTTACTTACTGATGTGGAGGTGCTGGTGTTGGACTGGGGTAGACAAGGGTCAGAAATTACATGACACCAGGTTATAGTCCAATAGGTTTATTTAGAATCACAAGCTTTCTGAGCACTGCTCCTTCATCAGGTGAAGTGAAGGATACAGGCACAGAATTTATAGGCAGAGAGATCAAAAGATGATACAAATGATGGGAGTGGAGTGGGACTAGATTTATTTACGGACAGGCTGAATAACAAATCTCTGCAGGTGAACAAAAGTGTCAGACAGTGAGTAAAGTGTCAACAGCTGGATTGTAAGTGGTAGTACTCATGTTGATGACCTACCTTGTCTTGCAGAGGTTGCCAAGGCAGGATTGTGTGGTGTTGTGGTCAATGTTGACCTGAAGGCTGGATAGTCTGTTGTGAACAATGGCCAATTTAAGATTTGTTAGTTGTTGGAAGGTATGAGGTGGAGATGTAGGGACAATCTTGGCGAGATGCTCATCATCACTGATGTTGAAGGCTGCAAAGAACGCGGCATAGTTTCTCTGCTCCGGGGAAGTACCAGACGACCAAGGGTACTGTATTGGTCATGTCCTGTGTCTATCTTCTGAGGAGGTCATTGCAATTTTTCACTGTGGCACGTGGGAACCAGCGATCAATGAGTTGAGCACTGTATCCTGTCCTTAATTAGGCATCCTTCAACATCTTTAGGTGTCGGTCATATTCCTCCTCGTCTGACCAGATTCTGTCTAGACGCAGGCCTTATCTGTAGGGGAGTGCTTCTTTAACCTGTTTAGGGTGGAAGCTAGAGAAGTGCAGCATTGTGAGATTATCCATGGACTTGCAGTAGGGTGAGGTACTGAGGTGGCTGTCCTTGACAAAGATGAGTGTGTCCAAGAATGAGACTAATTCTGAAGAGTAGTCCATGGTAAGTCTAATGGTGGGAAGAAAATTGATATTGTTGTGTAATCGTTTCAGTGATTCCTTGCCTTGAGTTCAAAGGAAGAAAATGTTGATGTATCCGGTACATATCTCTCTGCCTCATCCTTTCAATTGCAATTCAGCTGTTGACACTTCACTCACACTGTCTGACACTTTTGATCACATGCAGAGATTATTTTGCAGCCTGTCAACACTCCACTTCCATTGGTATGGTTTTCTGATTTCTCTGCATGTAAATTCTGGGCCTGTGTTCTTCTCTTCACTTCACATGATGGAGGAGCTGCGCTCCATAAACTTGTTATTTCAAATGAACCTGCCGGACTATAACCTGGTGTCATGGGACTTCTGACCTTCAAATGCGGTGAAGGCTGGTACATTCACCACTTCCTCTGGCATTTAATTCCAAATACACAGTATCCCCTGCATGAAAAAGTTGCCCCTTAGGTCCCTTTTATAGGTTTCCCTTCTCACCTTAGACCTATGCCCTCGAGTTTTGGACTCTCTCTGGAAAAAAAGACTTTGGCTATTCACGCTATCCACATCCCTCACGATTTTATAAACCTCTAAGAGAAAATAAACTTTGCAGGCAAATGCACAAGTAAAATCAAGATGATCAGCAACAGACAGAAAAGTAAGCATCAGAGTCAGATGTACAGCACAAAAACAGACCCACTGGTGCGACTCGTCCATGCCGACCAGATATCCTAAATAAATGGCCCATATCCCTCTAAATCCTTCCTATTCATACACTCATCCACATGCCTTTTAAATGTTATATTTGTACCAGCTTCCAACATTTCCTTAGTCAGCTCATTCCATACATGCACCGCTCTCTGCCTGAAAAAGTTGCCCCTTAGGTCCCTTTTAAATTTTTTCCCTCTCACCTTAAACCCATGCCTTCTAGTTTTGGACTCTCCCACTCTGGAGAAAAGACCTATCCATGTACCCCATCCATGCCCCTCATGATTTTATAAACCTTTATAAGGTCACCCTTCAGCCTCCAACGCTCCGGGGAAAATACCCTCTGCCTATTCAGCCTCTTGCTATAGCTCAAACCCTCCAACCCTGGCAACATCCTTGTAAATCTTTTCTGAACCCTTTCAAGTTTCACAACATCCTTCCTATAACAGGGAAACCAGAAATGAACGCAATATTCCAAAAGTGGCCTAAACAATGTCCTGTACAGCCACATGACTTCCCAACTATACTCAATGCACTTTCTTCACTACCCTGCTTAACTGCGACTCCACTTCCAAGGAAATTTGAACCTGTACTCCAAGGTTTCTTTGTTCAGCAACACTCCCCAGGGCCTTGCCACTAAGTGTACAAGTCCTGACCTGATTTGCCCTACCAAAAATATAGCACCTCACAGTTATCTAGATTAAACTCCATCTGCCACTCCTCAGCCTATCAGCCCACCTGATCAAGGTCTCGTTGTACTGAAATAACCACTACTGTCCACTACACTGCCAATTTTGGTGTCATCTGCAAACTTACTAACCATACCTCATATTTTCATCCAAATCATTTTTATAAGTGAAAAAAAAGCAGTGGATCCAGCACCAATCCTTGCAGCACACCACGCTCCACCACCACCCTGTCTCCTGCCTTCAAGCCAATGTTGTATCCAAATGGCTAATTCTCCCCTGTATTCGAGGTGATCTAACCTGTTAACCAGTCTACTATGTAGAACCTTGTCAAACAGTAATGAGATGACAGTCATGACAGCACTACGAGAACAAGACCAAGACCCCAGTGAAACCATCTCCACATAAAACATGCTGAAGCTACTGGTCCTATGCCTTACCACCCACTTCACTTTCAATGGCCAAACATACAAACAGATCAACAGGACACCTACGAGATCACGTATCTCCAGACTAATAGCCGAGGTGGTGATGCAAAGTCTGGAAAGTACGGCCCTTCCACTAATCTAACCAAAACTATGGATACGCTACGTGGACGAAACCTTTGTCATTATTAAACGGACCAAACTAGAGGAGAGACACAAACTAATAAATGACACCCTCACCGGAATCAAATTCACCAGAGAGGAGAACAGACAGAAGAACAAACAGCTCCCGTTCCTGGACGCCATGGTAGAGCGCAGGACAAATGAGGAACTCCAAAATGAAAGTAAGAAAAGCCACACACACTGACCAAGTACTGAACTTCAACAGTAACGATCCTAACACACAAATGAAGCTGCGTGTGAACATTATTTAAATGGGCAACAACACACTACAGCAGCACAGAACTAAGCCAAGAAGAAAAATACCTCTTCCAGGTATTCAAGAACAATGGATATCCAAACAACTGGGTCAGGAGATGCCTATTACACAAACATCAGGAAGATATTACACGCCCCGACACACTCATCACGCTACCTTACATCAGGAACACATCGCAACTAGCCACAAGACTCCTACAAACACTGGGCATCAGAGTAGCACACAAACCTACATCAACCCCATGACAACTGCTCACCCAAACCAAAGATCCACTACCCACTATGGACAGGACCAATGTCATATACAAGACTGCCTGCAGAGACTGTGACAAACACTACAAATCGGACAAACAGGAAGGAAATTAACAACATGGGTACGCGAACACCAAATGGTTACAAAAGGACACGACCAATAGAAGAAAGAAGAAAGCCATCAACAAACACATAGAACTTAACCCCATATACACTCCATTGCGAAGGTAAACGTAAGTGAGGTAATCCAGCTCAATGGACTACAGAGTTTAAAAACCAGGCGGGGAAACACAACGGCACTTCATCGGAGGCTGCACTGATGATGTTACCCAGCAGGGTAATAAAATGTCTGCAGAACAACGAACCAATCAAACAACTTACTGAAGTCCATATAGACAACACCTACCGCTCCGCCTTCATTAATTCTCTTTGAATAAGTGACAATCAAGTTACTGAGGCACGATTTCCCATGCACAAAGCCATGTTGACTATCCCTAATCAGTCCTTGCCTTTCTGAATACACATAAATCCTGTCCCTCAGAATCCCCTCCAACAACTTTCCAACAATTGATGTCACAATCACTGGTATCTAGTTCCTTGGCTTTTCCTCACCGCCTCTCAAATAATGGCAGCCCATTAGCCAAACTCCAGTCTTCTAGCCCTGGGTAAGGTGCTGTCGATGAGGAAAACACTCCACAGATTTACTACAGAGAGCTGTACAGCCTAGATCCTTAAGTATATTCAAAGCTAAGAGAGAGAGATTTTTAATCCTTCAGAGAATGAAGGGTTATTGGACAAAGCAGGATTGTGGATTTGTTAATTATCAGATTATCCATGATTTAACTGAATGGCTGAGCAGCCACATTGGGCTGAATGGCCTATCTCTGTTCCCACATCCAAGAGTCGTCTTATCAGTATTAAAAATATAAAACTGGCAAGTTGAAAGAGAATATGACAAAATGAGTAACCTTACAAAGTAGCTGGCAAGTCAAAGAATGAATCAGAGGACATGAGGAAGTGCTATCACTCACATGACCATAATGTTTAACCTATCAAGAATTGGGCATACACTACCTAACCAGAGTTTTATTGTGCACTGACCAGGCATTGTCAGCCAATTGGAGTTTAGGATGTCTCTGCTCCTGCACATTGCTAGCAGCTAGCAAGGGTTAATGAGAGGTCACTCTTTATGTTTCAGTGCACAAGAAAGTAAGACTGAAGAGGAAAGGATAACTTTTGTTAACACAGGGACATAAAACTGGCATTGGAACAGTGTTGCAAGCTGGTATCCGAAAGTGCATCAACTGAAAACCACTGCCTTTTTTAAAAACAAAAAGTTTCATTTCATTTGCAATTTTTACAATAAATTTAATTTCTGTGAAATGCCAGTATCAGGAATAGTCGTGACTTGGACTGGTTCCATTAGGTCAGGCTATTATTATTATTGACTTAGATGGCATTAACCTAAGGTTTTAGAGACGTAGATCTTGTGGCATGCAGGCACAGACTGGTTTGCAATGAGTTGTAAATGCAAGTGAACTTCTGGAATCAGCAATTATGATGGGGACAAGATCATTTATAAAGCAACTGAAGATCAATGAACCCATGACACTGCCTGGAGGAATACAAGTATTCCTGAGCCTGAGATAATTAACCTAATAAACCACTACCATGTTCCTTTGTATTTAGTATGGCAACAGCCAGTGAAAAAAGTTCCCACACATGCTTTTTAAACTGGCAGTTCACTCAGACTTCAAATTTTCCCGGGCATCCTTATTGCCAAATGCAGTTAAATGGTGCCCTGATGTCAAAAAGCAGTCTGTCTCACCCAACCCCAGAGAATTCAGCTTATACACATTTGAACCAAGGGCAGAATGAGGTCAGAAGCCAAGTGATCATAAAAAAATTACAAATTCAGTGGTGTGAATTTTAAAAAAAAAACAAACTTGGTAAGTCTTTTGAAGTTTGATTCGGGAAGGGAGTTATTAAATCTAATGCTGATTCTCTTACCTGTGTAACCAATGGTTCTAGCAATCGTTCCACTGTCACAGTACGTATTTCCAGGCTTTTGGGATCCCACTTCAGCAGAATAGGCGAGGTCGCGGCTGTCATGTTTGGCTGAAACAGTAAATTTGACATTTTATGAACATATGTCTATAAAATATCCTTTTAAAATGTGTTCAAAAATAAGGATCTATGCAAGATTTGATTAACAATCCAACTAAACAGCAAAAGGTATAGTATTTCGGTGGATAGGGTGAATACCGGATGTTTCCTCTTGTGGTGAAAGACTAAATCTGGGACACTTTGTTGAAGAATATATGGTATCATCCCTGTATGAGAAGGGAGGGGAAAGAGTTATCCAGATACCACTGGATACCAAGAAAAGGAACATCAAAACACAGCAGTAGGTTATTTTGCCCTTCAAGCCTTTTCCAACATCCAACAGAATTAGGGATGATCTAGTTGTGGTCTCAGTTCCACTTCCTGTCTACACACCATAACACTTAATTCCATCCACAAAATTAACTCAGCCTTGAATAAAATTTGCAAACTCAGCCTCCATTACATTCTCGGGAAAAGAATTCTATATAGACCCTCAGAAGTTTCTCTTCCCTACTAATACAGGGGTGATACCATTTATTCTTCAACAAAGTACCCCAGTTTTAGTGTTTCCCCACAAGAGAAAACATCCTTCTGGTATTCACCCTATCTACTGAAATCCTACAAGTTTTAAGAGGAAACGTGATCTTTGAATGCCAATAGATCTAACATGTTCAGCCTTTAAGCTAATCCTTCACCCCAAAAAAAAAATGAAACAAGCAACTCGCTATGAACTGTTTAAAATAAGGTGCCCAAAACTCTACGCAGTTCTCCAGATGTGGTTGCAACAAAACCCTGTACCGGTGAAGAAAGACTTTGATTTTTATATCCCATTCCCATGCAACAAGTGACAACATTCCATTTTCCTCCCTCATCATTTGCTGTAACTGCATGCTAACTTTGTCAGATTCATGGAACATGCACTCTGATCCCTCTGTACCATCAAGTTTTCTAATCTCTCCATATTCTTTTCTAGATAATGGACTAAAGCAGATCAGTACCAACTGCAACAAGACATCAATATTCAGGCTTGGGCAAATATATAGTAAGCGATTTTCCAGCTTCAACTGCCAAAAAATGGCAGTCTACAAAAAAAAAGTCTAACTATCAGTCTTTAATATTCAATGATATTACCATCATGGAACCTCCCAGTCAACTCCTCGGGGTTCACTAACGACCATTAACTGAACTGGACTAATCAAAATATACTGTGGCTATAAGAGCAAATCAGAGACTAGAAATCTTGCAGTGAGTAACTCACATCTCGAGTCCCAAAGCCAGTCCACCAATTACAAGGCTAAAGTCAGGAACGTGATGGGATACTCCCCATACACTGGATGAGCGTAACTCAACCAAAATACAAGACATTTGACACCATATAAAAGAAAACGTGGTCTGCTTGTTTGCTTGTAGTGCCAATCACTTTCTCCACACTGACACTCAGTAGCAGTGGGTTCCATCTACTAGATGCACTGTACAGATTCACTCATTAGACAGCACCTTCCAAACCCACACAATCACTGATATAGAAAGCCAAGGGCAGGAGATGCAAAGGGACACCACCACCCTTCAAACCACTCATCATCCTGACATAGAAGTGTCTCATTATTCAATGGTACAGGATCAAAATCCTACAATTCCTTCTTCAAATGGCATTGTGGGTGCATCTACACCAAATTAACTGCAACAGGTCAAGAATGCAGCTGACCATCACTGTCTTAGGCCAATGGGGAACGGGCAATAAATGCTGGCTTGGCCAGCAATTCCCACTTCCCATAAATGAATAAAAATAACTTCAACGGCATACTGCTTTAAAATTTCACTAACTCATGTTTTACTCATTCTGCCAAAATGGCTGCCAATACCAAAATCACAATCTACCTACAAGCCTTTACAGACTGCCAATCTCTCATGACCACACACCGACCTACACATTCTGGTGTGATTCACACATCTATATACCATAGTCTGACCCTTCACTCAAATCAATGTTAAGAATTGTAAATATTTGAGGACCTATCACTAATCCCAGTGCCACATTTAGAAATATCTTGCCAACTTGAAAACACCTATTTTATCACCAACTCTCTGCATTCTGTTAACGGATCAATCCTTCACCCATGTTAACATATGCTACATACCGTACAACAATTGACTCCAGACACCATGGAAGTCTCATGGCATCAGGTCAACATGGGCAAGGGAAACATTGCGCTGATTGCCAGGTGCCTCATTCCCTTGGCTGATGAATCAGTTCTCCTCCATGTTTACAGCATTTCAAGGAAGCACCAAGGGTGGTAAGGGCACAGAATGTATTCTGCATGGGGGAATTTCGTTGTTCATCACCAACAGTGACTCAACAGCACCATCACTCAAGCTGGTCACATCCTAAAGTACACTGCTGCTAGACTACGTCTGCAGTAGGCGGCAAGGGAGCCAAGAGGGATAAACATCCTGGACCTCCTTGTCAGCGCCTACCTGCCACAGGTACATGTGCCCATGACAATATTGGTAAGAGTAACCACCATACACAGTCTTCAAAGAGACGAAGTCCCACCCTCACAATGATAATACCTTACATCCTATTGTGTTGCACTACCATTGTTAAATGGGACAGATTTCCTACAGATCTAGCACCTCAAAACTGGGTATCCTTGGAGGAATTGTGGGCCATCAGCAGTAGCAGAATCATACTCCAATGCAATCTTCAACCTCATGGCTGAACATATTCCCCTACCCAATCATTACAAATCAAGCCAGAGGATCAACCTGGTTCAATGGAGAGAGCAGGAGGGCAAACCAGGAGCAGCACCAGGCATACCTAAAATGAGATTTCAGCCTGATGAAGCTACAAATCAAGACTACATGCATGCCAAGCAGCATAAGCAGTAACTGACAGACAAAACTAAGCGATTCCTCGATCAACGGAGCAGATTTAAGCTCCACAATCCCATTACATCCAGTCATGAACAATGATGGGCTATTAAACAACTTGCTGGAGAAGGAGACGCCACAAAAACCCAACCCTCAAATGATGGGAGAGCCCAACACATCAGTTCAAAAAGGCAAGACTGAAGTATTTAGCATTTCTAGCTGAAGTCTGATCCAAGTGGATGACCCATTTCAGAATCCTCCAGTGATCTTCAGCATCACAGACACCAGTCTTCTATCGGCTTGATTCACTCCACATGATAATCAAGAAGTGGTTGGAGGCACTGAATACTGCAAACGTTAATGGACCCTGTAACATTGTGGCATTAGTATTGAAGAGGTCTGTGTTCCAGACCTTTATGTAGCCCTACCAAGTTGTTCCAGTACAGGTACTGGAACAATATTGGCATCTATCCAACAATGTGGAAAATTTCCCAGGTATGTCCTGTACGCAATAAGTAGGACAAATACCGCACCATCAGACTACTCTCAATCAAAAGTTAAGGTGATGGAAGGTGTCATCACCAGTGCTATCAAGCAGCATTTGCTTCGCAATTACCTGCTTAAAGATGCCCGGTTTGGGTTCTGCCAGGGCCAATCAGATGACCACATTACAGCCTTGGTTAAAACATGGACAAAAAAGAGGTGAATTCCAGAGGTAGGAGTGACTGCACTTGAAATCAAGACTACATCTGAAGAAGGGTCCAGTCCTGAAACGTCAGCTTTCCTGCTCCTCTGATGCTGCTTGGCCTGCTGTATTCATCCAGCTCTACACCTTACTTTCTCTACATTTGACCGATTGTAGCATCAAGGAGTCTGAGCAAAATTGAAGTTACAGGTAATCCGGGCAAACTCTCCACTGATAAAAGTCATAACTGGCACATAGGAACATGATTGTGGTTGTTAGATGTCAGTCATCTCTGCACAAGTTCCTCAGGGTAGTGTCCTAGGCCCAACCATCTTCAGCTGTTTCAGCAATGACCTTCCCTCCATTACAAGGTCAGAAGTGGGGATGTTTGCTGATGATTGCATAATATTCAGCAATATTTGCAACTCCACAGATACTGAAGCAATCCATATCCAAAAGCAGCAAGACCTGGACAATATCTAGGCTTAGACTGACAGGTGGCAAGTAACGTTTGAGCCACACAAATGCCATGCAACAATTTAAATCAGTGCCCCTTGACATTCAGTGGCATTAAGTTCACCGAATCTCTCGCTACCAACATCCTGGGGGCTTATCTGACCATAAATCAAACTGGGCTCATCATATAAATACAGAGGCTACACCAGCAAGTCAGAGGCTTGGAATACAGCTGTGAGTAGCTCATCTCCCGATTCCACAAAGCTTGGTCACCATCTACAAGGCACAAGACAGGAGCGCGATGGAATGTTCCCCAATTGCCTGCACGAGCACAGTTCTAACAGTCGAGAAACTTGACACCATCCAAAGCTGTGCACTTGATTAGCGCCACATCCAGAAACATCCACTCCCTTTTACGAATAATGCTCAGGAGCAGGAGTGTGCAGCATCTACAAGATGCACGACAGAAATCCACCAAAGATCCTCAGAGCACTTTCCAAACCCACGACTATTAGCATCCAGATGATAAAGGCCATAGATACATGGGAACACCACTGTCTGCAAGTTCCCTCCAAGCTATTCACCATCCCAACTTGTAAATATATCTTCATTCTTCTGTGTCGCTGAGGCAAAATCCTAGTGTTCCCTCCCCAAGGCATTGTGGGTCTATCACATGGACTGCACCAGTTGAAAAGGCAGCTACCACCAAGGGCAACTGTAGGTGGGTCATCATTTATTGTCCACCCACGATACCCTAATTTTGAGGGAATGGAAAAGGGAGAAGGAAATACAATCCAATGAATTATAGCATCTTCCCTACAACAGAGATTCGGGTCAGTGGCCTATAAAATTTCCTGCTCATTAGGTTTTAGGTGCAATAGTTCTACCAGCATATTTTTTCTTGCTGGTATTGAAGGTTTTCAGTTCGTCCCTCCCTGCCACCTCTTAATTTTCTATTACTTTTAGCAAGTTTTCCACACCTTCCACTGTGAAGACAGATATAAGACACCTACTGAAAATCATCATTTCTTTGCTTTTCATTATCAATTGCCCAGAGTCTCTCTCTGGAGGACCAACACGAACTTTACTCTTTTCCAAGTCAAATACTTGCAGCAAGTCTTGTTGTTTAATGCTGTTCAACTTTCTCTCACACACTCATATCCACATCTATAGCCCCAACCTCCCAGCTCACCAGACTATTGTTCACCAACGCACCTCACTCAGTTTCTACTCTGAGCCACTCACCACCATAAAACTTACCTCATTCCACCCTGTTTATAGATTTATGCACTCACCCATTAATAGTCATAGTTTAAATTTAAAATTTCCTTACAGCTGCAAAAAGGACTCATATCCAGCCTTTTTGGAAATTTTCATGGGAAGCTGAACTCTGACATTCAGAATTGACTAGAAATGCAGTGCAGCAGAGTAAGACAAAGTTCAAACAAAGTGATGATTTAGAAGGTCTCACCAACAGCCACAAAATAATGATCACTTAATCCAGGACCTTGATCTAGAATGGGGAGCACATATAGACCTTTGCAAATGTTTAAGGAGCGCGCCCCTGCTCTTCAAATAGTGCAATGGAATTTCTTTTTAACTCATTCAATGGGAGTTATACTGGCTAGATGGGAATTCATCACATCCTAAATTGCCCTCAAGGTGGTCGTGATCAGCTGCCATCTTAAATCGTTGCAGTCCCTGGGGTACAGGAACACTAACCATGTTGTCAGGGAGTTCCACAACTGACCCATCAACAGTGAAAGAACAGCAAGAAAGTTCCAAGTCAGAATCATGTGACTTGCATTTTCAAATAATTGTAATAGGACATAAAATCACAACTTTTGGTCAGAGGCGAGATTGCTACCACTGAATTATAGCTAATTTTAATAGAAGCAAAAAAATCAGCGGTTTTATTTCTCAAAAATAGACAGAGTCTTCAACTTTCTCTATGTTTGGAGGTTCAGAGTAGAATTTTGAATATAGATTGGAGATTACCCCTGAAGTAATTGTAAATTGCAAAAAGACAGAAAAAAGGACACACACCAGGTTTTTCTTACTATGAAACCAAAGCCAAAACTTTTATTTAAAAAAAGACGGTGTTCGATATTTAACTAAAGCTAAACTAGGAGAATTGAAAGAGATGTCAAAGATTGAATTTCCTGCAAATACTAAGGGAGCAGGGACAATTGAAGTGCTAGCAGAACACTTAGAATTGGCAGAAATACAAGGAGGACCAAATACACCTAGCAGGGAGTCACTTGAACTAGCAAGAACTCAATTATAGATAACCTCGCAGAAAGAAATAAAACAAATCTTCAAATAGAAAATGAAATTGAAAATAAGAAAGAAAGCAAATGACTCAGTCAGTAAATCTGGAGAACACTACTCATGTGGTTCTGTTTTGTTTAATTTAGCCCCAGGCTGACGACAATCCCTCAGAACTTCTTTCTTACTCCTATGGTATTGCAACCTACTTGGCCTGAATGAAGTCCTGACCCTTCCACTCGAAGTTCCTCTCCAGTCTAGAAAAGACATCCTGAATCTCAGCACCGGATAGATGACAAACATTCAGAACTTTCACCTTTGTCATCTATTCCCCGAACTATGCCATCACCAGTTACCATATTTCTGTTTTCTCTCCCCAGTTGAACGGCACTTTGGACCACAGTGCTGCGGTCAGTTTATCTTCCCACAGTCTATGCCCTCGTCCACACCAAAACAAAAAAAACTTCATTCCTATTAGATGAAGGGCACCAGCTGAAGCTTCTCCAAAGCTAAATTCTGCATCCCCATATCTGCCTTACTTGCAAACGTATGCTCCTGTCCCTGCCCACTGACCAAATTTGATGCACCTAATCCAAACGGTTTGACTGCTTCCTGAAACAGACTGCCCACGTACCTCGCTTCCTCTCTGATATGTCACAGAGGACTTTAGCTTCTCAATTCCGAACCAAAGTTCCTCCAGAAACCAACATAAAGATTCAGTCAGCGTGGATCACACTGGTATCCACCAGCTCCCACATACAACAGTTGCAACATATTGCCTGCCTTGCCATCTCAATGCCACTTAATTTATATGTTTAAAAGGTGAATTTCTTAATTGTAATCTCCAGTTGTATTAAAGTCTCCTGATTTAAATAACCAATTAAAAGACACAAAGAAAATATCCACCAATCATCTGCTTGCTTTCCTGTGATCCTGCTTCAGTTCTTACAGTAAGAAACAAGTTGAAAGGCTCTCTGTCATAAGTTTTTAATCTCTTGCTGTCACTGCCTTCTCACACAGGTCTACTCTTTACATAGCTGCTGGCCCGTTCTCTATGAAGTTGCTGTTCCCATGCTCTTTCAAAAGCACAGGCCCTCCTGTGCCTTGCTCCTAGAAGACTGTATCATAAAAGGTTGGCAGAGGTTCATTTCTTAGAGATTGATTTATTAAAAGGGATACCAGCAAGTATCAAGAACTAAGGAGCCATGCGATGTAACAACATTGAATCATGCTATTTCGGTTTAAAAACACTATCAATATTGCAAAGACTTATGAACGAAGT
This sequence comes from Ginglymostoma cirratum, assembly GCA_024137785.1. Classification (NCBI taxonomy): domain Eukaryota; kingdom Metazoa; phylum Chordata; class Chondrichthyes; order Orectolobiformes; family Ginglymostomatidae; genus Ginglymostoma; species Ginglymostoma cirratum. The sequence continues at coordinate 13,718,727 of JAHRHZ010000249.1, forward strand.
TTAACAAGCATTCCTAATTGCATGATCTATTTGGAGACTCGATTAGTAACATATCAACACCAGGATAGAACACGTAACACAACTGAAAGCCTTATTTAAACTATTACAGTTAGGTGGTGATTTAGTCAAAATAATTTGTCAAGAGCAAGTTCACAAAAGCAAGGGTACCTAGGACACAAAGCCAGGCACAAGGATTACCAAGAATAGCGAAAGGAAGTAGTTTGGTAAAAATCACCTTTCCCAAAAAGAGGATCCATAATATTTTTGAGCTTCTCATTTCTAAGAAAAGTTTGTGCCTAACTTTAGAATAATAGCTGCAACTTTAACAGTTTTATCATGAAAACGGATAAAGGTAATAAGATCAAAAGACTGCCAAACAGCTTTTACGAAGTTATAGATGATCCTAACCAGTGTTGGCCATCCCAATCTCACTACATCTTTTAAAACGATGTCAACGTGAGTGTCTTGGGGGTAGGTACGATCTTATCACAGGTGATAAAATGGACAGAAAAGCCAGCGGGACACTTTTCAAAGAAACTGAAACAGCATTAAAGCAAATTTTCTGCAGTGGAAATCAAATCTCTGGGATTACTACTAAAAAACTTAAACATTTCAAAAATCTAAGTCATCATGCCCAACTGATAAACTAACCATAAATTCCTGGACTTTTTGTAGAGTAAGTAATAATGCTAGTCTGTTTCAATACAGTTTGCTATTTCAACCTGAAGAATTGTCCACATCAGACAAGTTTAGACTGTTGAAAATACATGATCATGCTTGAATAGTAATGACAATAGAATAGTTTGGACATTAAGTGGCAAGAACTGTATAAATCTCACAACAAATAAATGAGGTTAGATGAATGAAAGTTTTTTTTTGTATGTTTCATGTCTAAATCAAAACGAAATATATTCAGAAATAGTGCTTCATTACCCAAAAAAGGGTGAAGGCATGGTGGGACTATAATGCACTTAAACTGCATTAAAAAAAAAGCAAGGAGAGATGGAAGGATTCTGGTGAATTTCTGAGTTGCAGAGTTTTTACCATATCATGTCAAAAGTCAAAAAATTAAAGCTTACTGTTAATTTTTGACTGTTTATACAAGTCATATGATGTTGTGAAGACAGGGCAAGCAAAACCTTCAAGAGGTAAGAGATGGGTTTCACAAAACAGGTTTGGAAAATGCCGTGTGTTGATGGTTGCTAAGCAACACCCTCTGGAATGGCATTTCTGTTTTTTCAATATACTTGCCTGCATCATTTGAAGGGAGACATCCAAGCTGGGAAACAAAGGCTTTGCCTCCCCTGAACAAAATACGTAGAACACACTAAAGCAGAACTGGTTACAAGGATTGTTTTTTGTCTCCTCAGGTAAAACAGTGTGGAAATCTGATTATGTCAGATAATCAGGATTTCCAATTGACTCTTATCTGAACTCAATACAATTTAAGATCTCAACGATTCCACAACTGAGCATTTCACTCTCGTCAACAGGAAGTTGACTGGACTCGGAACTCAGGACAAAATACAAAGACGTCCAACTCTTGGCCTACCATAGTGTGTTTTAAACACTTTTTTACAAAAGAAAGAACCAAATCACGTTTGATATACGTATTGTCTTGTCTGTCATGTGAACAGGTATGAATAGGGTGGGTCAAAGGGAGCATAGTTTAATTCTGCACAGCAGCTTAGCTGTTAACTGGTTTTACCTCTTTTAAAAAAAGTGTTTACTTCTAATAAGCAAGTTCTTTTTCAGTTAATTACTGAAGCCTAATGGACATTTACTTTATTCTGTACAGCAGTATAAGATGTACTATGTATGGACCACATACACATTGCCAGAGAGGAGGTGTTTGCAGCCTTAAGTGCATTAAAGTGGATAAATCCCCTGGGCCTGATCAAGTCCATACTCCGACATTGTGGGAGGCATACAGGGCATAGGTTTAAGGTGAGTGGGGGTAGATTCAAGAAGGACCTGAGGGGCAACTTCACACAGAGCAGTGCAAGTATGGAATGGGCTGCCGGAGAAAGTGGTTCAGGCAAGTACAATAGCAACATTTAAAACATATTTGGTTAGGTACATGGATGAGAAGGGTCTGAGGGATATGGACCGAATGCAGGCAATTGAAACTAGCTGAGTGGGCACCATGGGCCAGTGTGGGCTGAATGGCCTGTTTTCATGCCATATTACTGACTAAATAAATTGATCATTTTCGTGAAGCAACAAAACAGGAGCAGGAATGCATCATTCAACCCAGAAACCTCCCCACTGTTCAACATGATCACAGCTGACCTGTGCTCTTTCCATACAGTTTGGAGCCTTTAACTCATAGGGATCTATTTATTTCTTAAATATATTCAACAAGTACACATCCATAGCTTTTTGAGAGACAGTATTCTTTAGGTTCACTATCCTCTGTATGAAGAAACTTCTCTCAGTACAAAATGAAACCATGATCCCTTGTGGTGGACTCCTCCCACCAGGTGAAACATCTGCTGTACCATTCAAGATACCCACCAATTTTGCGACATCTGCAAACTTGGAAATGCTACACACGTGATTCACTTATACAAACTGTTGATAAATATTTTCAATGGCTGAGACCAAAGCACTGATTCAATCAGTGCAGTATTAGTCACTGCCCTCCACTCCAAAAATGACCCATTTAGTTTAACTTGGTTTCATGTCTGCTAACCTGAGAAGCCAACTACAGAATATGCTATCTCAAATCTACGATTATGTAATGAAAACGGGTCAATTAACAATCTGGTTACAATATTGATCACAATACTAACAAAATTTGCGCTATGTTTGAAAGTGAAATGGCTCATTCTGAAGGGAGGATGTTAAATTTGAATATGGGAAGAGACTGGTTAGATACATTGCGAAAATACATTGAAAAGGCACAGACGTACATAGGCAATGGACAGTCTTCAAAAGAGGTATTACATAACAAGGAGGAAATTATAGGGTCTCTAACCCATACTTTCTGACAACAGGGGAGGTGCCAGAGGATTGAAGGCCATCTAACGTGGTTCCACTTTTCAAGAACCACGACAGAGGTAAACCAGGGAATTACAGACCATTGAAACTTAACATCAGTTGCAGAGAAACTACTGGAGAAATTTCTGAAGGGAAGAAATTATCTCCACTTGGCAAGGCAAAGTTTGATCATGGATAGTCAGCATGGCTATGTCAGAGAGACAGGTCATGCCTAACAAACAACTTTTTTTTTGAGGTAGGGACCGGATGTGTAAATGAGGGTAGTGTAGTTGATGTGGTTTATATGGATCTCAGCAAAGCCTTTGACAAGTGCCCAGATGACAGACTGATAAAGAAAGTAAAAGCACATAAGGTCCAGGGTAATTTCACAAGTTGGATCCAAAAAGTATGAAGCGATTCATTTTGGAAGGTTGAATTTGAATGCAGAATACAGGGTTAATGGCCGGATTCTCGGAAGTGTGGAGGAATAGAGGGATCTTGGGGTCAAAGTTGCGACCCAAGTTGATAGGGTTGTAAAGAAGGCGTATGGTGCATTGGCTTTCATTGGAAGAGGAGTTGAGTTTAAGAGCTGTGAGGTTATGCTGCAGCTCTATTAAACTCTGGTTAGACCACACTTGGAATATTGTGTTCAGTTCTGGTCACCTCATTACAGGAAAGATGTGGAAGCTTTAGAGAGGGTGCAGAGGAGAGTTACCAGGATGCTGCCTGGACTGGAGGGCAGGTCTTATGAGGAAAGGTTGAGGGAGCTAGGGCTTTTTTCATTGGACCGAAGGAGGACGACAGGTGACTTGATAGAGGTTTACAAGATGATGAGAGACAGAGTGGATAGTCAGAGACTTTTTTTCCCAGGGCAGAAATGACTATTACGAGGGGGCATAATTTTAAAGGTGAGTGGAGGAAGGTATAGGGGAGATGTCAGAGGTAGGTTCTTGACACAGAGTGGGGGGCGTGTGGAATGCGCTGCCAGCAGTGGTAGTGGAGTCAGATACTTTAGAGACTTTTAAGCAACTCTTGGATAGGCACACGGAGGATAGCAAAACGTAGGGTATGCAGGGTAGACAGGTCTTAGTAGGATAATAAGTCGGCACAACATCGTGGGCCAAAGGGCCTGCACTGTGCTGTACTGTTCTATGGTCTCTGTTCAATGTTCTTAAAACTGGCTTAGTGGTAGAACACAGAGGTAGTGGCAGAAGGTTGTTTGTGTAACTAGAGGCTAGTGACCAGTGGTCTACAACAGGGATCAGAGTTGTGCCCCTTATCCTTTGTGATGTACATAAACTATAGAGATGAGAATGTGGGGGGATGGTAAGCAAGTTTGCAGGTGACAAAATAGATTAGCTGGGTGGTTAATCGTGAGGAAGAAAGTCGTGGAATTTGAAGATGACTGGAAGACAGAGACAGGCTAATCTGCTTATTATGATCAGTTTGAAATCAGTTTCAATCTGATGAATTGAAATTCAACATCGAAAAGTGTGAGATGATGCACTTTCAACATAGTAAAAGCAGCACTCAATGAATGGCAGGACACTAGGAAGCTCAAATGAACAGAGGATCTTGGGGTGATTACTCACAGATCCTTGAAGATGGCTGGACTGGTTAATATGGTGATTAAGGCAGCATAAAGGACACCTGCCTTTCATCAGTCATGGTATACATAATAAGAGCAAGAGGGTTACTGTTAGAGCTGTACAGTACTTTAGTTAAGCCACAGCTGCAGTACCGGTCACCACAGAGCAGGAAGGATGTGATTGCAGTGGAGGGGAGTGCAGAGGAAATTCATCAGGATGATGCCCGAGTTGGAGCATTTTAGCTACGATGAGAGGCTAGATAGGCTTGGATTGGCCTTCTTTACTCTAAAGAAAACAACAGGGGTCCTGTTTGTAGTGTATAAGAATAGGAGGGTCATAAACAGGGTGCCCAGAAAGCAGCCCTTTAGTTGAGGGGTCAATAACGAGTGGGCAGGATTTTGAAAGGTGGTGAAGGGGGTTGGTTTAGAGGGGTTTTGAGGAATAAGATTTTCACCCAGAGGATGGTGAGAATCTGGGAGGGTAGTAGAGGTGGGAAACCTCACAAACTTATAAAAATATGTGACTGAGCACCTGAAGTGTCATAACATTTGATCGGTCAAGTGCTGGAAAGTGGGAATTGTGTAGATTGGCCTATTGAGTTTGCACTGACCGAAGTGTCTTTTCTCTACTTTGACTCTATAGCTTTAGTTATATCCTTTAAAACTCAAGTGGGTTTGTCAAACTCTATTTTCCTCCAATCAGACCATATTAATTTTGAGAACTGGCACTCTTTAAAGTGTCCCATTATCAGATCCCTCATAATAGACTCCAGCATTTTCCCAACCACATAATTCTAAAGTGAAAGGCAGGAGGCTTACAGGGAATTTAATGAAAAGCTTTATCACTCAGCGGGCAGTGGTATCCGGAATGCAGTGCCTGGGTGGGAAACCTCAGCCTTTTTAAAAGTACTTGTTCAAGCATTTAATTATCATAATATTCAAGGCTGTTGGTCTAGTTCCATGAAGCGGGGCTCGTGTAGGTGGTTATATATTTTTGGCAGTCTTGACTGGATGAGCCAAAAAGGGCATTTTCTGATGAAGGGTTTGGGCCCGAAACGTCAAGTTTTCCTGCTCCTATGATGCTGCTTGACCTGCTGTGTTCATCCAGCCCCATGCTTGTTATCTCATCTTCTCTACTACTTGATTCATTCATTCTCTTAGATTGGCTACCTTAATTTCAAGTTCTCTTCTTCCTTTTTTAAGCCATGGGATTGTATTTGCCAATCTCCGATCTGCCAGGATTGTTCCACAACCTACAGAATTTCAGATGATGACAACCAACTATTTCCGTGGACCTGTCGTTTAGAACCCTGGGATATAGATTACCTAGCCCTGGGATTCCACACTTCTCAATCCCCATTCATTTCTATAGCACTTTTTAAATTATTCAATTTCTTCCCACAAAACCCTTGCTTCCCTCGTACTTCTGCGAAGTTCTTTCTTCACAGAAGACATAGAACATAGAAAAGGTCTAATTGCTCACCATTTCCATTTTCTACATTATGTATTCTCCCATTTCAGACTGTAAGGGGATCCACACTTGTTTTTGTTAATCTTTTTCTTTATATACTTTTGGAAATAGTGGGATGTGATTACCAACAAATTCCTCTTGTTAAGAGTTCAAACAATTACCAAGGGCAGAAATAATTAATTGTGAATTAATTAAGTGATCACTACAACCCAGCCAAGTCAAAATAACAGCATTATACCACTAATACACAGCCATATTCAAATTTGAAGCATTGATCTAGGTCTTTCTAAAGTATAATTTCATATCGGCTGTTGCAGGTCACTGACTCTCGAAGGCATACAGTGTCAAGTTAAGTAATGATGAGCAAAGACAAATTGAAGATTAGGAGTTGAAGCAACATTAAAAAAAATAAAAAATCAGTGAATTTCAGCTTCAGGGCAGAAGCAATCAATTTTAACTTGTTTTATTGTTCCAGGTATGGCAATATCTAGTAAACTAGAGCAAAAAAATCTAATCTACACACCACAAAAAAGTGGAAGAGTTTGCATAGAATTAAAATGTACATTAACAAATACAATAATGGGGCATGCACCCCTGTTCAAATAAATTAGATTTTCTTCTTCGACTGAGTCAGAAAATCTCATCATGTAATTGAAATGCATTTTGAAAAGTTCATCATTTCTTAGCAGTTTACATGGAAAGAATTCACTTGCAAGCTCTGAAACTATTGCAGTTTTGATCTGTCAGCAACTTTTAATGATTTGAAAAAGTCTCAGGTAATAAATTGCAAATGAAGAATAGTTACTCATGTTGCCATTCAAAATATATATTAGCACTGAATTAAAGCAAAGTTGCATTACACAAACAAAAATCCAGTTAACCTACCGAACTGCCATGTTTTTCCACTATTTTCTTCAGTGAGATGATAGAAGTATTATCGCTAGAGATTTAACCCATCTGGTCACGAATATGCTCTAGAGAAGGCAACTGCATTCCTTACCTGGTCTGGCCTACATGTAAACTCCAAGACACACATTAATATGGCTGGCTCTTACCTGTCCTCTAGGCAACGGGGGATGGTCAACAAATGGCGGCCTAGCCAGCAATGGCTATATCCCATAAATGAGTAAGAAGAAATTAAAAATTTTGCGAGAGAGAAGGGTCTACAAACTGTGATAACAAGATGTGGAGCTTGATGAACACAGCAGGCCAAGCAGCAAAGCTTGACGTTTCGGGCCCAGACCCTGATGAAGGGTCTAGGCCCGAAGCGTCAAGCTTTCCTGCTCCTATGATGCTGCTTGGCCTGCTGTGTTCATCCAGCTCCACACCTTGTTATCTCGTATTCTCCAGCATCTGCGGTTCCTATTATCTCGGTCTACAAACCGTATTTTTGTTTTAAAAAATGCATTCACAAAATGTAGGCATTACTCAGTCAACGAACATTTATTGCCCAGAGGGTAGTTCAGTCAACCACAGCACGGTGGGTCTGGGAACACGTGTAGGTTAGACCAGATGAGGATAGCAGACCTGCTTCCCTAGTAAGGATATTAGTGAACCTCATGGGTTCTTCCAACAACAGTTTCACAGCAATCATTCAATTCTTAATTCCAGATTTTTCTTTAAATTTAGTTCATGGCAGGATCCAAATCCAGGTCCCCAGAACAATACCCATGTCCCTGGATTCTTAGTCTAGCGATAAAACATAGGAACTGAATTAGGCTATTCAGCCTGCAGTGATCGGAAAAGGTCAGTCGGATGAACTTCATAGAATGAGTTCCCTGATTGGACCAGATTAACAGTCCCAATCAGGGAGCCCTTGCTGACAGATAAACAGGAATGCCAGAGATTTTGATACGCTGGGTGCTGACTCTGATGAGGCAGTAAGAGTCAAGGACTTCCCACATGTAAATAAAGGGTGACTTAGTAACAGGGTATCAGCTTTTGTGGAGTTATTTCAGTGGCGACAAGAGGAAAACATGTTCCTGGAGAAACCCACTCGCAACAGTCTTCTTTGAGTTGAGATAAGCATTTTTGCCATTATGCCATTCTTTGGGAAGCTCGACTTGTTCCACCCTGTCGGAGACTGAGTATGTGGAAAAAATGCGTTGTTTTCCCAGCAAATGACATTGCTTTCTGTCTGCCCCAACAAGTAATTCCCTTGACAGCCTGCGAACCCGAACCTCCCTCTGTTATTACGAGCCTAACTTTCCTGAGGCACCAGATACTAATACTTGTCAGGAGTTGACACATTTAGTTAAGGAATATTGCGAACCCAAGCCTCCTTTAATTGAGATGCTATCATTTTTACTCAGCAATTTTGAGAACCAGAGGAATCCCTGTCGGGGTTTTTGTTGAGGTTAAGATGACTGGTAGAGGCACGGGACTTTGGTTTAACTCTTAAATTACATCCTGAGTGACCATTTGGTATAGGGGATTAATGATATAGCCATGCGAAAGCGCATACAAGCTGAAGTCCAACTGGACTTCAAAACAGGCACTACAACTGGCTTTGTTATTAAAAAATGCGGCAAGTGGAGCATTTGAGTTGCAGGGTATTCCAACTGAAGTGGACATCCTTGCTAGACAAATTAAGCTTGGAAAACAACACCTGAGCGAAGGTAATTACATAGCGTATCCTGATCGGAGGGACTCTAAGTCAACCCACAGCAAAACCCAAAAACAAAGCAAAGCCTTGGTCAAATGGTTAAAATTCAGGATCCAGGCCGGCGAGCCACTGTAGTTACTGCTGGTATGCAGATTCACGACAGCACAAAAAGAACAAACGAACGAAAGTCCTACTAGGCCCAAATCAAGTGAGAGAACTCATAGGCCAGTTTCCAGGAGAGTGCATACCCTAGAAAGTCCATCTACATGTGGCTTGGAACAGTTAAATTGTTGAGCAATATTCAAATCAGAACTAAAAAATAAAGAGTTCGCTTAAGTGATCATCCATCCAGTTCTAATGGAGGTTAATATTCCGCAGCCGTATAAGTGACTACAGAACCATTTTTTTTTTAAAAATCAGAATTCACTCTGGACTCCAACCCGTAAATTTGTGCAAGACTTCAGCAAGACTGAGAACTTATACTGGGAAACCTTTACAGTTTAAAAAGGTACAGCTTCGGTTCTAGTCTCTTATGAGAAGCAGCTGGTTCAGTTACCACTGATTACAGTAAAAGACTCCGGGCCAAGCTTGATAGGTGAATGTCTCAACTGAATCCGCCCTAATAAAAACCGAAAGAACTGTTGATGCTGTAAATCAGGAACAAAAACAAAGTTGCTGGAAAAGCTCAGCAGGTCTGGCAGCATCTGTGGAAGAGAAATGTTAATTCTGAATTCGCCCTAGGTTGGCTCAACATTTTTCAATTGGAAAATGGCTGCCTGGATGAAATTCTGGTTTAAATACCCATAAACCTTTCAGGAAGGTCTAGGGGTGATCAGAGGAGCCCAGACCACCTTGCATGTTGACTGGTAAGGGATTCCACAATTTTGCATGGCCCGCCTTACAGGCAAATGGCACGAGGCAGAGATCAGAAGGCTGGAAAGTGAAGGAATCATCAAATACTGCACTCCTTTGCAGTGAGTGCAATTCACTGCACTCCTTTGAGAGCAAAAGCATCCTTCCTCAGAAAAGGATACCAAAACTGCACGCAATATTCTAGATTTGGCCTCACCGTGACCCTGTATAACTGCAACACATACCTGCTCCTGTATTCGAAAATTCTTGCAATTAGGGCCAACATACAGTTTGCCTTCTCTACCGCCTGCTGCACTTGCATGCTTACCCTCAGCTACTGGTGCACAAGGACACCCAGGTCCCGCTACACATGCTCCTCTCCCAATTTACAGCCATTCAGGTAGTAATCTGCCTTAAAGGACTTCACAAGCTTCAAAATCTCCCCTCCCCCAACCACATCCCAAAACCAGCCCAGCTCGTCCCCGCCTCCCTAACTTGTCCTTCCTCCCACCTATCCCCTCCTCCTAGCCTCATCCCACCCCCTTGACCTGTCCATCCTCCCTGGACTGACCTATCCCCTCCCTAACTCCCCACCTACACTCAGCTTTACTGGCTCCACCCCAACCTTTGACCTGTCTGTCTCCTCTCCACCTATCCTCTCCTTTATCCATCTTCTATCCAGCTCCCCCTCTCCCTATTTATTTCAGAATCCCCTTCCCCTCTTCTATCTCTGACAAAGGGTCTAGGCCCGAAACGTCAGCTTTCCTGCTCCTCTGGTGCAGCTTGGCCTGCTGTGTTCATCCAGCTCTACACCTTGTCATCTCAGATTCTCCAGCATCTGCAGTTCCCATTATCTCAGTAATCTGCCTTCTTGCTTTTGCTTCAGAGTGAAAAACCTCACTTATCCAAATTATACTGCATCTGCCATTGATCTGCCCACTCACCCAACGTGTCGAGATCATGCCAAAGGATCTCTGCATCCTTATCAGAGTTTACCCTCTCACCCAACTTGGTATCGTCTGCGTACTTGGAGATGTTACATTTTGTTCCATCATCCAAATCATTCAATATATATTGCGAATAGTTAGGGTCCCAGCACTGATCCCTGTGGCACCCCACTAGTTACTGCCTGACAATTTGAAAAGGACCCATTACTTCCTACTCTTTGTTTCCGCTCTGTCAACCAGTTTCTTATCCGTTTCAATACACTTCCCCAATCCCATGCACTTTAATCTCCCATGCTGGACTTTGTCAAATGCTTTCTGGAAGTCCAAATATACTACATTGACTGGCTCTCCCTTGCCAACTCTACTAGATACATCTCCATAGAATTCCAACGGATTTGTCAAGCATGATTTCCCCTTCACAAATCCATGCTGACTCTGTCTGATTCTGCCACTGCTTTCTAAATGTTCTGCCATAAAATCCTTGACAATGGATTCAAGATTTTCCCCACTACCGATGTTAGGCTCACTGGTCTATAATTCCCTGTTTTCTCTCTACCTCCTTTTTTGAATAATGGAGTGATGTTAGCCACCCTCCAATCTGCACGGACTGTTCCAGAGTCTATAGAATTCTGGAAGATGATCACCAATGCATCCACTATTTCTAGAGCTATTTCCTTAATTACTCTGGGATGTTTTAACGGTTTTAAATTTTCTCAGCACTTCCAGTAACAGCTGGTAACATCAGACTTTGGATGCAGGAAGATCTGGTCATGATGGCAGAAATCCAAGAGCTATTGTTTACCAGCAGGGAATTTGGCTATTTTCCTACATGCCGAATCCCATTATATTATAGACAGCTACATACCATCCATCAACTATTAGCCTATAAAGATAGATAGAGTTTTGATCAGTAAAGGAATTAACAGTTATGGTGAGCAGGTGAGTATGAGCTGAGTCCATGAAAACTTCAGCCATGATCTTATTGAATGGTAGAGCAGACTCAATGAGCCAGATGGTGTCCTCCTGCTCCTTTTTCTTATGTTCCTATGAGTCGGACGTGCCAGAGTCAAGGATATTTCCATATGCAAGTCGAGGGTGGCTTGGTGACAGGATACCAGCCTCTGTGCAGATATTTCACAGCCCATTCAGTCCACCCTGCAATGCCTTTCCTCGTAACCCTTAATTTTTATTGATTGATTTTATTGTCATTGTCATGTGTACCAAAATACAGTGAAAAGCTCTGTTTATGAGCAGTACAGGCAGATCACAGCAAGCAAAGGATGTACAGATCACAAAGACTGAGAGGCATATATTATTTGAGGCTACAGTCCATTCAACAGTCTGACAAAGGCAAGAAAGATGATGCTCCTGAACCTGAATGTGCATGTGTTCAGGTTTCTATATCTTCTGCCTGACAGAAGAGGTTGGAGGTCATTACCAGGGTGCGATGGGTCTTTGATGACGGCTGCCTTTCTGCCAATCACTACTTGTAACACAAGCCTTTGATCCCAGGGATGATTCTTGTAAACAAAAACAGCTTTGCAGAACACCTACCTTCTGTCCACAAACAAAAAGACTGAGCTTCCAGCTGCCTGCTACTCCAACATAACAACGTGTTCTCTGGCCAACATCTGTCACAGGCTTGCCACAGTGTTTCAGTGAAGCTCAGCACTGGCTGGCAGAACAGCATCTTATTTTCTGCTTGGGAGCTGTGTAGCCTTCTGTACTCAATATTCAACAATTTTAGGGTTTGAGCACCTTTCCCCATGCTTTCTCCTATCCCCATATCTTGTCATCACACAGACTGCTACCTCACACAACCCATTGTCAGCTACTAATATACCCCATTAGCAGCTATTCATTCTCCTAGGCTGGCTGTTATCTACTGCTTTGTCCAACAATTTTTCTCTTTAGGCTCTACCTCTACCCATTGTTTACTCCTCTCCTTCCCCACACACCTCCCCTATCCGACCTTCTATGTAGAAAAACATCCTTTTTCTAGCTACCATCAGTTCTGATGAAGAGAAACTGGACCTGAAACGTTAACTCTTATTACTCTCCACAGATGCTGCCAGACCTACGGAGATTTTCCAGCAATTTTTTTTTTCTGTTTCTGTACTCAATGGAATTTAGAAGGATGGGGGTGTATAGGAATTGAAACTGACAGAATACCGAAAGGCCTGGATAGAGTGGATGTGGAGAAGACTTGGGCCCAAGGGCACAGCCTCAGAGTGAAGGCATGACCCTTTCCAACTGAGATGAGGAAGAATTTCTTAGCCAGAGGGTGGTTAATCCGAGGAACTCATTGCTCGGATGATTGTGGACGCCAAGTCATTGAGCATATTTAAGACAGAGATATACAGTTTCTTGCTTGGTGAGAGAATCAAGAATTACAGGGAGAAGGCGGGAAAATGGCATTGAGAAATATATCATCCAGGACTAAATGATAGAGCAGGGCTGATGGACTGAATGGCCCAGTTTCGCTCCAATATCTCCTATATTTTAATGATCTTTACGGTGTAGCAATTCGTTCAGTTCAAGGGCAATTGGCAACAAATGCTGACTTTGTCAACAGTGTCTACATCCCTGGAAGAATAATATTTAAGAAAGTACAAGGTTCCACAAACAGAAAAAAGATATAGGACCAGATAACAAGGTGTGGAGCTGAATGAACACAGCAGGCCAAGCAGCATCATAGGAGCAGGAAAGCTTGAC
>JAHRHZ010000249.1:13732286-13786960 GCA_024137785.1 Ginglymostoma cirratum
AACACAGCAGGCCAAGCAGCATCATAGGAGTAGGAAAGCTTGACATTCTGATGAAGGGTCTAGGCCCGAAACGTCAAGCTTTCCTGCTCCTATGATGCTGCTTGGCCTGCTGTGTTCATTCAGCTCCACACCTTGTTATCTCGGATTCTCCAGCATCTGCAGTACCTATTATCTCTAGGATCAGATACTTTGCTTTTATGAGACGTTGGCTGAGATTTCAAGTCTTGACCTGTAGCTTTCTTCCTCCTATTTGACAGGGTGATAGAAACATTTACATCCACACAAGTAGCAGGAAGAAGCCTTTGTTTGACAACTCATCTGAAATGATACCTCAAAACGCACAATCCCTCAGCAATACACAAAAGCATTGATGTCACGTCTGAAAGGCTTTAGCATGGTTCTTGAATCCCCTATCTGTCAAAGTCGTGAGATGTTGTTACCAGTGAGGCACAGCTGACAATGAAGAACAAGGAATTTTCTTTTTAATCCATTCATGTGATGTGGGCATCACTGGATAGGCCAGCGTTTATTCTCCATCCCTAACTGCTTTCTGGGCATTTAAGAGTCAACTACATTGCATGGGTCTTTAGCTAAATGTAGGCCAGACCAGATGTGGATGGCAGTTTCTTTCCCTGAAGGGCACTATTAGGTTAGTTTTTAATTCCAGATTTTACGGAATACAAAATTTCACCTTTTGACACGGAGCGATTCAAACCCACTTTCTCAGAACATTAGCCTGAGGCTCTGGATTACTGGCACAGTGACATTACCACTATACCACTGTCTGATTCTGATATGTCATGCTCAAAACCCTTAACTATCAGCAAAAAAAAAAAAGTTAAAATAGTCACTCACTATTGCTGGAACTTGCAGTGCATAAATTAATGACGACAGCATTGACAACCTAAGTCGATAGGATAGTGAAGCAGCTTTTGATATGCTTGCCTTTATTGGTCAGTACATTGAGTATAGCAGTTGGGAGGTCATGTTGCAACTGCACAGAACATTGGTTAGGCCACTGTTGGAATACTGCGTGCAATTCTGGTCTCCCTGCTATAGGAAGGATGTTCTGAAACTTGAAAGGGTTCAGAAAAGATTTACAAGGATGTAGCCAGATTTGGACGGTTTGAGCTACATGGAGAGGCTGAATAGGCTGGGGCAATTTTCCCTGGAACTGAGGCTGAGGGGTGATCTAGAACATAGAACAATACAGCGCAGAACAGGCCCTTCGGCCCTCGATGTTGCACCAACCTGTGAACTAATCCAAGCCCATCCCCCTACACCATCCCATCATCATCATCATCATCATCCATAAGCTTATCCAAGGACTGTTTAAATGCCCCTAATGTGGCTGAGTTAACTACATTGGCAGGCAGGGCATTCCACGCCCTTACCACTCTCTGAGTAAAGAACCTGCCTCTGACATCTGTCTTAAATCTATCACCCCTCAATTTGCAGCTATGCCCCCTCGTACTAGCCGACATCATCTTCCTAGGAAAAAGACTCTCACTGTCCACCCTATCTAATCCTCTGATCATTTTGTATGTCTCCATTAAGTCCCCTCTTAGCCTTCTTCTCTCCAATGAGAACAGACCCAAGTCCCTCAGCCTTTCCTCATAAGACCTTCGCTCCAGACCAGCCAACATCCTGGTAAATCTCCACTGCACCTTTTCCAATGCTTCCACATCCTTCCTGCAATGGGGAGACCAGAACTGTACGCAATATTCCAAGTGAGGCCACACTAGCGTTTTGTACAGTTGCAGCATGACATCACGGCTCCTGAACTCAATCCCTCTACCAATGAAACCTAACACACCGTATGCCTTCTTAACAGCACTATCAACCTGGGTGGCAACTTTCAGGGATCTATGTACCTGGACACCAGGATCCCTCTGCACATCCACACGACCAAGAATCTTTCCATTCACCCAGTATTCTGCCTTCCTATTATTCTTCCCAAAGTGCATCACCTCACATTTATCTGCACTGAACTCCATTTGCCACCTTTCAGCCCAATTCTGCAGTTTATCCAAGTCTCCCTGCAACCTGCAACATTCTTCCACACTGTCCACCACTCCACCGACTTTAGTGTCATCTGCAAACTTACTAACCCATCCACCTATGTCTGCGTCCAAGTCATTTATAAAAATGACAAACAGCAGTGGTCCCAAAACAGATCCTTGTGGCACACCACGAGTATCCGGACTCCAGGCTGAATATTTTCCATCAACCACCACTCGTTGCCTTCTTTCAGGCAGCCAGTTTCTACTCCAAACTGCTAAATCTCCCTCAATCCCATGCCTCCCGGTTTTCTCCAATAGCCTACCACGTGGAACCTTATCATGGGCTTTACTGAAGTCCATGTACACCACGTCAACTGCCCTACCCTCATCCACATGCTTGGTCACCTTCTCAAAAAACTCAATGAGGGTTGTGAGACACGACCTGCCCTTGACGAATCCATGTTGATGACCTCCAATCAAATTGTTGCTTGCTAGATGATTATAAGTCCTATCTCTTATAATCCTTTCCAAAAAGTTTTCCTACAACAGATGTAAGGCTCACTGGTCTATAATTACCTGGGTCATCTCTACTGCCCTTCTTGAAGAAGGACACAACATTTGCAATCCTCCAGTCCTCTGGTACTAAACCTGTAGACAATGACAACTCAAAGATCAAGGCCAAAGGCTCCGCCATCTCCTCCCTAGCTTCCCAGCGAATCCTCGGAAAAGTCCCATCCGGCCCAGGGGATTCATCTACCTTCACACCTTCTAGAATTGATGACACCTCCTCCTTACTAACCTCAATCCTTTCAAGTCTAATAGCCCGTATCTCAGTCTTCTCCTCTACGATATCCTCCTTATTATCTTATAGAGGTTTATAAGGTCACAAGGGGCACAGATAAGGTGAATAGACAAGGTCTGTTCCTCGGGGTGGACGAGTCCAATCTCGGTGGTTTAGGTTTAAGGTGAGAGGGGAAAGAAAGATTTAAAAAAGGGGCCCAAGGGAGCAACTTTTTCACATGTAGGCTGGTGCGTGTACGGAACAAGCTGTCAGAGGTGGTGGTGGAGGCAGATACAATTACAGAATTTAAAAGGCATCTGGACGGGTATAAAAGTGGGAAGAGTTCAGAGGGATATGGGCCAAATGTTGGCCAATGGGATTAGATTAATGTAGGATATCTGGTCGGCACGGACAAGTTGAACCAAAGGGTCTGTTTCCATGCTGTACAGCACTATGACTAACTGATTGTACGACTGAAAAAATGCTTATTATAAATCACTACATTATGTTATCAATGCAAGTTTCTTTTTTCTACACAAACCAAGTTTGTTTCTAAATGTTCACGTTACATGGTCAACAAATGCCACTTAAGGGTGCATGTTATAACACATATTCAATTGATTGTTAAGTACACATTCATCAATTACAACCATAATCCTTTCACCCCAAATATATTAAGCAGATTGAGTGATCAAAATGACAGAAGCAATGTATGAATTAGGTCACAAAACACAAAAAAAAAATCCTTTATGACCATTTTTAAAGAAAATCAGTGGATTGCACTAATGGACAGCAAAAGATCAGCGGTTTTAAAATGCTAAAGAGCAAATTACAATTTCATTGTCTGTGAAATGGAAAGAATATACTGAATTGATTGCGATTAAATGCCAAATGTTTCTCGTATCAACACTAATTTCTCCTCTAGATAATACAATTTTCCATTCAAATATGAAATCAGAATATGAGAATATCAATTAATTTTAAATTTTGTATGCACAGCTCAGCGGAGTTACTTCCACAGATGAGCGAAGCTCACGATCCACAGAAGCACTCCATCCCTCCTACGAGAAAGTATAAACCAGCGCTGGCCCAAATTCATCAATGGCCAGAAAACACAGTGAAACTCAGAGTGGGATCAGAAAACAGAAGCAGGGATAGACAGTAGAAATGAAATCTATCTGAACTAGTTTTTGCAATTTGTGTTTTAAACTACTCCATGGACTGAGTAATCAGAACACTTTTGTGTGCCCTTGACTACAAGGTAATCTACAGTGACTGGATAATTGTCTCCAAATTCTTGCATTTAAAAAAAAAAATCAGAATTAAAAAGAATCTCTAGCAGTCACAGTAGCTCAGGTGCAAGTAGCCAATCAACTGATGAATCAAGCAAAGCTGGGTGGTGTGGAAAATGAAGGGTAGTCACTGGTAATTCCAAGTTTGAGGGATTTCAGGCAGAACATTCAATCTTTTTAGCTTGCACTATATCAGATGATATTACAGTGTAACACAATATACATGATGAAATACAAAATGTTGCTTCTCTCATCACTAGAATCCCTTAAGTTTTAAGGATCATTGAACAATTTATAAATGAACAGTTAGACCAAAGTCTGGAGGTCAATTTGTAAAAATAGTAAGTTGAGTATTTTTACCATTCTAACAATGACTTTCTATATGCTAGGCAATTGTATCAACATTATTATGAACTGCAAATTGAGTTTTCCACAAATATAATACTTGGGACTAGCAACATCCAAGTGCAAGGTTATAATCGAATACATTTTCAATAAGTGTCCATTTTAAATGAAACGGTTTAAAAATCGGGAGCAAAACAATTTGAATTCCTTGATAACAAGGTGTAGAGCTGGACGAACACAGCAGGCCAAGCAGCATCAGAGGAGCAGGAAAGCTGACATTTCGAGTCTGGACCCTTCTTCAGAAAAATTTTTAGTCATCAGTGGGAAATATGAAACCAAAATCTGCATTGTGAGACAAACTGAGTTTCACTTACATTGGCTCCACCCTTGCAGGTTAGTTTATTTGTTCAAGTTTACACTGAAGTTTCATAACTTACGCTGAGTAAAATACACTAATTTAACACCTTTGCAGCATATACAGGATTCCCAAGTTGTAAACAGAATAACAGCCAACGTTTTAAATGCCTTTAAATCAAAAAGGTGGTGCAAGGGCAATTACCATGCAAATCTTAATATTAGCCCAGCGTTATTATTCTAAAATGCATCACATATTCTATTCCCAAATGCAACAACACAGTGGTTCAGTGGTTAGCACTGCTGCCTCACACCACCAGGAACCCGGGTTTGATTCCACAGGCGACTGTGTGTGTGGATTTTGCACAATCTGTGTCAACGTGGATATCCTCTGGGGGCTCTGGTTTCTGCCCACAGTACAAAGATGTGCAAGTTAAGTGCATTGGCCATGCTAAATAGCCCATAGTGTCCAGGGACAAGCAGGATAGGTGGATTAGCAATGGGAAATACAAGATTACACATTTAGGATATGGGGGATGGGCCTAGATGGGATGCTTTTCTGAGGACTGTGTGGACTTGATGAGCCGAATGGCCTGTTTCCACGCTATAAGGATTCTATGATTCTACGACAGAGCTAAGTGATCCCACAACCAGCAGAGCAGGTCTAAGCTTCCCGTCATAAATGGTGGACAATTCATCAACTAACTGGAACAGGCAGCTCCATACATGTCTCCATCCTCAATGATGGAAAAAGTGCAACGGAACAGTGCAAAAGATAAGGATGAAACACTTGCAGCAATCTTCAGCTAGGAGTGCCTAGTGCATAATCCATCGCTCCCATCTCCAGTATTGCCCAGTATCACAAATGCCAGCCTTCTGCCAATTCAATTCACACCACATGATATCAATAAAGTTTTTGCAGTGTTCCGGCCCTCAAATCTAGGTGTGCTAAAAGATTCTAGCAATAGTACTGGTGGCTTGTGATTCAGAATCTGCCACTTCACTAGTCAAGCTGTTCATGTACCGTTAAATTACTCATTTACTTGACATGATCAAAAATTGTCCAGATATGTCCTCTAAACAAAATGCAGGACAAATCCAACCTGGCCAAATACCTCCCCAGTCTACTCATGATCATCAGCAAAGTGATGGAAGCTGTCACCAAACAGTACAATCAAGCAGCACCAGCTCAGCAATAACTTGAACACCGAAGCCAGTGTGGGTTCCACCAAGTCCACTTAGCTTTTGACGTCATTACATCCTTAGTTCAAGCATGGACAAAACAGCTGAATTCCAGAGGCAAGGGGAGAGTGACAGACCTTGATATCAAGGCCACATTCAACCAACTGTGGCACCAACCAGTCCTTGCACAATTGCAATCTATGGGTATCAGGGGCAGATGCTGTCCTGGTTGAAATCCTACTCGACACATAGGAGAATGGTTGTGGTTGTTGGAGGTCAGTCATCTCAGCTGCAGGACATCTCTGCAGGAGTTTGCTTCAGTAATGACCATCCCTCCATCATAAAGGTCAGAAGTGGGGATGTTCACTGATGATTGCACAATGTTCAGCACCATTCGGATCTCTTCAGATACTGAAGCAGTCCATATTCAGATGCCTCAAGATCTGCACAATATCCAGGCTTGGGCTATTCACATCACGCAAATGCCAAACAATGGCCACCTCCAATAAGAGAATTTAACTGCCCCTTGATATTCAGTGGTGTTACCGTCACTGAATCACTCACTAAACATTCTGACAGTTACCACTGACTAGAAGTTAAATTGGACTCATCAGATAAAACACAGCGGCTACAAAAGCAGGTCACAGGCTATGAATACTACAGCAAATAACACCTCTTGACTTCCCAAAACCTGCCAATCTACAAAAGCACAAGTCACGAGTGTTGGAATAAGCTCTACTTGACTGATGGGTGCAGCCCTAACAACACTCAAGCAGCTTGACACCCTCCAGGACAAAGTAGCCCACTTGACAGCAATACAACCAAACGTCCACAATCTCTACCACCGACACTCAGTCGCAGCAGTGTGTATGATCTTCAAGATATCCTGCAGGAATTCACCAAGACAGCACCTTCCAAACCTGCAACCACTTCCATCCACAAGGACAAAGGGCAGCAGACACATACATCGCCACTACTTTCACTGAAGCTGGGGCAAAATTCTAGAATTCTCTCCCGAACAGCATTATAGGTCAAACTGCAGCATACGGACTGCAGGGATTCAAGAAAGGAACTCACCACCAACTTCAAGGCCAATTAGCAACACATAGAACATAGAACAGCATAGTACAGGCCCTTCGGCCCACAATGTTGTGCCGATCTATTATCCTACTAAGATCAATCTACCCTGCATACCCTACATTTTACCATCCTCCATGTGCCTATTCAAGAGTTGCTTAAAAGTCTCTAAAGTATCTGACTCCACTACCACGCCGGCAGCGCATTCCACACGCCCACCACTCTGTGTAAAGGACCTACCTCTGACCAACCAGCGATGCCCATCCCACAAGTGAATGAATAAACAAATAAACACCCAGGTCTCATTAAACATTCACCTGTCTCAATTTACAGCCAAATAATAATCTGCTTTCCTATTTTTTGCTACCAAAGTGGATAACGTCACACCTCATCAACATTATATGTAGCTGGCATTCATTTGTCCACACACTCAACCTGACCAAGGGCCCTCGTGTAGCATCCCTTCCCCAGACTGAAAGACCTGGGTTCAAATCTCACTGCCCCAAAAGGTATATTACCTCTGAACAGGTTGATTAGAAGAAGGAGGTTAAGTAAACAAAAAAACACAATTGTCTGAATCACACTACAACATCTCTACACTCTCCTCACAGCTCACCCTTCCATCCAGCGTTGTCATCTGCAAATTTTGAAATATTACATTCACTTGCCTCATCTAATTCAGTGACATTTATTGAGAGCAGTAGGGACCCTAGCATAAGCTCTGCAGTATGCCATTAGTCAGTTCCTGCCATTCAGAAAAAAGATCCCTTTATTCCTACTGTTTGTCTGTTAAACATTTTTCTATCCATCTCAAAATACCTCCCCTAATCTCATGCACTTTAATTTTACACATTGATGACTTTGTGGGGCTTTTGTTAGAAGGCTTTTGTAAGTCCAAATAAGCTATTCAAGTGTATGAAGGTAAGGTGGCTAAAGTGAACTGGAACTTAGGTTGAAGCTAGGCCTGTCAGCATGCAGCAGCAAACATTTAGGAAGGTACTCCATTAAACTCAGCAAATTTATGTTCCAGTGGGAAAGAAATACTATAGGAGAAGACAGTGGTTGGTGGGTAACAAGGAAAGGAAAAGCATGCAATTATGCCAAATCCCAGCTGTTCAAGTCCCACCAGTTCCAGAAGTGTGTAATAATATCTCTGAACAGATTGATTTGAAGTTCTTTTGCTAATTCTGCTAAATTTATGCTAAATCAGAAGATCGGACAAAATTTAAAAAGTATAAGATTAACCAATAAAAGAAACAGAAAAATTACGATGAGGGGAAGAAATATAGAAACTGAATCATAAAAAAAGAGATTCTACAGGTATTTAAAAATGAAAATGAACAACTAAAGTCACAGTTCTCAGAGCAAAAGTATAGAATTAAAAATGGAAATAAAATTCTGTACATGTCTTTATTGGCGTAGATACAAATAACATCCCCAAAACTTGTACAATTGGTGATTGGGAGGAACTTAAGACAATAACAAATCACCAGGGAAAGGGTACTGAACAAAGTATTAGAACCAAAAGAAGCAAAGTAATCGGAGATCTTAGGATCTTAAAGAAGTGGGTGCAGAGGTGGTGGATGGAATGGCATTTTTCCTAAATTGTCTAGTTTCTGGAAAGGTCCCATCAAACAGTAGGGCAAATGTAAACAGAAGTAAATGACACGAGGTGATAGCCAAGTGGTATTATCACTGGACTGTTAATCCAGAGACCCAGATAATGTAGGGACCTGGGTTCAAATTCACCAGGGCAGATGGTGGAATCTGAACTCATTAAAAATCTGGACCATGAAACCATTGCCAATTGTTAGAAAGCCCATCAGGTTCATTCATGTCCTTTAGGGGAGAAAATTTGCCATCCTCACCTGGTGTAGCCTACATGTGACTTCAGACCCCCAACAATGTATTTGACTCTGAACTACCCTCTGGGCATTTAGAGGAGGACAATAAATGCTGCCTTAGCCAGTGATGCCCTCATTCTCCCCATAAAAACCTTCAGTGCAGAGACATCATCTGGGTGTCCTGGTACATGAATCAAATTTAATATGCAGGTACAGCAAGTAATTAGGAAGGTACATGGAATTTTCTTGTTTAGTGCAAGGGAAAACAGAAGACTGAAGTAACAGTTTTGTTGTAGCAATACAAGACATCGGCGAGACCATATCTGGTATACTGTGTGGAGATCTCCACACTCAAGAAAGGCTATGACTGAATTAGAAGCAGTTCAGAGAAGGTTCACTCAACTGATTTGATTAAGGTATTATCTTATTAAGTTAGATTATATTATTAAGGCAGATTCAATACTAAGATTGAAACAAGAACTGATAACTACTTTAGTCTTTCCTGCGATGTGGGCATTTCTGACAAGATCAGCCTCGAACAGAGCTGCTTGCAAGGCCATTTCAGAGGTAATTGAGAATCAACAACATTGCGATGTATTTGGAACCGAGGTGGGCCAGGTTTTTAATAACATAGAACAAACATAGTACAGTACAGCACAGTACAGGCCCTATGGCCCACGATGTTCTGCCCACCTATTATCCGACTAAGATCAATCTACCCTGCATACCCTACATTTTGCTATCCTCCGTGTGCCTATCCAAGTATCGCTTAAAAGTCTCTAAAGTATCTGACTCCACTACCACTGCCAGCAGCGCCCACCACTCTCTGTGTCAAGAACCTACTTCTGACATCTCCCCTATACCTTCCTCCAATCACCTTGAAATTATGCCCTCTCGTAATAGTCATTTCTGCCCTGGGAAAAAGTCTCTGACTATCCACTATCTGTGCCTCTCATCATCCTGTACACCTCTACCAAGTCACCTCTCATCCTTCTTTGCTCCAATGAAAAAAGCCCTAGCTCCCTCAACCTTTCCTCATAAGACCTGCCCTCCAGTCCAGGCAGCATCCTGGTAAATCTCTTCTGCACCCTCTCTAAAGCTTCCACATCTTTCCTGTAATGAGGTGACCAGAACTGAACACAATATTCCAAGTATGGTCTAACCAGAGTTTAACAGAGCTGCAGCATAACCTCACAGCTCTTAAACTCAATTCCCCTTCCAATGAAAGCCAAAGCACCATATGCCTTCTTTACAACCCTATCAACTTGGGTCACAACTTTGACCTCTAGATCCCTCTGTTCCTCCACACTACCGAGAATCCGGCCATTGACCCTGCATTCTGCATTCAAATTCAACCTTCCAAAATGACTCACTTCATACTTTTCTGTGTTGAATTCCACCTGCCACTTCTTTGCCCAGCTCTGCATCCTATAAACGTCCCATTGCAATCTACAACAGCCCTCCATGCTGTCCACAATGCCACCAACCTTTGTGTCATCAGTAAACTTACTAAACCACCCTTCCACTTCCCCATTCAAGTCATTTCTAAAGATCACAAACAGCAGAGGTCCCAGAACAGATCCCTGTGGACCACCAATTGTCACTGAGCTCCAGGCTGAATACTTTCCATCTACTACCACCCTCTGTCTTCTATTGGACAGCCAGTTTAGTATCCAGACAGCCAAATTTCCCTGAATCCCATGCCTCCTAGCTTTCTGAATGAGCCTACCATGTGGAATCTTATCGAATGCCTTGCTAAAATCCATATACACTACATCCACTGCTCTACCTTCAATGTGTTTTGTTACATCCTCAAAGAATTCTATATTTTCTATAACCTGCCCCTCACAAAGCCATGCTGACTATTTCTAATCAAACTGTGCTTTTCCAAATAACCATAAATACTATCTCTCAGAATCCTAAATAAAAATTGATCATTGCTGTGGCCGCTATTACTACTGGTGACCTTGAGTTCCTGATTTATTCTTAATTTTGAGTTCCATGATAGGATCTGAACGCAAGTACCTCAAGTGTAATTGCATGGGTCTCACTGTTACTAATCCAGTGACATTAGCACTACACCACCATCTAACATATAACAGGAGAATGCAAAGAGAACAGTGAAGTGATATTAATTAGACAGATCTACTAAAAAACAAGCACAGGTACCAACAGGCTCCTTCAGCAACTGGAGAGATACAGAACCACAGTAAGCAATGAAAATGTGATTTTACCGATGGAACATTTGTGTGATTTGAAGCTCACATCATAATGGAACTCCAGGATTCAGTGAAGTCAGTTGTCAGGAAGGGAGTTGAGATCATTAAGATACAAATTTTTAGATGTTGAACTAATAATAGTAGTTCTGATGAACCAAATAACTTGAATGCACAGTATCAGTATGTATGAATAATAAAGGGGCAAAAAATAGGAATTGCTACATGGAGCTATGGGTATACCACCCCAAATGAACTTCAGGAGCTCAAGACGGTAGCTTAACACCAACTTTTCAAGTTCAGCAGGTGTGGCAGCATCTGTGAAGGAGAAAACAGAATTAACGTTTTGGAATTAACATTCCTCAGAACGGAGGAAGGGTCACCGGACCCGAAATGTTAACTTTGTTTTCTTCTTTCCAGCAACTTTATTTTTGTGCCATCCTTACCTGGTCTGGCCTACATGTGACTCCAGACCTGCAGCAATGTGGTTGACTCTGAACTGCCCTCTGGGCAATAAATGCTGCCTGGCCAGCAATGCCCACATCCCGTGAATTAATTAAAAAAAAAACACTTCAGCAGATTCTGTCACACTCACCACTAGCTTTCCCCCCTAATTTTGTGTCATTCACAAACTTAGCTATACTGCATTCCCTCACCTAGGTCATTAATATATGCTGTAAATAATTGTGGCTTAGCACTCATCTATGTGACACTTCAAAATGGCCCTCTCATGCCAACTGCATCTTCTATTAGTTAGCCAATCCTCTAACAACACCCCTTAAGTTAAGCACAAGCACTAGAGTGAATGAACTAATCCAAATGGCCAACGGAAATAATAAATTATTTTAAAAAACTATTTAATCTTGCATTCTGTTTTCTAAACTCAGCCAAGTTCATAATGATTCTCATCTTAGTCCTCTTCAGAGCTCACTTTCTTCTTGCAGGACTTCTTAGAATTAAAGCTCTGCTCTGATGACAGATATAAAGGTTAAAATTCAAACTGCATTAGATGTAGTGTATATCGTTCATCCAGGTGGACAAGTTACAATCTTGACATTTGCAGCAACTGCCAGGTAACAAAACAATCATCCTGGCAGGGAGGGAGGTTTAATCCCGTGTTTTCAAATCATGGAAAATGATACAGACAGCACTGTATTTCATCACAAGAAAATGAAAAGTATACTTTTAATCTTGAAAAGTTCCCCCTGCTTCGAATTCTTTTGCTATACAACTTTCTGTCCCATGAAGAATTACGACTTATCGTTTCATAGTGCACTGTCTTTCTCATACGGTCGTAACCTTTTTCACTTTTGACCTGAGAAATACTATTCTGATTTTAAACTCCAAAAAAAAACTTCAGAAAAATGGATGAGAGAATAAAAACTATGGCGCTTACTTAAGGGAGGAAATAGGTTTCTCTGAAATATTAAAAGATGTGATTTTCCCACATAATCTGAAACATCTCGCGGTGAAAAGTCACCAGCAGCAGATGGGAGTGTGGATGGATCAGAGGGAGGAGAAAATCATGGTTTGGGCATCCACGAGGATACAAGCTAAAATTCAATACACTTGGTTTTAAAAAGAATCACCGGCTAACATCGCGGCACCAGCGGCTTACATTACTGAACATCGGCGATAATAATAAAGAAACTGTTTTTGTAAGGACACCCTCCCCTCCAAAAAACGTTTCATTCTGTCCTTTTCACACAGAACGCTGCGGCCTGCATCACTCTTGAAGGCCCCGCCAGCATCCAATGAACTGATTTTTTTTAAATTCAGAAACAAATGCCGATCTGCATCCAAATATGTAAAATAAATAAATAAATGAATAAATAAGGCATGAAAACCCTCTTAGGAAATGTCATGCGGCTTGGGATGTGTCGGGGGAGGGGAAAGACAACGGAGGGAGGTTCTCCAGACAAGGGAAAGATTACACATAAAAAGGTACTTTTACAACACGCGTTTAAAAACAAAACTCCAATTGTCACTCGTGTTGACGAAGAAAGTTAAAGTCATTATTGTAAGAACAAACCGCTTAAAAATACAATTTTGGTCATGGAACATGCCTTGAGAATGAATAAATCTCACTTTGAACAGGTGTACACATTATGAGTTTCGATTCGATGATAAACTCAGGTTTGCCCTACACAGGCCAGGTTTTAAATTTCAACATACATAACATTACTTCGTATCTTTAGGTACAAAGACGTTAAGGCTGAAATGCAGAACACACAGTACGTGAACGCAAACAAAAACAGAAACAAAAGATTGAAAGGAAAAATTTGCAAATGAACTCCAATATACGCACCTGCCGGCTTTTATATTTTTCTAAGCCCCCGAAGTGAGAAGAGTAGTTGTGCGTTTCTTTCAGGAATTGTTGCCCTGTGAATTGGACCGCTCCTCTCGGGCTCTTGGTGTCTATGGTGATGGAGAAGGTGGCGGTACTAACAATAATGCAGAGAAGCTCACAGCTGCTGCCTGCTACCGTCCTTCGGAAATCAGGCCAACGCACACATATGAAAAAAAACGCTACAACACAAGAAAGATGTCGCTGTCCGATTCCCTCCCCCGTCTCTTAGCACCGTCAAACGGATTGATAGATGGGACGGACAGACGGACGGTCAGTCAGCCGTACGTCCTGACACCCAACGACTCTCCGCCACAGACTCTGCCCCTTTCAGCAAAAAGCCACTCCCCTCCCCTGATGCAAACTGCCAGATCTTGAGCGTCTCGGGCAGGGAGGGGCGGGGTCTCCCTGACAACAACGGGCCGCGGCCACGCCCCACAAACCCAGCCAATCGGTCCCTTCTTTCCACCGCTCCCGCCAACGAATGGGGGTCTCGAGCTGCCTGTGTGCGCTCCGCAGTGGCGCCCGTGTCATCCAGCTTCCATCGGCGTCGACCTCCTGTCAACAGCACCTCCTACGCCACGCGCCGAGGACTCAAGCTGATGGCACGTGCTCTTCATTGTTCCACATCCCCCACCCCCGTGTATGGCCCCGTGTCGTGCCTCACACGGAAAGCTCAAGCCGATGGCAGGTGCCTTTCATCGCGCTCTCACATCCCGCATGTTGTCGCACCTCCATCAGTGTCGTCCTCCTGTCACCCCGCCCGCACGTCACGTGCGAGGGCTCGAGCTGATGGCAAGTGCTGTTCGTCGTTCGCCCGTGAACCAGTTCCCCCCCACCACCACCGTTTTCACATTTCCTATCGCCCCGCGTGAAGAGCTCGCGCAGCCACCATCCTCCCCATCCTGTGTGTTTACCCACGTCCGCCAGTGTTGAGCTACCTGCCGATCACTGCCGTTGTCAAGCGGCCCCGAGCAAGGTGAGGTGTTTTTTTCCCCCCATTAATAGACAATCCTTCTCCCCCGCCATCATCCCCACCTTTCCTCACACATTGCACGGAGGTTCCTCCGGCCCTGGCTCATCACTCCTTCGCTTTGGGTTCGGAGTGTCTCGCTTATCTTGGCTGAAACATAGCCCAGCACCTGTTACCTCTGGTGGCGCAATGACCACTCCGCACCCTCCCCGACAACTATCTCTGCCCCCCTTCCCTCGTATCCCAAGGGCGCACAGCTCTACTTCACCAAACACCTGCCCCGACACCTCCCCCCTCATCCCCATCCCAGGCCCCAAGAAGACCTTCCACATCAAACAGATGTTCACCTGCACATCTGCTAATAAGAACATAAGAGCTAGGAGCAGGAGTAGGCCGTCTGGCCCGACATCTGCTAATAAGAACATAAGAGCTAGGAGCAGGAGTAGGCCGTCTGGCCCTTCGAGCCAGCTCCACCATTCAATAAGATCATGGCTGATCTTTTGGTGGACTCAGATCCACTTAGCCCTGCTCTCACTGTACCCGTTAATTCCTTTATTGTTCAAAAAAAATCTACCTTAGCTTTAAGGTAATGTTGGTAATCATCATGTTGGTAATTAGAGTCCTCCATGATAACGACTCGATGATGTTTACACCTCAGTGTAAGTTCCTTGCAGATTTGTTCCACTACAGCTCTTCAGAAGCTAGTGGTATGTACATCCTGCTTATGTGGTATACTGTATCTGCTGTTCCAGATGTGGCCCCCTCTATATCAGGGAAACCAAGCGGAGACTTGGGGACCGCTTTGTAGAACACCTATGCTCGATTCGCAACAAACAACTGCACCTCCTAGCCATGAACCATTTCAACTCCCCCTCCCACTCCCTGGATGACATGTCCATCCTGGGGCCTCCTGCAGTGCCACAACAATGCCACCCGAAGGTTGCAGGAACAGCACCTCATATTCAGCTTGGGAACTCTGCGGCCCAATGGTATCAATGTGGATTTCACAAGCTTCAAAATCTCCCCTCCCCCAAGCGTATCCCAAAACCAGCCCAGCTTGTCCTCGCCTCCCTAACCTGGCCTTCCTCCCACCTATCCCCTCCTCCCATCTCAAGTCCCACCCCATCTCCTACCTACTAGCCTCAACCCAGCCCCTTGACCTGTCCATCCTCCCTGGACTGACCTATCCCCTCCCTAACTCCCCATCTACACTCACCTTTACTGGCTCCACCCCCGCCTCTTTGACCTGTCTGTCTCCTCTCCACCGGTCCTCTCCTCTATCCATCTTCTGTCTGCCTCCCCCTCTCTCCCCATTTATTTCAGAGACCCCTTCCCCTCCCCCATTTCTGAAGAAGAATTGGAAAGTGGAATGTTAAGTGCAATTCCGCAGAGCTTTGGAGAGGCAGGATATGTGGCCAACAACATCTATGCTGTGTACAGATAGCAATATCAAGAAGATGAGGAGAGATAGTTTACCTGTCTCACAGTTGTAATGGATGTCATTTGCAAATTTGATAAGAGTCATTTTTGGTCCTGTGACAGGAGCGTTCAATTCACTGAAGAATGGAATGGAATTAATTTTTTTGTACATTCGTTCACACAATATGTGCATTGCTAGCTAGGCCATCATTTATTGCCCGTCCTCTTTTGCCCTGGAATGGTGTAGGAAGTTAGGCCATTTCATAGGATGATTAAGAGTCAACCACATAACTGTGGGTCTGGCATCACATATGGCCAGATCAAGTGAGAATGGCAATTTTCCTCCCTTAAAGGGAGTCAGTGTACCAGATCGGAATTTATGACAATCAACAATGATTTCATGGTCATCATTTGACTAGTTTTTCATTCCAGATTTTTCCTGAATTAAAATTACGTTATTTGCCAGGGTGAGATTCAAACCCATGTCCCCTGCACTTTAGTCTGGAACTCTGATATTATCCTACACCACAGCAAGGCAAGTCACAATATATTTAAGGATATTGGAAGGGAGAGGGCTGTTGGGGCTAGTGTTTTTTTCCCAGGCTATAAGAGTTAAAGTTAAAGAATAACAAAGAACTAAGGTAATGGGCATCTGAAACAAAAACAGATATTGCTGGGCAAATTCAGCAGGTCTGGCACCATCTGTGGACGGAAAGCAGAGTTAACGTTCGGGTCCAGTGACCCTTCTTCAGAATTTGTGTTAGATAGGAAATGGTTGCTATCTATGCCGAAGATGGAGAGGGTGGAGGAATAAACGAAAGGGACACGTCATTTCTCCTATCGTTTATTATTGTCACTACTTCCTGTCGTTTACTGCCCTCCCCAACCCATCTTCAGCATATATACCAACCTTTTCCTTGCTACAGCAGTTCTGAAGAAGAGTCACTGAACCCACTGCTTTCTCTCCACAGATGCTATCAGATCTGCTGTGTTTTCCCAAGAGTAATGGATGATTTTTTTTTGATGAGCAGGCGACAACAACAGGTTTGTAGGAGAGGAGGATAGGCCTGAAGTAATAGAACGAATAGCATTCCATCCAGCACAGAAGTTAGGAAAGAAAGGAAACAGAAGTTGCTGGAAAAGCTCAACATGTCTGGCAGCATCTGTGAAGAAAACATCAGAGTTAACATTCGGGTCCAGTGACCCTTCCTCACGATGGGTTACTGGGCCTGAAACATTAACTCTGATTTTTTTTCTCGCAAGTGCTGATGGTAGAGCTGCCAGACCTGCTGAGCTTTTCCAGCAACTCCTGTTTTTGTTCCTGGTTTACAGCATGCACGGTTCTTTCATTTTTTATTTAGTCATGAAGGAAAGCTGGCTGGTCAGCAATCTGATAAGAATACTGTCCGGGGTGCATGAGGTGGGTCTCAGAAAGCAAGGTAGCACAGGCCATGATGGGAGGAAAGAGTAAAACGAAGAAAGATGAAGATTCACAGCTGGGACAAGAGTAAGCAAAGTTCATCAAGATCTATCCCACGTTTTAATTCCAAAAAAGGCGACTGACGTAGAGTTTTATTGAAAATGCATATAAGAATAGAATTCAGTCACTAAGGATGAAATGACTTGCAGTTAGGTATATGCTGTCATGTCCTCAGAATGGTAATAGGTAACCAAGTACTTGTAAAGTGTAGTCATTTGCAAAGTAAGGAAAACACCTGTTACAATACTGTCATCTTACAAAATAACTGAGTCAGCTAATCACTGTAAATAGGTGGCTCTGATAAAATCAAGTTCCTTGGTCTTTAATGGCTAAATGAACCACACATCAGCAGTGGTTTACATTTTCGTATCCAGTGTGTTGTTTAGCTGCTCTCAGCTGGCGTAGGTGCAAGGCCAATAGAAATGACTTTGGAGGAGAGCTAGAGTGACTACTCTTGAAATCAGTGCAGCATTTGACCAAGTGTGACAGTAAGTAGCCCTGGCAAAATTAAAATCAACAGGAACCAGGGCAAAGTCTCCATCAGTTGAAATCATGCCAAGCACAAATCTGTGCTGTTTTAGCTCATTACAGTTTTTTTAAAAATTCATTTATGGGATGATGGTGTCGCTGGCCAGGCTAGCGTTGATGAGGAGGATTGATGACATTGGGCATTGTCTACATGACCTCAGTAAGGCATTCAACAAAGTTCCACATGAATAGACTGGTTAACAAGGTTAGATCACATGGAATACAGGGAGAATACAAAATTAGCTCAAGGGTGGTGGTGGAGGGTTGCTTTTTGGACTGGAGGCCTGTGACGAGCGGTGTCCCACAAGGATCAGTGCTGGATCTACTGCTTTTTGTCATTTATATAAATGATTTGGATGTGAATATAGGAGGTATGGTTAGTAAGTTTGCAGATGACAACAAAATTGGTAGTGTAGTGGACAGCAAAAAGATTATCTCAGAGTACAATGGGACCTTGATCAGATGGGCTGAGCAATGATAGATGGAGTTTAAACTAGATAACAATGAGGTGCTACATTTTGGTAGGGCAAATCAAGGCAGGACTTACGTACTTAATAGTAAGGACCTGGGGAGAGTTACCAAACAAAAACACCTCGAAGTGCAGGTTCTTAGTTCCTTGAAAGTGGAGTAGCAGGTTGATAGGGTAGTAAAAGAGGCATTTGGTCCGCTTGCCTTTATTGGTGCATTGAGTATAGCTGTTGGGAGGTCATGTTGCAGCAGTACAGGACATTGGTTAGGCCATTTTTGGAATACTGTGTTCAATTCTGCTCTCCCTGCTGTAGGAAAATGTTGTTAAACTTGAAAGGGTTTAGAAAAGATTTACAAAGGTGTTACTGGGGTTGGAGGGTTTGAGCTATAAGGAGAGGCTGAATAGGGTGGGACTGTTTTCCCTGGAGCATCAGAGTCTAAGGGGTGACCTTATAGAAATTCATAAAATCATGAGGGGCATAGAAAGGACAAATAGTCAAGGTCTTTTCCACAAGGTAGGGAAGTCCAAAACTAGGGGGACGTAGATTTAAGGTGAGAGGGGAAAGATTTAAAGGGGACCTCAGGGGCAACTTCTTTACGCAGACGGTGGTGCATGTATAGAATGAGTTACCAGAGGAAGTAGTGGAGGCGGGAACAATTACGACATTTAAAAGGCATCTGGATGAGTATATGAATAGGAAGGGTTCAGAGGGATATGGGCCAAATGCTGGCAAATGGGACTAGATTAATTTAGAATATCTGGTCGATATGGACAAGTTGAACCGAAGGGTCCGTTTCCAGCTGTACATCTCTGACTTTTTTGTGTCTATCCCTAATTGACCAGAGGGCAGTTTAAGAGTCAACCACATTGTCATGGGTCTGGGGTCACACGTAGATCAGACCAGGTAAGGTAAGGATGGCAGTTTCCTTCCCTAAAGGGAATTATTGATTGATTTTATTGTCACGTGTACCAAAATAGAGTGAAAAGCTTTGTTAACAAGCGGTATAGGCAGATCACAGCAAGGAAAGGACATAAAGGTAAAACAGACTTAGAGGCTTGCAGGTTACATTATTTGAGGCTAGAGTCCATTCAACAGTCTGATAACGGCTAGAAAGAAGCTGTTCCTGAACCTGCTTGTGCGTGTGTTCAGGCTTATGTATCCTCTGCCTGATAGAAGAGGTTGTAGGAGGTCACGACCAGGGTGCAATGGGTCTTTGAAGATGTTGGCGACCTTTCTGCAGCAATGGGCTGTGTAAGTAGAGTCAATGGATGGAAGGTTGGCTTTCGTGATGGCCTGGGCTGTGCACACCACCTTCTGTAGTTTCTTATGGTCCTGGGCAGAGCAGTTGCCATACCAGGCCATTATGCACCCGGACAATATGCTTTCAATGGTGCATCTATAGAAGTTGGTGAGGGACGTTATGGACACACCAAATTTCCTGAGCTGCCTGAGGATGAAGAGGTGTTGTGCCTTCTTGACATGCATTTACGTGAAAAAGTCCAGGCCAGATTTTCGGTTATCGTCACTCTGAGGAACTTGATGCTGTCCACCCTCTCACTCTCAGTTCCATTGATGTAGATGGGGATGTGTTCTCTTTTCTTTCTCAAGTCGATGATCACTTCTTTAGTTTTGCCCATGTTGAGAGACAGATTGTTTTCATTGCACCACGTAACCAAGCCCTCTATCTCCCTTCTGTATTTTGATTAGTCGTTGTTAGATATCCATCCCACTGCAGTGGTGTCATCAGCGAACTTGTAGATGGCATTCGTTCGGAATTTGGCAATACAGTTGTAGGTGTACAGGGAGTACAGCAGGGGGCTGAGGACACATCCTTGAGGGGCTCCAGTGTTGATGTTATTGAGGAGGAGGTGCTGTTACCTATCTCACTGGTTGCAGCATATGGGTCAGAAAGCTGAGGATCTATTTGCAGAGGGCAGAGCCGAGGCTAAGGTCATGCAGTTTTGAGATTAGTTTGGAGGGGATAATGTTATTGATGGTGGAGCTGTAGTCAACAAGCAGGAGTTTGACATAGGTGTCCTTGTTGTCCCGATGTTCCAGGGATGAGTGCGTGCAAGGGATATGGCATCCTCTGCAATTAGTTATTGTGTTAGTGAACAAGATAGATTTTTCCAACAACCTATAAAGGATTAATCGTTAACCTCTTAATTCCAAATTTTTATTTAATTCAAATGCCATAGCAGGGTTCAGATCCAGCTCCCCAGGACATTGCCTAGGTCTCTGGATTAATCGTCCATCGACAATACCATCAGGGCATCACCTCCCCAGTAGTCAGTCACTGGATGCTACGATTAAACATACTGCCCCTGAGCTCAGTAAAGAGGACTCTAATCCTGTTCGATATCCCGTTACTCCCATAAAAGGCGTGGAACACAGTGAGTGGCTCTTTTAAAGAACAGCACAGGCTTGATGGGCTGAATGGCCATGTTCTGCGCCTTCTGCTTCTAAGATACAAATGAATGTGCACCAGTGAGGAAGTCATTTGCAAGTTTCACTTCAGCTCTGGTGACCCTAATAGTCCCAGGCAGCTTTTTGCATTCACTATATAGGTTCACATGAGCAGACTAGTTCATAGTTAGGTTACTGAAAAAACAGTTAGCCCTCCTGCCTCTGTACTGTAGGATAAACGAACATCAGAGAAAGAAAGAAAACTATATTAAGATTACTCTTTCCAATATTGAAGCAATCCATCAGAAAAGATCTTATCAATACTTTTAGGCATGCAGTTCCCCAAATTTATATGAATAATAATCATCCCACCTCTACTGGAATTTAACCAATGATGGTTGAGGCCCACGCTAAACTTTCAACCTAGCAGCTTTCACTGTGCGAGCGGTTGGCATGCAAAGGGACAGGGTAACTTAATGGGCTTTTCAGAGGATCCTCCCAAGATATTTCGCCCCTCCTGGTTTCCTTTCCTGCTCCAACCCCTATCTCCCCACCAATGTGTCCAGTACAGCTCCTCTCATATCTCCTCAGCCCCTCATCTCTTCATTGAACTTCATTAAGCTGTCTAATTGAAAAAACCCTCACTTATCTGTCAGTACAATTCCATGGTTCCTTGGGGACTGGATGAAGTCCCAGCAGTGGCAGAATTCCCAATGCAAATCAATTTGCTGTTCTTTTTCCCACCAGGAGGGTGGAGACTCCAGCACACCAATAAATTTAACCCACAGTTTCGTAAGCATTGATTCAATGATACATGACTGATTTGCACATGTACACACAGTTTATTACTCATTCTAATAAAGTGGTAATGAGATCAGCAAGACCAACTCAGGAAATTCCAGGTTTTAGGGCAGTGTCGTTCCTAAGGGCGTTTCCACGAATATTAGGACCCAGAACAAGGTGATCTGACATCAAGAACTGCAAAACAATGGTATAGACTGTAGGTGTTGCAAATACAATGTCTTTGGATGGAGAATCAACCAACAGCAAAGGAAAGTACTTTTTGAGGTAACAAGGTGTGGAGCTGGATGAACACAGCAGGTCAAGCAGCATCATAGGAGCAGGAAAGCTTGACGTTTCAGGCCTAGACCCTTCATCAGAAATGGGGGAGGGGAAGAGGGTTCTGAAATAAATAGGGAGAGAGGGGGAGGCGGATAGAAGATGGATAGAGGGGAGGATAGGTGGAGAGGAGGCAGACAAGTCAAAAAGACGGGGGTGGAGCCAGTAAAGGTGAGTGTAGGTTACCTCTGATACTTTTTGAGGTATTTGGTAAGATGGGGTCATGGGTAATTGGGGCAAGGGGATCTCAAAAGCCAATGCCTGCCCTCTGTTCATTCCCTCAATTCAGCAAAGATTAATGCTAATCAAGGGACTCTGCCCCTAAATGATAGACCGCCTAAACCAAGCCAGTCAAGTAGATTGCCTCTTTCTTCTTGCCTGAAGTTAAATGATTGCAACCCAGGTTGTTGAGTGGTCATTTAATGACCACTTAAGGAACTCCATTTACAGTGGGACAGGAAGGTCAACAGTAGGACTTCCCACCCAGAACTTGATTTGCAGGAAGATGCAGTCTTCTGGACTACCACCATCCCATCTAGTTAAGTCTCCAACCAACCTACAGCCCCAGCCCAGACAGTTCTTTCCAATAACTTTCATGATGGATGGTTTGGCAGTTAAAAATGGCCATGGTGATAACTTGCATTTAAAGACAGACACCAGCTTCATCTGTGTATTTGGTCTCAGCTGTGTCTTTCCATTCACAATAAAAAAGCAAAGAAGAGAAAAACTTCTTTTTATTTATAGTCACCACAGAACATTCCAAAGTGCTTTATGGCAAGGTGTCACATGAACATAGCAACTTGAAGTAGAAATAGTCTATTTGGATGATCAAGCCTGATGCAGCATTCAATAAGATGATGGCTGACCTGATTGTGTCCTCAACTCCACATTCCATCCTACCTCTGTTAATATTTGACGACCTCATTAGTCAAGAATCTATCTCCCTGTGCTTTAAAAATATCCAATGATCCTGCCTCCACTGCTCTTCCACAGATGCACGGTATTCTGAGAGAAAAAACAATTCTCATTTCCATTTTAAATGGGAAACTCATTTTTAAACTGTGTCCCCTAATTCTAGATAACAAGCATGGGGCTGGATGAACACAGCAGGTCAAGCAGCATCATAGGAGCAGGAAAACTTGACGTTTCGGGCCTAAACCCTTCATCAGAAATGGGGGAGGGGAAGAGGGTTCTGAAATAAATAGGGAGAGAGGGGGAGTTGAAATGGTTCGCGACTGGGAGGTGCAGTTGTTTGTTGCGAACTGAGCGCAGGTGTTCTGCAAAGCGGTCCCCAAGCCTCCGCTTGGTTTCCCCGATGTAGAGGAAGCCACAACGGGTACAGCGGATGCAGTATACCACATTGGCAGATGTGCAGGTGAACCTCTGCCTGATGTGGAATGTCTTCTTGGGGCCTGGGATTGGGGTGAGGGACCTCCCCTAATTCTAGTTTCTTTCACAAGGAAGAATATTCTTTCTGCATCCACACTGCCAAATCACCCCAGGATCCTATACGATTCAATAAGAATACCTTTCATTTTCTAAACTCTACAGGATTCAGGTCCAACCTGTCTTCATAGGATAAACCTTCATACTAGGAATCAGATGAGTGAACCTTCTCTGAACAGTTTTAATGCAATTATTTCATTTCCTAAATAAGGAGACAAAAACTACACTGTACTTTTGACGTGATCTCACCAATAGTCTATACAACTGAAGAAAAACTTTCTGACTTTTAGATTCCATTCTCCTCGCAATATATGACAACAATCCGTTTGCTATCTCAGTTACTTGCTTTAAATGAATACTAACTTGTGATTAACATTCCAGTTAATGAGATTTACATCTGTGATTGGAGGGTCGGTTCACTCAGACGGCTGGTTAATGATGTAGAATGATGCCAACATTGCAGTTTCAATTCACCATGAACGTTCTTTCTCAATCTTGCCTGAGATGTGGTAATCATCAGGTTAAATTCACTACCAATTTTTTTTTAAGAGAGACTCTTGGATATAGTCATATGGTACTATTGCGACTTTACTTTTTTAAGTCTATGATGCACATAGAGCCCCACCCCCCCATACCTAAGTGTACTGCAGTATCTCTACAATTAAACAATATGTTTCATTTTTCCTTGCAAAATGGACAATTTCACATTTTTCCACATTATATTCCCTCAGCCTAAGTTTGCCCACTCATTTAACTTTGCAGACACCTTATGTCGTCTTCACAACTTACTTACCTATCTTTGTCAGCAGCAAATTTAGCAACTTTACATTTGCCACTGTCAACAAGTCATTGATATAGGTGTAAATAGTTTAGATCCAAGCACTATCACTGTTGCACCCCAACTGTTACATCTTGCTGAGCCAATTCGTTATCCACTATTCAAATGTAAGTTGCGCAACATCCAAGTTGAACAAGCTCCCAATAACAGGAATAAAATAATGATCATGTTGTATGTTTGTGTCATGTTGCTTGAGGAGTAAATATGGTCAGGACACCAGGAATATAACTTTCCTAATTTTTGAAACAGTGCCATTGAATCTTTGGCATCCAAGTGAGAAGGTCAACAAGACCTTTGTTAACATCTCAGTTGACAGCGTAGGTTTCAAGTATCTTGCAACAGAAGCGAATGTGAGGTGAAAAAATACTTTTTCACGCAGTAAGTAGTTAGGGTATGGAATGCAGTGTCCCAAAGTGTGGTGAGAGCAGATTCAGCTGAGGTATTTAAAATACCACGTGGTATTTCACAGAAAAAGCAGGAGATTGACATAATGAGCTGAATGGCATCTTTCTGCACCGGAACAATCC
The DNA here is from genome assembly GCA_024137785.1 of Ginglymostoma cirratum. Classification (NCBI taxonomy): domain Eukaryota; kingdom Metazoa; phylum Chordata; class Chondrichthyes; order Orectolobiformes; family Ginglymostomatidae; genus Ginglymostoma; species Ginglymostoma cirratum. The sequence continues at coordinate 13,756,934 of JAHRHZ010000249.1, forward strand.
TGTGAGAAACTACACATCTGAGAGTGCAGTACTTCCTCATACAGTGTCAGCCTTGATTCTGTGCTCAAGTCCTGAAATGGAACTTGAAAACACAATCTTCTACCAAAGGTAAGATTGCTACCTCATGAATCACAGATGACATTGGATGGTTCTATAAATCTGTGTGGTCTTCAGTTTGATCTTTGGCAATTTAAATCAAACAGTCATTTAACCGGGTAGATGATGAGTTGAAAAATTATGAATTTTCTAAGAGTTTTGTCACAGTGTTGATGAACCCATTTACTGAAATGTGAATATGAATGTTTTGTTTCATTTATTTTGCTATTACTTTCATTCTTGACATTGACCCTGTTTCTGTTGCTTTCATGACAATGTTGCAATTCAGAGTTGCCTCATATAACCCATCGGTATTGAACATCATATGATAAACGACCATAGTCACTAATCAATGCAATTTAGCTTTGGATTGTCCTTCAGTATATTCTTATAATGCTTCCTTGTCCACCACAAATATTCTTGTATTTAAATTCATCATACAAAATCTGTTATGGAGGCTGCTCATCATTTATCTGAGTTAACATGTCCTTCTCAATGAGGTAGTGTTTTCATATCATTGTCTAATGACTTTACCTTTTGGATACGTTAGAGAAATATGGAAAATTAATGTATTTCTACAATTTGATGTGCATAATGGATCAAATGACATTTCACAAGCTCTTTTATGTGATCACAGTAGTATTACCATATTTCACGACTGTGGAGTAGAGTTAAGATCATAACTTGAGTGGTAGGTGATGTGTAAGTACACTTTGGCACCAACTTATGAGTTTATGTTTTCATACATCATGGTCAAAGATGACCATGACATCGCCTGGAATAAACTGAATTAGATTTTTGGTAAAATGTGCTTGAAAATGACTAATGAATCCAACTTGAGTATGATAATATCTGTTTTACACCACCTCATCTTCTGCCCAGGTACCTTACAGCCTTCAGAACTCAACGTTGAGTTTAACAGTTTTGGAATGTGAAAGCCCTTCTATGTGTTTGTTACGCTGTTGGGTCCTCTATGTGTATTACTCTCAGGTACAGCCAACCCATTTTAGCCATTCACAATTCTGGTTAGCACGCTACCCACCATTTAGCTATCTCTCAGCTTCTCATCAGCAATCCATTTGTTATCCCTTTTCTATCTCTCTGTCGCTTCGAGTACTGTCTCCATGTGCTCTACTCACTCCCAACACCCCACCCCATCATCAGTATAAATATTATCCTTCCTAGGTATCTTCAGTTCTGAAGAAGGCCTGCTGGACTTGTAAATTTAGCTGTGTTTTTCTCTCTACACATGCTGCCAGACTTGATGAATTTATCCAGCACTTTTTGATTTTGTTTCAAATTTCCAGAATCCACAGTTCTTTGTTTTTATATTACTATTGGTTGGATACAGATAAATTGATTCACTCCTCATGATAGCAAAAAAATGGGTGAAGACGCTGGATATCCAAGAGGCAATGGCTAGGATTCTGTCAAAAATCACTGAAGGCCTATGTTCCTGAACTAGCTGCACCTCTAGTCAAGCTATTCCAGTTCCTCTACATTTGCCTGGCATATGGAAAATTATGCATGTGTCTCCTGTCCGCAAAAAGCAGAACAGATCTAATGTCATCAGTACAATATTTGACCAAACATGGTTTCAAGGAGTCCAAGCAAAATCAATATCAGTGGGAATTGGAGGAAATCTCTGCTGTTTGGAGCAATACCTAACACCAAGAAAGATGATAAAAGCCAAAAGAACTATGGATGCTGTAAATCAGCAACAAAAACACCAGTTGGTGGAAATGCTCAGCAGGTGTGGAAACATCTGTAAAATGAAATCAGAGTGAACGTTTCAGGTCCTGTGACCCTTCCTTTGAATGACCTGCTGAGCTTTTCCAGCAACTTCTGTTTTTGTGACCAAGAAAGATGATTGCAGTTGTTGGAGGTCAATCATCTCAGGCCCAGGAAATGACTGCAGGAGTTCCTCAGAGTCATTAAGCTGCTCAGCAATGAACTTACCTGCATCATAAGGTCAGTTTTGGGGATATTTGCTGATGATTGCATAATTTGCTACTCGTACGACTGCAGCAGCCATATGAATAATATGGCTGCAAGAGAACTGTGTCCCCAATTCCTGCACATCATCTGCAAGGCACAAATTGGAAATGTGGTAGAGTACTCCTCTCTTGCCTTGAAGCGTGCAATTCCAACAAAATTAAAGAAGCTCAACACCATCCACATCAAAGGAATTCACTTGATTGACAACCCAGCCACCATCTTCAGCATTAACTCTTTTTCCCACTTTAGGTACAGTGGCAGCTTCATATACCATCTACAACATGCACTGCAGCAATTGATTCACATTCCTTTGATAGCATCTTCCAAATCCATAACCTCTATGACAGCAGATGGATAAAATCCTGAAACTCTCTTCCTAACAGCATTGTGAGTTCACCTGCAACACATCAACTGTTTTATTAAATTAAACTAAGGTACAAGGGATAATGGTTCCTTGAGCTTTTTCTACAGCAGCACTTTTGATCAATCCAAACTGACTTGCCAACCAATCAGCACCCTGTTCTCATTGCTGCTTCTTTTGAAGTTTTGCACTTTTTGCACCTGCCCTGATAAATACACGAGGAAAGCTTTCACTTTCTCCAACCATACTCAAGTCCTATACCAAGTAACTAATTCCTCTTTGTTCTCAGTCAGTTGGCTTGCACATGGGCAGTACTGGCTTTAGAGATTCTGAAAATGATCTTTTCATCAATCTGAACTGCTGTGGAGAGTTAAGTAAATTTGTCAACTGTGTCATCAAACTTTTGAATAAACACCTATTAAGCAATAAAATTGTGTTCTTTCTTATGAATGTGAAGATAGTCATGACACTTATGGTATGGAGAGGAGGTCAAACCCATCTGATAATTAAAACCAAAACACCCGGAGCCCTGAGCCAGACACTTCAAAAGCACTGAACACTGATACAGACAATTTATCAACACTAAGCAGTGGACCACACATTTCAACAACACTGAGCCCTAAACCACACACTCGAACAACGCCGAACAGTGAACCACACACTATAACAACACGGAGCCGCCTCACCTCGTAATCTGCCAAAGGAAATGGGAAAAATGGTATAACCTGCCTTTCACCCCAATATCAACAGTGATATTGATCAGTAGGGGAGGCAATGGCCTAGTGGTATTATCGCTGGACTGTTAATCCAGAGACCCAGATAATGTTCTGGGGACCCAGGTTTGAATCCCACCATGGCAGATGATGGAATTTAAATTCAATAAATATCTGGAATTCAGAGTCTAATGATGATCGTGAATCCATTGTCGATTGTTGTTTTCAAAAACCATCTTCTTATACACCCTTGATGACCTGTCAATTTTCTTGTAATAGGATTGGTCCTAGGTTGTCAACACCGTCAGATTTAAATTCAATTGGTTTTCAGTCTCCAAGTTTAAATTAATTGGCTGATATTCAAGCTAGTTGCCTTAGCATCAAAACAAGTCTAGGTTTCCAACCACACAGTCAATTGATACATATGTTTCAATTTTAGAACTGTCTGTACGTCTGCAGCGGCTTGCAGATATTTTTGTCTAAATCTCAAAGTTTAGAAAAACACTTCATCTCTTAAAGGGACTACACACTTTCCCCCATCATTTTTATAACAAATTCTAACTTCCTGTCTTCCAATTCACAAGTATTCTGTTCAACTTTGCAACCGTTGTTTAAACATTATCAATACAATGAATGGTTTATGTTTTGATTCCAATGTGTACACCACATTTCTTGTAGTTGATGGTAAACAAACTAGCTGTCACTAATTTTTGTTGAAGTGAGACGCTTCCTGGGTGATGTGCACATTTACATTCAGGTAATCCAAGTAACATGAATCACTACAGCAAATAAACTGAAAAGGCTTTTTTGTGGAACATAGCACTGTTTGAATTTATAAGAGATAATAAAGGGTTTACAGAGATTAGAATCAGCACATAGTCTGTGCATCATGGCAGCATCAGTGGCAAAAGCCTTCTTCAGAACTTCTTCAGAAATACAAAATTGGACAGCAGTTTTCAAAATATAGTCTGCTTTTATCACATCAATAAAGGAAGATTATAAAGTCCAGTGATGTTTTCCACGCCTCCTTTATTGTTGTCATTCAACAACAACAATGTTCTTTCTGCTTCTCTGTGTTCCAAATCGTCTCAACATTTCCAACATTAGCAGAAAAACTTAATGAGATGCTCTCATTTCAGAAGAATTCCAGCAATCCTCACTGAAATCTACCACTTGTTCAAACCACAACTCCAATCCTTGCAGAGAGCAGGGATCTCATCAACTTTTACTCTTAAGGTGACCATTATAATGAATTCGATACATGACACTCCTTTCAGGCTAAAGATTGTATCGGTTCTGCCTTGTGCTCCCACAAGGAGCTTGAACAGTTTATCAACTTTACTAACACTTTTCACCCCAACCTCAAGTTCACCTGGACCATCTCTGAAACCTCTCTCTCCTTCCTGGACCTCTCTGTCTCCATCTCTGGTGACCGCCTCGAAACCAACATCTATTTCAAGCCCACTGATTCCCACAGCTACCAAGACTACACCTCCTCGCACCCACTTTCCTGCAAGAATGCGATCCCCTACTCCCAATTCCTCTGCCTTCACCGCGTCTCCTCCCAAGATGGGGCGTTCCACTCCCAAACATCCCAGATGTCCTCTTATTTTAAGGACCACAACTTCCCCCCTTTGGTGGTCGAAAATGCCCTCAACCGCATCTCTTGCATTTCCCACACCTCTGCCATAACATCCCCTCCACGCAACAAAACAAAGACAGAATTCCCCATTATTCTCACATATCACCACACTCACCTCGTATTCGACATATCATTATCCACCACTTCCGCCACCTGCAATCCGACCCCACAACCAAAGATATATTTCCCTCCCCACCCCTATCTGCCTTTCGTAGGGACTGCTCTCTTCGCGACTCCCTCGTCCGCTCCACACTCCCCTCTAGCCCGACCACCCCCAGCACCTTTGCCTGCAACTGCAGGAAGTGACGTACCTCCTCCCTCGCATCCACCCAAGGCACCACACAAATCTTTCACATCAGACAGAGGTTCACCTGCACATCCATCAATATGGTATATTGCACCCACTGCTCCTAGTGTGGCCTCCTCTACATTGGTGAGACCAAGCGGAGGCTCAGAGACCACATTGTAGAGCACCTGCACTCTGTTCACAACAAAAGACAACACCTTCCGGTTGCAAACCATTTCAACTTCCTCTCCCATTCCCTGGGTGACATGTCCATCCTGGGCCTCCTCCAGTGTCACAATGATGTCACCCAGAAACTGGAGGAGCAGCACCCCATATTCCGCCTTGGGAGCCTACAGCCCAATGGTGTAAATGTGGACTTCACCAGTTTCAAAATCTCCCCACCCCTGGTCTCAACCTTTGATCAACCCTTCCTCTCATACCCGCCTGCTTGACCTAACACAGCCTGTCCTTCTTCTCTCCCACCTATCTGCTCACAGACCAATCCCCACCATTGCTTACCTGCACTCACTTATCACCATCCCACCTTTCTTCCCCAGGCCCAGCCCTCCTCTATTTATTTCTGAGCTCTCTTCCCCCTCTCCCATTTCTGAAGAAGGGTCCCGACCTGAAATGTCAACTTTCCTCCTCCTCTGATGCTGCCTAGCCTGCTGTGTTCTTCCAGCTCCACACTGTTATCTAGATTTAGATACACGTTAGAATGGAATGTGACTTAACTTTCTTAGCGGTGTCCGAAGACGACTTCTTCTTGGTGGAAGAAGTTATAAGTTTGGAAGGTGTTGCCAAAAGAATCTTGGTGAGTATATCTTATAAACAGCCTCCTCCAGTGTTCCCCAGCATTACAGATAGTAGTCTTTAGCCAATTCGATTCACCCCAAGCAATATCAAGAAATGGTTGGAGACACTGGATACTGCAAAGGCTATGGGCCCTGATGACATGCCAGCAATAGTACAGAAGATAAGTGCTCCAGAACTTGCCGCTCCCCTAGCCAAGCTGTTCCAGTACAGTTACAACACTGATATCTAGTCGGCAATGTGGAAAATTGCCCAAGTATATCCTGTACATAAAAAGCAAGATAAATCAACCCAGCCAGTTACTGCCCCATCAGTCTACTCTCAATCATCATTAAAGTGATGAAAGGTGTCATCAACAGTGCTATCAAGCAGCAGTTGCTCACTAATAACCTGCTCAGTGACGCCCAGTTTGGCTATTCATCTCCTGACCTCATTACAGCCTTGCATCATCAAGGAGCCCTAGCAAAACTGGAATCAATGGGTATCGGGGCCAAACCCTCTGGTGATTAGAGACATACCTGACACATAGGAAGATGGTCGTGATTGTTGGAAGTCAATCCTCTCAGCTCCAGTAAATCTCTGCAAGAGATCTTCAGGGTAGTGAGCTCGGCCCAACCATCTTCAGCTGCTTCATCAATGACCTTCCCTCCATAATAATGTCAGAAGTGGGAATGTTTGCCGACAATTGCACAATGTTCAGCACCATTTGTGACTCCTCAAATACTGAAGCAGTCCATGTTCAAATGCAACAAGATCTGGACAACATCCAGGCATGGGCTGACAAGTGGCAAGTGACATTTGCGCCACACAAATTTCAGGCTATGACCATCACTAATAAGAAACAATCTAACCATCATCCCTTGACATTCACTGGTGTTACCATCACTGAATCCCCCACTATCAACATCCTGGGGTTTATCATTGACCAGAGCTTCAGCTGGACCTACCACATTAACACGGTGGCTATAAGAGCAGGCCAGAAGCTAGGAACACTGTGGCGAGTAACTCACCTCCCAACTCCTAAAAGCCTGTCCACCATCTACAAGGCACAAGTCAGGAGTGAGATGGAGTACTCCTCACTTGCCTGGTTGAGTGCAGCCCAAACAATACTCGAGAAGCTTGACACCATCCAGGACAAAGCCGCCCACTTGATTGGCACTACATCCCCAGGTATCCACTCACTCCACCACCAAAGCTCAGTAGCAACAATAGGTATTACCTACAAGATGCACTGCAGAAATTCACCAAAGATCCTCAGACAGCACCTTCCAAACTCACGACCATTTCCATCTGGAAGGACAAGGGTAACAGACATATGTGAACACCACCACCTCCCAAGTTCCCCTCCAAGCCACTCATCATCCTGACTTGAAAATATATTACCGTTCCTTCACTGTCGCTGGGTCAAAATTCTGGAATTGCCTCACTTAATGGCATTCTGGGTCAACCTACAGCAGGTGGACTGCAGCGGTTCAAGAAAGCAGCTCACCACCACATTCTCAAGGGCAACTAGGGATGGTCAATAAACGGTGGCCAACCAGTGATGCCGACATCCCACAAATGAATAGAAAAAAAAAGTTCCCACTGGTGTCAATTTGTGCTGGCGATGGAGGGACTGAGTGTTGAAGATAATTTCAATCAAGTGTACTGGTTTGGTCTGAATGTTGTTGAGCTTCTTGTATCGCTTGAGCTGCATTCATTCAGCGAAGTGGAGAGTGTTTCATCATTCTCTTCTTTTATGCCTTATAAATGGAAAACAACTTTTAGGGAATCAGGGGATGAGTTACTCATGGGAAAATACTCCATTTTTGACTGGCTTCTGTAGCCACATTATTCAGATGGCTGGTGCAGTTTGGTTTCTGCTCAGTTGTAACCTTTGCCAGGATGTTAATAATGGTGGCTTGAATGATAATAATACTAGTAATACCAAGGGGGAATGATTGAATTCTCTCTTGAACTGAAAACAAAAAGTGCTGGAGATTACAATGGGTCAACCAACATCCATGGAGAGAAAGGAAGCAATGTTTCCAGTCTAGATGACTCTTCAAAAGAGCAAAAGTGAAGTCTGGAGGAGGCAGTATTTATGCAATAATAGAGGGAGTTGTTAGAGTGCAGGGGGAAAAAGGATGTTGATAGTTCAGATTAAATGATTGGAATGTGAGAATGGCAGAATAATAGTGTGTCTAACTAGCAGACTGGAAAGAACAGGCAGTCCCACATGGTGACAGAATGCAATCAGTAAAACCAAAAGAAAGGGAAGGAATGGGTTCACAATTCGAAGGTGTTGAACTCAATATTGAGCCCAGAAGATTGTAGACTGCTTCGTTTGGAAGATGAGATGTCGATCCTCCAGTTTTCACTGTGATTCACTGGAGCATTGCAGCATACGAGGGACAGACAAGTGGGCATGGAAGCAGGATGTTTTGTTAAAATGACCATGTTTAATTTAATTAATTCACTTTAATTTAATCCATGTTAAGATCAACATTCCATTAAAATTTAGAGATAAAATCAAAAATCAGACTATATTTAAATGGAGGGAGGCTCAAAAGAAGTGCAGCCCTGAGGCAGCTGGGTGTTGTAATGCACGAATCACAAAAGTTAACATAGATGCAGCAATTAATTGAGAAGGCAAATGGAATTCTGACCTCTGTTGCTAGGGATTTGGAAGTAAATAACAGACAAGGCTTGTTAGAACATTACAGGTGTTGGTGAGGCTGCACCTAAATTACTTTGTGCAGTTTTGGTCCCCATATTGGGAGAAAACAACTATATACTGGCATTGGAAGCTGCACAAAAGAAATTCACTAGAATGATTTCTGGGGAGAAAGTGTTGACTTATCAAGAACAGTTAAACAGATTAGGTCTTTATTCAGTAGAGTTAAGAGAAAAAGGATGATCTTATTGAAATATACACAATTCTGAATGGTCTTAACAGAGTAGATATTGGAAAGATGTTTCCAATCATGGGAGAATCTCAAACTTAGGGACAAAGTTACAAAATAATATGACTTGCACTTCAGTTTAAAATGAATAAGAATTCACCTTGTATTGAATTGGCCATGCTAAATTGCCCACAGGGATGTGTAGATTAGGTGGGTTATAGGGGGATGAGTCTGGGTGGGATGCTCTGAGGTTCAGTGTGGACTTGTTGGGCCAAAGGGCCTGTTTCCACACTGGGGATTCTATAAAATAAATGAAATTAAATAGATTTTTCTCACCCAAGTTTTATTTAAAGATCTAGGACGCTTAACCCAAGTGTGTTTAAATCTGTCCAAATCTGTTCAGATCCATTCAGTTCCCACACGTGAACTGGCCAGATCCCGGACCTGAGCCCCCAACTTGATAGGAAGTGGAGGTCGAACCCCTCTAATAATTAAAATCGAAACACAAGCCCCCAATCTGTTACAGTGGGAGTAGAGGCCCCCTTCTAGTAATTAAACCCGAAACACCCAGAGAAGCTTGCCTCACCTTGCCTAATCTGTTAAACTTTTACAGAGAAGTGGAGGTTAAGTGAAAGAAAATTCCTGATGGTCATTTTATAACCAACAAGCAGCAATTTATTTATTTAACCCTAACAGTGAAGAAATTAACAGAACTACTAACAAACCCAACAATTGACCCATAGCAGCTAACTATTCCCTAAGTGAACAAAATCCTACTGGAATGCTGTTCAAATAAACACAAGTCCCACTAAGTAAACCCAATTAATAAGACAACAATAAAGTAAAACTTAATCTCGCCAAGTTCGCACAGATTGTGTCTTCTGGAACACTTTGCCTTTTCCAGCCTTTCTTCTGTTGATCTCAAGTCACAAACATCTTTCTTCCGCTGATCTTGCTATCACGGATGTTTTCTCTATAATTTCCTCTGTGAGGACTCTGAGCTAAAAGAAAATGCCATACTACCTTTGATGGCGCTTGTTTTTTAGATAGCTTAATGATTTTTTTATGTTAAAGCCAAATTTATTTCTCAGATGGTGGATTTGCTTTTGCTTCAGATGGCCATTGGCTCTCCTGGATTTTCCAAATACCCTCATCTTTATACCTTGATGACTTATTAATTTCTTTACAATTGGATTGGTTTTAAGTTGTCAACACCATCAGATTTAAATTTGATAGGTTTTTAGTATCTGAGGGCTTGGTTTAAATTGTTTGGCTAAATTTGAAAAGACTTGTTGTCTTGGTAAAAATGCTGCTTGGCTCTTTGATACAAAATGTTTCAATCTGGGAGCTCTTTTTGCACCTGCACTTTAAGCTGCTGTTCAGATATTCATTTTAACTCTACGCGCAGAAAAAGACACCATCTTTTAAAGGGACAACGCAATGCTGTCCCCATTTGACAATTTGACAATTTTTCATACACCAACTTCGCAACAATAGATGGTGGTATATTCTTAATGGCATAGAAACAATGGACTAAAGGGCTTTTCTGTACTGTATGATTCTAAGATAAACCACTCGTGAGCCGTAAGAAGAAAATGTGTTGTCTTAAGTAACAAGAGGCAGTTCTTTACATGATGGCAATAGGTACAAGTTACATTATTTAGCCATAATTATACTTAAACTATTAAGATCCAGCATTTATCATAGAATCCCTACTCAGAGATGATACCTCTGTCTCCATTGGTACCTTGTGTTACGCTGTCTGATTCTACCTTAACATTGTGAATGATTCTGATGCTTTTCAAAAGCTTTCACTGCTCACTTGTTTTTTGGAGAGTTCTGGGACAGTATTGGCCTGGATTTTCCAATTGCCTTTCTGTCCTTATTCCATGGCAGTTAAACATGCAGACCCTATGGTGTCTCCATCATTAGCAGACTCCAAAGGATTTACTGAGAAATTTAAAATTTTACTGGGCAATTCGTCTATGCTTGGAACCAACTGAAATTTTCCACTTAAATCAGAGATTTCAGCGGGTTCCAATGAAATGAAGTAGATAGTTACTTAGGAAAGATTAGTCTATTAAATACGTAGTCAACTCCTGAGTAACCTCATAATTAACTCACAACCTTCTAACTACAATATGCCTCCCCCAGATTACTTACGTGCCCAGATGTGCAATCGATGCTCCTTCCCCCAGACCAAACCCCTTGCCTAAACCTGACCCATGTCCTGCCAGACCCAATTTCTCCCACCGACTCCAAAACTACATCACTTACCTAGCCACCTTGCACCTTGGTGCCCTAGCCACTTGGCACCATCTCCCTTTCCTACTCAGCATCCTACCCACCTGTTACCTATCCCCTATAACTCTACACCTACCCAGCTACCTCTACTCATCTGGCATCTTACTTCCTGACACATTACTCAGCTGGTACTCTACTTACCTGGCAGCTGACTTGCCTGTCACCCCACCCCCACCCATCTGACATCCTCTCATCCCAGCACCCTAACATCACACTTACCATACATACTCTTAAACTGGCTGTCTGCTCTTTCAAACTCCAGAATATGGTAGCTCACTGCTGTGAAAAAGGGATGGGGTTTTTCTTCCTCTGACAGTTCTGTACTCCAAAAACCAGAATTAACATTTGGTGTCCAGTGATCCTTCTTCAGAACTCTGGACTCTGGTCACTGGTCTCAAAATGTTAAATCTGCTTCTGTCTCTGTAGATGCTGCCAGATCTGCTGAGTTTCTCCAGCAGTTTCTGTTTTCTTTCAGATTTCCAGCATCCACAGGCTTTTGTTTGATCTTACCAAACCTTTGCTGTATAAACCCTGTAATCAGATTGCTACCAAATTGAAATTAATAATAGAATTTACTTGTGTTCTCAATTTCTCAAAGCAGCTACCATTATGTTTTATTCGTTGCTTAGTATTCAATGTCTTGTAACTTCCTGTTGTTGTGCTGCTGGTATCTTTGTCTATTTGTGATGCACAAGTAATGTGTATCAGTGTTAACAGTATTGTTAATCTTGTAGAAAACTTGTTGATGTTGCAGTTGAAATCAAAAACAATATCTAAATTATATGAGCCTAAAAATCAGTTTCCAATAATAGCTTACAAGACTTATCATGTTTATACAAGACTCATCTATTGACAGTTTTAATGCAGACATTAATCCATCTGTTTAAAGTAGAGGCTGGAAGCATTTAAACACCAGTAATGCAAGCTATTTTTTTTACCAAATTATGGAAGATTATAGTCATTCTTCGTTACTGTGAACTTGTGAAAATCAACAACTTCTGAGTAAGTTTTAACCTGCTGGACAAGCTTGCAGTGGGGAGACGGTGATGTGTTGTAATAATTAGAATCCCTACAGTGTGGAAACAGGCCCTTTGGCCCAACAAGTCCACACTGACCCTTGGAGCATCCCACCCAGACCCATCCCCCTATAACCTACACACCCCTGAACATTACAGGAAATTTAGCATGGCCAAACGACCTGGCCTGCACATCTTTGGACTGTGGGAGGAAACCGGAGCACCTGGAGGAAACCCACGCAGACACAGGGAGAATATGCAAACTCCACACAGTCACCTGAGGCTGGAATCGAACCCGGATCCCTGGTGCTGTGAGGCTGCAGTGCTAATCACTGAGCCACTGAGCCACCGTGCCACCCCAAAATTTTATCCAAACTTTATCCAAAATTTCCTTGTTTCTTTCTTAGCTGGTTCTCCCTGAGCTGCAGCGTGTTCCCAGCAATTTTTAAAAAATATTTCAAAGTTTTAGCATCCAAAGTTTTAGTATTTTGCTTATCTTCCTAATTTTCTCTTCTTCTTAGGCATTCCTGCAGGATCAAGTATAGCTTTCTTCCACTTCAGTCTTGTGGATGCTGGGGTAATGAAATTGCCTGGATCTGTCAGCCCTGCCACAGGAGGGCCAGTGGTGTTTACTGAAGTGGATGGGCTCTAGAGATCTGATCTAATACTTTCCTACCATGATAGCTGGCGGAATTTAAATTCAGTTAAAAAATTTAGAATTAAAATGTCATGTTGACCCTGACAACTATCAACAATTCATTATAAAAATCCATCTGATTCACAAATATCCTTTAGAGAAGGAAATCTTGTTTGGTCTAGCCTAGGTGTGACTCCAGACCACAGTAATGTATTTGATTCTTAAGTACCCTAACCCAAATCAGACAGCCTCTCAGTTTCAGGTCAGTTAGGGATAAACAACAAATGCTGACCTTGCCAGTGATTCTCATATCCCATGAAAGACAAGCAAACAAACTGCTTAGATATGAGTGACGCCATTTAGCTGAACAAAATTCAGAACAAATCCATTTTTGTATTACCATAATTGTATGCTTGAGTATTAGTTTAATATAATTGATATCATTTCAACCACCTGTTATATATCACTTCAAACTTTTTTTTCCATTTTTGAAAGGAAATTGGGGAAATGCATCAACATGGTACATTTCATACTAACTCCCACAGTTAAACTTATGTGATGAAGAACCTTGGTCAGTCCAAAATTCATATTTCAAGAATGTTAGTCTGTCTCCCATTGTCTTCTTAAATTTAAATTAATATTCCAGAGTTGCCATTTTCATACCGCATGTAATTTTATAACGCTAATATCTCCTCTCAAACATCCCCTTTCTAAGTTTTGTCAATGTTCCCTAATAATCCACACTTTTAGGGGTTTTTCGCTCCACTACCTCTCCCACATTTCTCCTCAGCTGAGCTGACTGCATGCTCCAGATTCAATCTGATCAGCGCCTGTTTGGTTTTTACGCAACTCTTTCGAACTTGTATTCTACGTTTTTGGCTATGTGTGTTCAAGAAATTACTGCTAAATTGTCTTGATCTTCATCTTCTTTTGCCTGTCCCTGGAGAGGACAATATTTTGGGAGGGATTTTGTTTTCTGTCTACTGTGCAGTTGATAGTGGGCCACAGCAGAGAGCTGTTACACAGGAGGTTGGGTGCCCAACATATTGCCTCGTATGCAATCAATGTCTATCACTATTTTGCAGTTACTAATGTGTCACTTGCACCATGGTGAAAGTGCACTATCAGGCTACTGATCTTTCATCCAAATTGGAAGGACGTACAGATAAATTAACTGTTTACCAATAGGACAAGGACACATCTGCAAAAGATAGCATTTTGAGTTAGGTCCTCTTTTGAGTTTAGCCCCACTTGTCTGCTCCAATTAAATTTGCTGGCATCAACCAGTATGGCTGTCTCACTTGTGTGGGCTTGTTGACCCAATAGCCTACTCCCTTAACACTAAGCGTTTACAGTAACATAGAGTTATAGAAACAGACCCTTCGGTCCAACTCGTCCAATCAGATTTTCTAAATTAATCTGTTCCCATACTCAATGCACTGACCAATAAGGCAAGTGTACCAAATGTCTTCTTCATTACCCTGTCCACCTATGACTCCACTTTCAAGGAACTATGAACCTGTACCCCAAGGTCTCTTTGTTTGGCAACACTCCCCAGGATACTACCATTACGTGTATAAGTCCTACCTTAGTTTGCCTTACCAAAATATAACACCTCACATTCATCTAAATTAAACTCTATCTGCCACTCCTCAGCCCGTCTGATCAAGGCCCCATTGTACTCTGAGATTACCTTCTTCACTGTCCACTACACCGCCAATTTTGGTGTCATCTGCAAACATACTAACCATTCCTCCTATATTCACATCCAAATCATTTTGAAAAATGACAACAGTTGCAGAAAATTAAAAAATTCATGGTACAGGGATAATATCATCATGGATGGGAGATTGGCCAGCTGGCAGAAATCAGAGCATGCAAAATTGGTCTTTGGCTGAATAGCAGAATGTGATGAGTGAAGTTCCACAGAATGTCTGTGCTGGAGCCTCTGTTTTGCAATTCACATCAATGACTTGCATAAAGGGAGCAAAGAAATGGCACCTAAATTCACAAAGTACACCAAGATAGGTAGGAAAATACACATAAAAGGATCCTAAGGAAATTACAGACGAGTGTGGATAGGTTGAATGAGTGAACAAAAACCTCGTAGATGGAGAATTGTGTGAGGAAAAAACTGGAGTTGTTTACTTGAGCAGGAAGAATAAAAAAGTATTACTTAAATTGAGAGCTGTTATGTTTCATGAAGGACCAGGAGGCTGAAGTGTTGAAATAACAACAGGAACTTGATTGTGAAGGTGTTCAGTCTGCAGGCAACAAGATTAAACAATGCTGTTGCCCTCCAAAATTTGCAATAATATTATCATGACATCACATGATCAGAATCTTAAAGTGAAGTCAATAAGGCAAGTGTACCAAACGTCTTCTTCATTACTCTGTCCACCTAAGACTCCACTTTCAAGGAACTATAAACCTGCACCCCAAGGTCTCTTTTGTTTGACAACACTCCCCAGGACACTACCATTATGTGTATAAGTCCTACCTTACTGAACAAAGACACAACATCTGTCCTCCTTTACAGATAAGTTCTTCCAATAAAAGCATTCCCAATAATTACAATCATATATATAACATTAGGTAAGATGTTCTGGAGGCCATTGATTCTTGGTTGGCTGCTGGCACACTTCAGGAAACTATTTTTCTTGATGGCTTCAGTCTTTATGTTTTATGTATACTTGGAACATCTGTCATTGCCTTTTGTCAACAATGTCTTTTATCATGGATGGTTTCAGCAAACAAAATGCCATGTGTGGCTGATAATAGAACATAGAACATAGAACAATACAGCGCAGAACAGGCCCTTCGGCCCTCGATGTTGCGCCGGCCTGTGAACTAATCTAAGCCCATCCCCCTACACTATCCCATCATCATCCATAAGCTTATCCAAGGACTGTTTAAATGCCCCTAATGTGGCTGAGTTAACTACATTGGCAGGCAGGGCATTCCACGCCCTTACCACTCTCTGAGTGAAGAACCTGCCTCTGACATCTGTCTTAAATCTATCACCCCTCAATTTGCAGCTATGCCCCCTCGTACTAGCCGACATCAGCATCCTGGGAAAAAGACTCTCACTGTCCACCCTATCTAATCCTCTGATCATTTTGTATGTCTGTATTAAGTCTCCTCTTAGCCTTCTTCTCTCCAATGAGAACAGACCCAAGTCCCTCAGCCTTTCCTCAAAAGACCTTCGCTCCAGACCAGCCAACATCCTGGTAAATCGCCACTGCACCTTTTCCAATGCTTCCACATTCTTCCTGCAATGGGGAGACCAGAACTGTATGCAATATTCCAAGTGAGGCCGCACTAGCGTTTTGTACAGTTGCAGCATGACATCACGGCTCCTGAACTCAATCCCTCTACCAATGAAACCTAACACACCATATGCCTTCTTAACAGCACTATCAACCTGGGCGGCAACTTTCAGGGATCTATGTACCTGGACACCAAGATCCCTCTGCACATCCACACTACCAAGAATCTTTCCATTGACCCAGTATTCTGCCTTCCTATTATTCTTCCCAAAGTGCATCACCTCACATTTATCTGCATTGAACTCCATTTGCCACCTTTCAGCCCAATTCTGCAGTTTATCCAAGTCTCCCTGCAACCTGCAACATTCTTCCACACTGTCCACCACTCCACCAACTTTAGTGTCATCTGCAAACTTACTAACCCATCCACCTATGTCTGTGTCCAAGTCATTTATAAAAATGACAAACAGCAGTGGTCCCAAAACAGATCCTTGCGGCACACCACGAGTAACCGGACTCCAGGCTGAATATTTTCCATCAACCACCACTCGTTGCCTTCTTTCAGAAAGCCAGTTTCTAATCCAAACCGCTAAATCTCCCTCAATCCCATGCCTCCGCATTTTCTCCAATAGCCTACCATGTGGAACCTTATCAAAGGCTTTACTGAAGTCCATGTACACCACGTCAACTGCCCTACCCTCATCCACATGCTTGGTCACCTTCTCAAAAAACTCAATGAGGGTTGTGAGACACGACCTGCCCTTGACGAATCCATGTTGACTATCTCCAATCAAATTGTTGCTTGCTAGATGATTATAAATCCTATCTCTTATAATCCTTTTCAAAACTTTTCCTACAACAGATGTAAGGCTCACTGGTCTATAATTACCTGGGTCATCTCTACTGCCCTTCTTGAACAAGGACACAACATTTGCAATCCTCCAGTCCTCTGGTACTAAACCTGTAGACAATGACGACTCAAAGATCAAGGCCAAAGGCTCCGCCATCTCCTCCCTAGCTTCCCAGAGAATCCTTGGAAAAATCCCATCTGGCCCAGGGGATTTATCTACCTTCACACCTTCCAGGATTGATAACACGTCCTCCTTACTGACCTCAATCCTTTCAAGTATAATAGCCCGTATCTCAGTCTTCTCCTCTGCAATATTCTCCTTTTCCTGAGTGAAAACAGATGAGAAATATTTGTTTAGCACCTCTCCGATCTCTACAGGATCCACACACAACTTCCCACTTCTGTCTTTGACTGGCCCTATTCTTACCCTAGTCATCCTTTTATTCCCCACAAACCTATAGAAAGCTTTAGGGTTCTCCTTTATTCTACCTGCTAATGACTGCTCATGTCCCCTCCTTGCTCTTTTTAACTCTCTCTTTAAATCCTTCCTAGCTAATCTGTAACTCTCCATCGCCTCATCTGAACCATCTCATCTCAATGTCACATAAGCCTCCCTCTTCCGCTTAACAAGAGATACAATTTCTTTTGTAAACCAAGGTTCCCTTGCCTTATCACTTCCTCCCTGCCTGACAGGGACATACCTATCAAGGACACGCAATATCTGTTCCTTAAACCAGATCCACATTTCAATTGTCCCCATCCTCTGCATTTTGCTACCCCATTCTATCCCTCCTCAGTCTTGCCTAATCGCATTATAATTGCCCTTCCCCCATCTATAACTCTTGCCCAGTGGCATGTTCCTATCCCTTTCCATCGCTAAACTAAACGTAACCGAATTATGGTCACTCTCTCCAAAGTGCTCACCTACCACTAAATCAAACACCTGGCCTGGTTCATTGCCAAGTACCAGATCCAGTGTGGCCTCCCCTCTTGTCGGCCCTTCGACATACTGTGTCAGGAAACCCTCCTGCACACATTGGACAAAAACCGATCCATCCGACGTACTAGAGTTATAGCATTTCCAGTCCATGTTGGGGACGTTAAAGTCTCCCATAATGACCACCCTGTTCCTTTCACTCCTGCCCAGAATCGTTTTGCTGATCCTCTCCTCCACATCCCTGGAACTTTACGGAGGCCTATAAAAAAACTCCCAGCAGTGTGATCTCTCCTCTCCTGTTTCTGACCTCAGCCCATACCACCTCAGTTAGATGAGTCATCGTCAAAAGTTCTTTCAGCCACCGTTATACTGTCCTTGACTAACAAAGCCACACCTCCCCCTCTTTTGCCACCTTCCCTGATCTTTATGAAAGATCTAAACCCTGGAACCTGCAACATCCATTCCTGACCCTGCTCTATCCAAGTCTCCGAAATGGCCACAACATCGAAGTCCCAGGTACCTATCCATGCTGCAAACTCACCTACCTTATTCCGGATACTCCTGGCGTTGAAGTAGACACACTTCAAACCAGCTTGCTGTCTGCCAGCACACTCCTGTGACGGTGAAATCCTGTCCATGTCCTCCCTACACTCATCCTCCTGTGTACTGGAACTACACCACAGGTTCCCATGCCCCTACTGAGCTAGTTTAAATCCACCCGAATAGCACTAGCAAATTTCCCACCCAGGATATTAGTACCCCTCCGGTTCAAGTGAAGACCGTCCTGTTTGTAGAGGTCCCACCTTTCCCAGAATGAGCTCCAGTTATCCATATACCTGAAACCCTCCCTCCTGCACCATCCCTGCAGCCACGTGTTCAGCTGATATCTCTCCCTGTTCTTTGCCTCGCTATCACGTGGCACGGGTAACAAACCAGAGATAACAACTCTGTTTGTTCTAGCTCTCAGTTTCCACCCTCGCTCCCTGAAATCCTGCCTTATATCCCTATCCCTCTTTCTACCTATGTCATTGGTACCTATGTGGACCACGACTTGGGGCTGGTCACCCTCTCCCTTCAGGACCCCAAATACACCATCTGAGACATCACGGACACTGGCACCTGGGAGGCAACACACCAACTGTGAGTGTCTCTCGTCCCCACAGAATCTCCTATCTGTCCCCCTAACTATGGAGTCCCCAAAGACTAATGCTCTCCTCCTCTTCCCCCTTCCCTTCTGAGCAACAGGGACAGACTCTGCGCCAGAGACCTGTACCCCATGGCTTATCCCTGGTAAGTCGTCCCCCTCAACAGAATCCAAAACGGTATACCTGTTATTGAGGGGAACGGCCGCAGGGGATCCCCGCACTGTCTGCCTGTTCCCTTTCCGTCCCCTGACTGTAACCCATCTACTTTTTTCCTGTACCTGAGGTGTGACTACCTCCCTGTAACTCCTCTCAATCACCCCCTCAGCCTCCCGAATGATCCGAAGTTCATCCAGCTCCAGCTCCAGTTCCCTAACACGGTTTCCAAGGAGCTGGAGTTGGGTGCACTTCCCGCAGATGAAGTCAGCAGGGACACTAGTGGTGACCCTTACCTCCCACATCCTACAGGAGGAGCATGCAACTGCCCTTGCATCCATTGCCATTGTTCTGAATTGTGAAAAACAGACTATTGGAAAAGAAAACACTAGTAACTTACCAAATCGGCGCTCAGAACCTTTTTGGTTAGAGGAGGAGGATGGGTGGGAGACACTACTTTAGTAGTGTACCCTGAGCAGTGCCAGACAACTTTGGTTGTTGAGTGGGTTGTGTTCCAGTGTGTTAACAAAAGTTGTCTTTTGGAGAGTGATCCTTGTTCACGAGTTACCTTTAAGAGACTTTTCATTGTCTGAACAAACCTTTCTGCCAAACTATTTGTGGCTGAGTGATAAGAGATTGATCAGATATGTTGAATTCTGTTCTGATTTAGATAGTCCATAAATACTTGTGATATAAACTGTGGATTATTATCACAAACAAATTATTCTAGACTTTCCCCAATCTGTCACTTATTTTCTCTGAACATGTTATCCTTATGATGGAAACTTCAGGCCAATTAATATGTACATCAACCGCTATGAAAAAACATTCACTTTTCAAAAAAAGACATCCAGCGTAGTCAATCTGTATTCTTTTCCTGGCCTTTCCTGTCATTCCCATGGGTGTAAGATCACTAATGAAAATAGGTTGTCAACTCTTGTGCAAGTGTCCGTATTCCTGCCTTTCCTTCAAATTTTAGAGTTGAGCCCTGGCAACCTTCATTCTGATAAAACCATAGTCACTTTTGTGTAGTTGATTCAACATATGTTTATTTAGCTGTGGTAGAATGATGACCTTCATTCCCCATTAGAGACATCCTGCTTGTTTGGATAATTCTAACTTTTGTGTGATGTCAGGCTTCAGTTTCAGGGTTGTTCCTGTGAGCTTGCCACAATGTACCATGTTCATGATATTTTTTAATAGTGGATAATTTCTAGTGTCCTTCATAACTTGTTCTGCCATTACTGGAGTGTTCTCTACTTATTCAAAGCAGAAAATGGCTATGTGAGGACTTTTTGTATTCAATACGATTGGCAAAGCTAATCTAGAGAACCCATCTAGAGATTCCGTCTAATTGCCAGAACTTAATTGTGTAAGTGTGAGTTATCGGAACAATGCCCACCTCTACAAATGCCTCGCTACTAGAGAAGATATCCCTTTATGAGGCCAAAATATTGTGGCCATTGGTCTATTGTGATTTGTTAGTACAGCAAATTTCAACCATTGGAAGTGTTGGTGGAATCATCTAATTCCAAAAATATTCTAGAACTTCTTTATCTGTGTAGAGTGCATTTTTGCTTTGTTTAATGATCTTAAGACCATAAGACCATAAGACCAAAAGACCATAAGACATAGGAGTGGAAGTAAGGCCATTCGGCTCATCGAGTCCACTCCGCCATTTAATCATGGCTGATGGGCATCTCAACTCCACTTACCCGCACTCTCCCCGTAGCCCTTGATTCCTTGCGAGATCAAGAATTTATCAATCTCTGCCTTGAAGACATTCAACGTCCCGGCCTCCACTGCGCTCCGTGGCAATGAATTCCTCAGGCCCACCACTCTCTGGCTGAAGAAATGTCTCCTCATTTCCATTCTAAATCGACCGCCTCTAATTCTAAGGCTGTGCCCACGGGTCCTAGTATCCCCACCTAACGGAAACAACTTCCCAGCATCCACCCTTTCTAAGCCATGCATTATCTTGTAAGTTTCTATTAGATCTCCCCTCAACCTTCTAAACTCTAATGAATACAATCCCAGGATCCTCAGCTGTTCATCGTATGTTAGGCCTACCATTCCAGGGATCATCCGTGTGAATCTCCGCTGGACACGCTCCAGTGCCAGTATGTCCTTCCTGAGGTGTGGGGCCCAAAATTGGACACAGTATTCTAAATGGGGCCTAAATAGAGCTTTATAAAGTCTCAGAAGCACATCATTACTTTTATATTCCAACGCTCTTGAGATAAATGACAACATTCCATTCGCTTTCTTAATCACAGACTCAACCTGCAAGTTAACCGTTAGAGAATCCTGTACTAGCACTCCCAGATCTCTTTGTACTTCGGCTTTACGAATTTTCTCACCATTCAGAAAATAGTCCATGCCTGTATTCTTTTTTCCAAGGTGCAAGACCTCACATTTGCTCACGTTGAATTTCAGCAGCCATTTCCTGGACCACTCTCCTAAACTGTCTAAATCATTCTGCAGCCTCCCCACCTCCTCCGTACTACCTGCCTGTCCACCCAACTAGGACACTGCCCTGAGGAACTCCTGCAGAGATATTCTGGAGACGAGATAACACTGGATTTCTTCCAATCCACTTAAAATCTGATCCACTGCATGTTAGAATATCACAGGTGCAGCTGTGATTCCAAATGGAAATCTCTTGTATTTGAATAGTTGTGTTTCAATTGTCAAATATTTCTGTACTCAGGATCTGCATTCATCTGGAGATAGGCTTGACTTGGGTCAGTTTTACTGAAAAACTGACTTCATCTAATCCAACAAATAGATCATGATTAAAGGAAAAGGATACTGTTTAACACATAGTACTGGATTAATTGTCACCTTAAAAATCACCACGGTTGGTTACCAATCCATCTTGCTTCAACACCGATATAATACGTGTTGCCCAATAACTCACATTTACAGATTCAAGGATTCCTGTCTGGACCAAACTCTAATTCTGCCTCGATCAGATTGGTCTGATTGCATAAGGCACTCATCTAGCCTTGAAACATTTTGCTTGATTCTCACCCTTGATTTTTAATTTGACAGAGATATTTCCCTGTTTTCAACAGGAATCTGGGAAACAAATGATATAGTTCTTTAGAATTTTGATAGATTAGTCTCGGAATCTGACAAGCGATTTACTTCAGCCGAGTTGAATATAATTTTCTCCAACTACTTTCTTCCCAGTAAAGCTGGAAAAATTCCTTTGATATTGTGTAAGGGCACATCTGCATACTGACGGTATAACTGAACATTCACATTCATACAGCCCCTTAAAAAAGGCACTACATTGCCTGTGTATATTCTCAGTTCAAGTTTTGACTGTTGCAGCACAATGTGACTCGGCTGTCTCTGATACCTCAAAGTGTGTGTGTCAGTGAAATCACCACTGCATGCCAACATCTATTCTTACTGATTTGCTGGTCAGTAAGGGAGCCACCCAGTATCAATTGATGTTGACAACAATCATAGTGTTTAATAACAGCTCCTCTTCAGATTGACTTTGGACTTTTCTCATGCGCTTTTTGTACTGTGTTGATTTTCTTTCTACTCAATGTGAGATGTAGTTTCTATTTCTTCCTCAAACATCCCATTCATTGTGCCTTCTTTGCCGCAGTTTCTACATGTAACTTCTTGATACCAGTAATTTACTGCTGCATGACTTGTTTTCCACACCGATGGTAGTTTTGAGTTTGCTTTGGTGCTTGTCTCTTAGCTGCCATTTTGTGGACTCTCATGCTCAAGCTTAGCTGTTGAGCTTCGTTGGCTATTTCCAGCTTTTTTTAAAGCTACGTTCCTTTCTGGTGTTGACCTTCTCTGGATTGATTCACATCTTACACCACACTCCACACTCCAATTTGTCCCTGATAGGATCATTTAAGTTGTGTTTGAATTCACAGAATTCTGCTAGCTTCTTTAAAATTATTACAAGCTGGGTGATAGATTCAGAATCATGCTGGTTGTGCTTGTGGAATTTGAACATTTTAACAATCTCCAGCGGTTTTGCATATAAAAATATAGTTCTGTAGGATTCCTACTATTTTTTTCATAAACTTTGTAACATGAATTCTTTGGCTGGACCAGACTCTTCAAGTGGTGAAAAGTTTTTCATCCCATTGTACTCAGAAAAACAGTAATGAATACATCTGCTTCAATTTTGTCAGCTTGAACAAAATAATGAAGGCAGTTTTTATCCTCTTCACCAGTTTTTTCTAATGGTTCAAGAAAGAAGGACCAGGACGAACAAATGCAAAACAACAACAGGAGTTTTACTAGAGAGGTGTTCACTCTGCAGGCAGCAAGGTTAAACTAAGCTGTTTCTTTCCAAAACTGCTGTCGATGTTTTCATGATGTCACATGATCAGACTGTCAAAGTGACAGTCCATCATGCTTATCAAATACACAAGAAGAACAGCTGCAGAATTCTGATGTATAGACGGATTGATGTGTTCTGGTGCATGAGTTGTGAGTTAGTATGCAGGCACAGTGTGTAATCGAAAAGGCTATCTTTAGCCTGATTGCTATCCTTAATTATGAGAAGAACGAACCATAAAATTAATGGTGTTATATTAGTGAGACCACGTCTTGAATACCGTCTCCTTGTCTAATGAAAGATGTAAATGCATTGTAGACAGTTCAGACAAGCTTTACTAGATTGATACCTGGAATAGGTTTACCTTATGAGGATAGATAGATTGGACAGCCTAGGCTTGTTTCCATTGGAGTTTAGAAGAACGAGGAGTCACTTGAAGTGCATAGGATCCTGGTTGGTCTTGATAAGATGGACCTGGAAAGGAGGTTGCCTCTTCAAAAATTCATCTGAAAAATAGTCTCAGAATAAAGGAATGTTCATTTAAGACTGAGGTGAGGAGGAATTGAGTGTCTTTGGAAATTCTTGTCACGGAGAGATGTGGTGGCAGAGTTCTTTTGGCTGTTTAAGGCTGAGATATATAGATCCTTGATCAATATGGGAATCTAAGGTTATGAGGTAAGGCCAGGAAAGTGGACATGAGGAATGTAATCAGCCATTGCATAGTGGAGCAAGTTGAAGGGTCGAATGGCCTACTCACGTTCCTATTTCTTATGGTCTTATGGAAGGCAATAGAGGCAGGCCCAGTGAATATATTTAAGATAGAGGTTGGTAGATTTTTGTTAGGCGGGGATATTAGGGGGTTTCAGGGTCGATAGGAATGTAAAATTCAAAACACAAACAGAGCAGCCAGGATCTACGTCCTATTTCATATATTTTGTATGTCTGAAAGCCAGACTGCACAATGATTGAGACTACCCATGAAGTGAGAAAGCTTCACCCTTACACTGTAAGCAAGTAAACAGTTGCTTAATGAAGGTGCCAATTTAGTGCAGATATTTGTGCTCGCTGGAACTTGGAAGAAGCAGTCTACTCCAAAAGATGCATGGTTCACATATATAATCAGGTTTTTGAATACGTAGGTTTCCCACTTTGAATGACAAGGTTATGCCTGTAAACTTTATTCCAGTGGGCTAGGCTGTTAGTGAGTTGGGAAGCTGACTCACCTGAAAGTTTGAGGACTTAATTACATTTGAATTCCTGCTATCACAAAGTAAATTTTTGCCACCTGCCTAATTAAGTTGCCACTTCTGCCCTCTTAAAATCTCTGGTCTGATCCAGAAGATTTCAGCTACATTTGTCCATGTACTTAAAATGGAAATTGGGATTCTATGAGCTTTATAAAGCCTCAGGTGGCATGTTAAAAGGGTTTATCACCTGGATGAGGTTGGATTCTGGATGCCCAATGACAACCTCTTTCGTGATGGAACCAGGTAGATTAGCATTAGAAGCTGGGGACGGAGAGACATGCTGTTAAATATTTTTCCTATTATTTTTGGAATGTTACAGCATTTTTCAACCTAGCAGAGTCAATCAAGTTCTTCGCCACTATCACTTTGCAATTCTAGATTGATAAAGTGTTCGCAAATAGTTTGCAAAGTTAACAGTCTCTAACTATCAATAACAAGTTTTCTTTTCTCATACAAGATAAGATTGTGCCTACTTCCTGGAGACAATCTAAGTTTGAGGATCTCAATCAATTACTGTTGTAGGGGAATGGGGAATAAGAGGGTGTGAATGCACAAATAGTCAGAGACAGTTGAAACATACGTGACGATTACATCTGCAGGAAGTGTACCCAATTGCAGCTCCTGTCAGACCACATGGTTGATTCGAGCAGGAGTTGGATGCACTGAGGAGCATCCAGGAGGCGGGAAGCATCATAGATGGGAGTTTTACAGATGTGGTCACACTCAAGGTTCAGGCAGATAAATGGCTGACCGCAAGAAGGGGAAGGAGGCAGTACAAGAATCCTCTGTGGCTATTGCCATCACTAACAAATATACTGTTTTGGAGACCGTTTGGGGAGATTGCTAATCAGAGGGTGGCAATAGCAGCAACCAAAGTGGTGGCTCCACAACTGGCTCTGTTGTACAACAGGGAGGATCTGTTGTACAGCAGGGAGGGCCAAATGTCGAAGAGCAGTTGTAATAAGGGACTCTATAGTCAGGGACACAGGTGTTTCTGTGGCTGCAAAAGAGACAGGGTGGTGTGTTGCTTCCCTGCTGTCGGGGACAAGGATGTCTCTGAGCTGTCCCAGGACATTCTTAAAAGGGAAGGTGAGCAGCCAGAGACTGTGGTACACATTGGTACTTAACGGCATAAGTAGGAAGCATGACAAGGTCCCGCAAAGGGAAATCAGGGAGTTAGGAACTAAATTGAAAAACAGGACCTCAAAGGCTGTAATCTAGTGACTATTCCCTGTACCATATGCCACTGAGGCCAGGAATAGGAAGATAGCAAAATTAAATACATGGCTAAAGAGCTGGTGTCGGAGGGAGAGCTTCAGATATGTGGATCATTGAAATGCCTTCTGGGGTAGGTGAGACCTATACAAGAAGGAAGGGTTATTCTGGCAGAGAGGTTTGCTAGTGTCAGTCAGGAGAGTTTAAACCAGTGTGGTGGAGAGGGAGTGAGAAGCAGAGCAGTAAGTCTGCTGGCAAAATGACCAAGGAAGAGTCTGAGACTAAGTCCAGTAAAGCTAAGGAGAAGAACAGATAGGGAGACGTAATTGAACACAGTGGGACCGGCGGTCTGGTGTATTTGTTCTAACATGAAGAGTATGACAGATAAGGCAGATGAACTTAAGAGCTCAGATTTATACTAATAACTATGATGTTGTAGCTATTGCAGAGACTTAGTTGAGAGAGGGACAAGACTGGCAGCTTAACGTTCCAGAATTTAGATGTGTTGTGTAACTGATCAGGAACAATATCATGCTATACTGAGGAGAGACACCTTGGAGAACTTATCCAATGTGGCCATATGGCTACACCTCAGGAAGGGGAAGGATGCAACTACTTTGATGGGTTGTACTGCACTACTACCAAAGAGAGATAGAGGAACAGATATACAGATATATGGATAGATGATAGAGAAATGTAAAAATAACAGTTATTCGGAGTGGGTGATTTTAACTTTCCCAATATTGACCAGGACTCTGTTAGTACCAGAAGCTTAGACGCGTGTGGAGAGGGTTGGAATATATAAGGTGCATCCAGCAGGATATATACAAACAGTCCAACTAGGGAAGGGGCCATACTGACTTGAATTTGGGAAATGAGCCTGGCCAAGTGATCAAAATTTCAGAGGGGGAGCATTTTGGGAACAGTGACCATAATTCTGTTAGTTTTAAGCTATTTCTGGATAAGGATAAGAGCAGTCTTTGGGTGAAAGTATTAATTTGGTGAATGCTATCTATGACATTAGGCAGAAACTGGGGTATATAGATTGGGGGTTGCTGTTTGAGGGTAAATCCACATCTTAAAGGCCAATTGATTAGAATTCAGGAACAGCATGTTCCTATGAAAGTGAATGATAAGATTTGGGAACCTTGGATGATGAGAGAAACTGTGAAATCAAAACCAAAATAACTGCAGAAGCTGTAAATCAAGAACAAATATAGAAGTTGCTGGAAAAGCTCAGCAGGTCTGGCAGCATCTGTGAAGAAAAAAACAGAGTTAATGTTTCAGGTGCGATGACCCTTCCTCAAAACTTCTTCCTCAGAGACGCATAACGTTTAGGAACCTGAAAAATACAAAGGAAGTAGGAAAGAACTTAAGCAAGGAGTTAGGAGGGCTAAAAGGGACTTTGAAATGTCCTTGGCAAACATGATTAAAGAAAATCCCAAAATGCTTCACATGTATATAAGGAGCAAGCAAGAAGCTAGGGAAAGGGTATGTCCACTCAAGGACAAAGGAGGGAATTTATGCGTGGAGTCAGACGAAGTGGGTCCTTAACAAATACTTTGCATTGATATCCACAAAAGAGAAGGACAGGGTGTATGGTGAATCTCTGGATGGGTATGTTGATATTTTAGGGCATGTTGATAAAAAAAGAGGAAGTTGTGTTAAGGTGTTTGAAAAGCATTAAGATAACCGTAGCGTGATGGGATCAATCCCAGAATACTGAGAGGGCGAGGGAGGAAATTGCAGTGTCTGGTACGAAATCTTTCCATCCTCTTTAGTCACAGGAGAGTCCCCAGAGGAATGGAGAATAGCTAATATTGTTCATTTGTTTCAGAAGGGCAAGAGGGATAATCCAGGAACTTACAGGCTGATAGGCCTTACACCAGCAGTATCAAAATTATTGAGAAGATTCCAAGCAGCAAGGTTTATTCACAATCAGAGAAATAGAGACTTATTAACGCTAAGCAGCATGGCTTTTTGTGGTGGAGGTCATCTCTCACAAATTTGATTGAGTTTTTTGAGGAAGTGACAAAGGTGATTGTTGAGGACAAGGCAGTGAATGCTGTCTACATGAGCTTTAGGAAGGCCTTTAACAAGTTCCCTCATGGCAGGATAATGCAAAAGGTGAAATTACATGGAATCTTCATTGAGTTGGTAAGATGGATAACAGAACTAGCTCGGTCATAGAACATAGAGGGGTGTGGTGGAAGGTTGTTTTCTTGACATGAGATTTATGACCAGTGGTGTCCAGCAGGGATCAATGCAAGGATCCCTGTTGTTTGTAAAATGTGCAAATGATTTGGAGCAGAATGTTTATGCTCTGATTAGAAAGTTTAGAATTAATTTGGGAGCTGCAGATAGTGAGGAGGATTGCAAGAGATATATAGATATTGATAGGCTGGAGACTTGGGTGGAGAAATGGCAAGTGGAATTAAATCCAGACAAATGCAAGGTGATGCATTTTGTAAGCGCTAATGTAGGAGTCAAACAAACTATAAATGACAGAACATTTAGAAGCATCAACATAACAGGTAAACCTGGGCATACAGGTCCACAGTTCCCTGAAAGTGGCAACACAACTGAATAAGGTGATAATTGGATAACAAGAAGGTGTATGGCAAGTCACTTTGCAGCAATGCAAAACTTCAGTTCGGCCATGTTTGGAATATTGTGTACAGTTCTGGTCGCCACATTACCAAAAGGAGGCTTTGGATAGGGTACAGAAATGGTTTACCAGGATGTTGCTTGGTTTGGAGGGTATTTTTGCTATGAGGAGAGATTGGATTAACTTGGTTTCTTTTCAATTGATCATCGGAAGCTGAGGGGTGACCTTTTAGATCTTACGAAATCACGAGAGGCGTGGATAAGATGCATTGTTGGAGCCTTTATCCCAGTGTAGATATGTTAATTATTAGGGGACATAGGTTTAAAGTAAAATGGGGAAATTTTAAAGAAAATGTGAGAGGTAAATTTTTTACACAGTGCATGGTAAATGCCTGGAATGTGCTGCTGGAAGAGGTGGTAGAAACAGATACAACAGCATTGTTTAAGAGGCATCTTGACAGATGCATGACTAGGCATGATATCGAGGAGTATGTACTATGTACAGGCAGAAGGTTCTTAGTTTAGAAAGACATTATGTGTCAACACAGGCTTGGTGAGCTAAAGAGCCTGTTCCTATGTTGTACTGTTCCTTGTTCTTTGGTTTGTACTTGCTATGTGCTTGCAATGGATTGCAGCTGATCCAGAGCCACAAGGAGCAAAGGAAATGTGTGCTTGTGCTTGGAGTTGGTGATCCCCTTTTAGTACATAGCTGGTAGGATAGTCTACCATCTTGCGGCCTACCAGCCTATTGGCATAATCTGGTGTCACAGCACTTTCTCTATTTTCTTATGTATTCATCTGTCCTTTAGGTAAGCTCAGGTCAAACTTTGAGGTGTCTTTTAAACAGTATTCATGAAGAATATACAAAGGCAACCTAACAATAGGCAACTGCATCCTGTACTAGTTCAAACTTTCTAGCAGAGTCTCCATCACATAACTATCTGAGGTTACATCTCTACACTCTACCAGATTTTCTATGTTTTCCTGCACCTATACAATGCTGCTGGATCCATTTATATTTTTATGAAACTATGTTGAATATCTATTGATCAAATATCTTGGCTATGCACATTGATGGTTTGGCTGAGTATTTGCTGGATGACCTTTGCAGCCACTTTATCAGGTTCACTTGTTATTTCCTGACTGCTTTCATCTCTAGCATGTAAGTTGGTCACGGTCAGAAAAGAATGTTCACGTCTGGAGTAAGACACAGCCAAGTATGTACACAGTTCTGGAAATTTGAAGGTGCATGGGAATTTGGTGCAGAAGGCAAGAGATGCTTTTGCTGGCTCTTTTTGGTTCACAGTTTGTAAGGCCTTTTACAGGATAAATCAAAGCCTATCAACAGGGACCCAGCAGAAAAGAAAGACATCACAGGAAAACCATTAGAGATAAAAGGTACTGCAGATGCTGGAGAATCCGAGATAACAAGGTGTGGGGCTGGATGAACACAGCAGGCCAAGCAGCATCGTAGGAGCAGGAAAGCTTGACGTTTCGGGCCTAGACCCTTCATCAGAAACATTTCTGATGAA
>JAHRHZ010000249.1:13787360-13809639 GCA_024137785.1 Ginglymostoma cirratum
AGCAGAACCAAAATGGTGCTAATCTCACAATTATGACCTGAGCCATGAGATAATCAGCACAGGATCAATATTATTAAAGAGGTAAATGCATGTCTCAAGATTAGTGTGCAAGAGAGGGGTTTGAATTCATGGGACAGTGGGACCAGTAGTGGGGAAGGAGGGAGATGTTCCAATGTTACAGAGTCCACTTGAATCCTGCTGCGACCAGAGTCCTGGCAAATCGTTTAACTAGGGCTGTGGACAGGACTTTAAACTGACTGGTCAGGAGTCGGTTTCAGCTGCATAGAAAGTTATGGGCAAAGTTAAAGGAGAGAGAGCTCAGTTGAGGTTGTTAAAGTTTCCAGAACAGGTAATGAATCACAGAATCCCTATGGTGTGGAAACAGGCCATTCGGTCTAACAAGTCCACACCACCCTTCTGAAGAGCATCTCACCCAGACCCACTCCCCTTTCCCTGCATTTCCCCATGTCCAAACCACCTAACTTAAACATTCCTGGGCACTATGGGCAATTTACCATGTCCAATCCACCTACACTGCACATCTTTGGACTGTGTGGGAGGAAACTGGAGCATCCGGAGGAAACCCACACAGACACAGGGCGAATGTGCAAACTCCACACAGACAGTTGCCCGAGGCTGGATTTGAATCCAAGTTCTTGGCGCTGTGAGGCAGCAAAGGTAACCACTGAGCCACCGGGCTGACCCTGAAACACTTTGTTCTGAAAGTATAGTACCTTGGGACAGAGAGTATGGAAAGGCTCAGAAATTTTATTTCAGGCACAGCAGATAAGGGGACAGCAGTGAAAATGGTGGTGGGGGGCTGAGTGGCAGTCAACGCAGGACTGAAGATATTGTATTTAAATACATGCAGTATACAAAACAAGAATAATGAGCTTGTACCACATGCTAAAATTGGCAGGTACAATATGGGCATCACAGAGCTGTGTTTGCAAAGGAATCAGAGCTGGTAACTAAACATCCAAAGATACACATCATATCAAAAGGACAGACAGGTGGAGAAAGGAGGAAGGGTTGCCTTTTTAGAAAGAAATGAAGTTACAGCAATAGCAAGAACTGATACTGAGTCAATATACATAGAATCTGTGTGGATAAAGTTGAGGTACAAAAAAGGGAAAAAGCAAGAACAAAAACAGAAGTTGCTGGAAAAGCTCAGCAGGTCTGACAGTATCTGTGAAGAAAAAATCTGAGTTAATGTTTCAGGTCCGGTGACCCTTCCTCAGTTCTATTTTTGTTTCTGATTTACAGCATCCGCAGTTCTTTCGGTTTTTATAAGGGAATAAAGCCCTGATAGAAGTTGTGTACAGGCCTCAGGATGTGGAGAAGAAAATAAGTCAGGAGGTAGAAAAGGCATGTAAGGAAGGCACTATTACAATAATCCTGTGGTACTTCATCATGTAAGTGAGCTGGGAAAACCAAGTTGGTAGTGGAGCCTAACAAAAGGAATTTGTAGACTGTCTACAAGATTTTTTTTTGGAACAGCTTGTAGTAGAATACTCTAAGGAACAGGCAAGTTTGGATTTTGTGATGCATAATGAGGCAGACTTGAGAAAGGAGTTTAGGTGAAGGAACTCCTCGGGGGCCATAACCATAATATGAAGAATTCACCTTGCAGTTTGAAAGGGAAAAGCTGGAATCAATTGTAACAGTGAAACAATTAAGTAAAGGAAATTAGAAAGACGAGGGAGGAGCTGAGCAGAGTTGATTGGAAAGGAGCTTAGCAAGGAATAATTTAAAAGGCACAGCAGAACTTCATCCCAAGGAAGAAGAAGCCTACTAACGGGAGGACAAGGCAACCATTACTAATAAAGGAAGTTAGGTACTGTATAAAAGCAAAAAACAAAGTGTACAATGTTGTGAAGATTAATGGGAAATGAGGGGATTGTGAAACCTTTAAAAACCAGCAGGGGACAACATAAAGAGCAATTGGGGTGAGAAGATGGAATATGAAGGTAAGCTAGCTAACAATATAAAGGAAAATTGCAAAAAACTTTTAGATCTATAAAAGGAAAGAGAAAGACAGAAGTGTTTGGACTGCTGGAAAGTGAGGCTGGAGAAATAGTGATTATAGACTCACTACAGTGTGGAAGCAGGCCATTTGGCCCATCAAGTCCACACTGACCTCTACCCAGTGCATCTCCCACCTAGACCCACCCCCTTTGCTATCCCTGTACCCTTGTATTCCCCATAGCTAATTCACATAATCTACATATCCCTAGATGCTATGGATATGGCCATTCCACCTAACCTGCATACCTTTCGACTGTGAGAGGAAACCGAAGCACCCAAAGGAAACCCATGTAGACAGATGGAGAATATGCAACCTGCACATAGACAGTTGGCCGTGGGTGGGTCTTTGGGACTGTGAAGCAGCAGTACTAACCACTGAGTCACTGTGCTGCCCAATGGAGACAAAGAAATGGCAGAAGAACTAAATAATTATCTTTCATCAATCTTCAGGTTGGAAAATACCAGTAGCATACCAGAAATTAAGAAAGTCAAGGGGCAACACTAAGGAGAAGGTGCTGGGGAAGCTGAATCTTTGAAGTTGGATAAATCACGCAGACTAGATGGACTATAATCGAGAGTTCTGAAGAAGATTGCTGAAGATATAATGGAGGCATTGCTGGTAATCTTTGAGGAAATCAACACCTCTTCCTCAGGAGGTTAATGAAATCCAGCATGTCCATAAGGACCCTCACCGATTTTACAGATGCACCATAGAAAGCATTCTATCTGGATGCATCATACCTTGCCACGGCAACTAGTCTGGACAGGACCACAAGAAACTACAGAAACTTGTGAACACAGCCCAGACCATCACGTAAGCCAACTTTCCATTGACTCCATTTACACTTCTCAATGCCTCGGAAAGGCAGCCAACGTCATCAAAGACTCCTCCCGCCCTGGTTGTACTCTTTTCCAACCTGTTCCGTTAGGCAAAAGATGCATAAGCTCAAACACACATACCAACAAGTTCAAGATCAGCTTATTCCTCACTATTATTAGACTGCTGAGTGGACCTCGCAAATTTCAAATATTGCTTTTGTACATCTCCTTTCCAGCCATAACTTGTTTTCCTCACTTTTTTCGATCACCCTCTGCTCTTTTTGTCTTTGTATGTTATGATCTGCCTGTACTGCACGCAAAACAGAACTTTTCACTGCATCTAGGTAGATGTGACAATAAAAAATCAAAACATTGGTGTCAGGGAGGGCCTCGGAGGGATGAAAAGCACTTGTTGAAGAGGGGAGGGAGGCAGAAGACAGGGAACTATCGGCAGGTTAACCTGATTTCAGTTGTTGTTAAGATTTTGGAATCTATTATTAACGATGATGTTACAGACTACATTAAAGTGCATGGTTAAGTAGGGCTGAGTCAACACGGCTTTGTCAAAAGGAGGTCATCGCTGACAAATCTGTTAGAATTCTTTGGGGAGGTAATGAGCAAATTAGACAAAGGAGAGCCAGTGAAAGTGATTTATTTAGATTGCAGAAGGCCTTTGACAATGGGCTGCATAAGAGTCTGCTAAATAAAATGATCCCATGGTATTATGGGCAAAGTGCTGGCATGGATAGTTGATTGACTGACTGACAGAAGGCAGACAGTGGGGATGAAGGTGTCTTTTCAGGATGACAACTGGTGAATAATGGGGGTCCACAGAGGTCAAAGTTGGGATCACAACTATTCATGTTATGCGTTAACGATCTGGACAATGGATCTGAAGGCACTGATGCTGAGTTTGCAGATGACACAAAAGTAGATGGAGGGACAGGGAATATTGAGGAAGCTGGGAGGCTGCAGAAGGACTCGGAACGGCTGGGAGAGTGGGCAAAGAAGTCACAGATGGAATACAATGTGGGCCAGCGTGAGTGTATGCACTTTGATGGGAACAGCAGAGTGTTAACTATTTTCTCAATGGTGAAAGGGCTTTGGAAATCTGAAGCACAACGGTTCTTAAGAGTACTAGCCCAGGATTCTTTTACGATTAACATGCAGTTAGCATTGAACATATGACTGCTGTGGAAATAGATAGCAAACTTATATATAGGAAGGAAGCTGAATCAATTGTAATAAAATACATCCTAATTTCTGAAACATAAATATTCTCGTATTATTTTTCAGCAAGGGAAAGGACATTTCCATTGACATTGTGCTTCAGGTAGAAAAACAGTCTGAAGGGTTAGAGTCATAAGGTCATATAGCATGGAAATAGACCCCGCAGTCCAACTCACTTATGCTAACCAATTTTCCCAAATTGAACTAGCTCCACTCGCCTGCATTTGGCCAGATCCTCCCAAACCTATCCTACTCTTGTAGCTGTCCAAATGAATTTTAAATATTCTGACTGTATCTGCATTTACCACTTCCTCTGGCAATTCATTCCACATACAAACCACCCTCTGGTTGGAACAAGTTGCCCCTCATGTCCTTTTAAATCTTTCTCCTCTCACCTTAAAAATATTCCCTCTGGTTTTGAACTATCCCACCCCAGGGAAAAGACCATCGCAATTTACCTTATCTATGTCCCTCACAATTTTATGAACTTCTATAAGGCCACCGCTCAACCTCCTACGGGCCATGAAAAAAGTCCCAGCCTATCCAACCTCTCCTTATAACTCAAATTCTTCTGTCCCTGGTAAATCTCTCCTGAGCCTCTTCAATTTAATAGTACCCTTCCTATAGCAGAGCATCCAGAACCATATACAATACTCCAAAATTGGCCTCACCAACATCCTTTTCAACCTCAACAGGACATCCCAACTCCTGTACTCAACGGTCTGAGCAATGATTGCAAACATGCTGAATGCCTTCTTTAACTACCCTATATACCTCATAGGGTTATACAGAATGGAAACAGACCCTTCAGTCCAACTCATCTACAACAACCAGATATCCTAAACTGATCTAGTCCCATTTGCCAGCATTTGGCCCATATCCCTCTCAACCTTTCCTATTCATATATCCAGCCAGATGCCTTTCTGATGAAGGGTTTAGGCCCGAAACGTCGAGTTTTCCTGCTCCTATGATGCTGCTTGACCTGCTGTGTTCATCCAGCCCCATGCTTGCCTTTTAAGTGTTGTAATTGTACTGCCTCCACCATCTCCTCTGGCAGCTTGTTCCATAGTCACACCACCCTATATGTGAAAAAGTTGCCCCTCAGGTTCCTTTTAAATCTTTACCCTCTCACTTTAAACCTATGCCCTCTAGTTTGAACTGTGTGCCTGAACCCCTAGGTCTGTCTGTTCAAGAACACTGCCTTACCATTAACTGTATAAGTCCAATCCTTGTTTGTTTTACCAAAATGCAATACCTTGCATTTATCCAAATTGAACTCCATCTACCACTCCTCAGCCCATTAGCCCAATTGATCAAGACCCCTTTGAAATCTTGGATGACCCTTTTCACTGTCCACTGTACCATTAATTATGGTATCATCTGCAAACTTACTAAACATGCCTCCTAAATTCTTACCAAATCATTTATATAAATGACAAACAACAGTGGACCCAGCACCAATTCCTGCTGAACACTGTTAGTTCTGGCAAAAAAATCACAGGACGGTTAGAAATTACCTCTTCCCAAACAGATGCAGCATTTGTATTTGATCATATTAAATCCATCAGGCAATGTGCATTATTAAAAGCTGTTATTTTCCAAGAATGTGCAAAATAAAATAGGAATTCACACAATTGCAGTCTTTACCAACAAACAATAGAGCTTGCCTGCAACTTAGAAAGTAGGCTGCCACTTCATTTTTAATATTTCATGAATTTAATGATTTTTTTCTATCCTGTAAAGTCTTGCATCAGCATTTATATCTGCTTGCTGCAAATCAGATTCATGGCATAGGTCAATGCCAAGGTCAAGAGACTGGAGTTTCTATTTCTAAGTTACAAATAGAATAAATTCTGCTTTGCCCCAAATCGAGAATTCACTCAGCAACACTCTTTAAATTCCTGTGACAGAAATACTAAATTATGTTCAAACAATGAACAGTCTTTACTGTTATTCAGGATCACTCATGGAACAAAACTATTTTGTAAGTGCTTGCTTTTTTTTCTATTAAATCAGCAGATAAGGTTATCAAAATGCTGCTTTGATTCTCTGAGGTTAAGGTTATGCAAAGGACAATATTTCAGATTTTCAAGGAAGCATTGCCATTTTTAAAAAATGAGACTATTGTCACTTCCTTATTTGTCCTTTCATGGGATGTGGGCACCATTGGCTAGGCCAATACTTGTCTATTCCTAATTGCCCTTGAGAAGGTGGTAATGAACTCCTTTCTTACACCACTATATAGTTCATGCATTGGAGGTACACCAACAGTGCTGTTAAGGACAAAATTCATGAGAAGTGGATGAATGGTGAAATAATTCTAAGGCAGGATGGTGTGTGGTTAGGGGTTCTTGCACGTGGTTTGTTACCAAGCTTCTGTTACCCTTGTCCATCTTTGTGTTTGAGGTTATGAGTCCAAGGAGGCTTGATGAGTTTTGTACAGTGTACACATTGCTGCCATGATGCATTAGTGGTGGAGGAAGTGAATGTTGAAGCTGATGGAAGGGGTACTGATCAACTTGGCTGCTTTACCTTGGCTTGCATCAAGTTCTTGAGTGTTTTTTGAAGCTGCACTTATCTAGGCAAGCGGAGGTAAGACTTGGATTCATGTCCCACCTGTTCCAGGCATGTCTTGAAAAGTAGACAGGATGTCAGGTGACTCACTGCAGAGTTCCCAGCCTTTGACTTGCTGTTGTAGCCAGAGTATTTAAATGCCTGTCTTGTTCAGTTTCTGGTTGATGAAACCCCCAGGAGGTTGATAATGGGGAATTCCTAATGGTAATGCTGTTGCACATCAAGGGGAGGCATTTGGATTCTCCGTCATATGAGATAGTCATTTCCTAGTGCTTATGATGTGCAAATCAAATGCAGTAGGGTTTAAATGAGAAAATGTATACCCCAAATTTTCAAGTTGCCTTGATTATACTTTGTTCTAATGGTAATTAAATTAAGAATCATTCCTGGTAAAAGAATGGCTACTAACGTTGCTAGACAAAATCTGAATACTGAAGTAATAATATAATTGTCCATGATCCTGACTATGGCACATGCGTTAATGTTGGAAATGATCAAGGTCCAGGAATTTTACAATTTAGGGCTTCAGGTATAGGGTTTTGTATGCCTGAAGCACAAACAGATTCTGGAAGCCTACATGTCTGATTTGTTGCCTATATAATTTTCCGTCCAGAAACCAGTCATAACCTTCAATTTTGTCTGTTTATATTTGTACTCAAATTCTTCGTATAATCTCCCATCTCACAAAGCTCAGAAATGGTTGGATTCGGTCTTGTTTTAGTGCTGGCAACTATTTACAGATTATTTATACTAAGAATCATTGGATGTGTGGGCCATACTGAATTCTATTCCCCCACTATGAGGACCTCTTTTTGACTATGAGAACCTGTTATCACCTGGAAGAGGAAGATTAACATTTTATTTTAGATGAATCAATAAACGCTAAGTTTTCTAAACTGGAAAACTGGCAAATGAAATGGGTGAATGAGGAGTTGAAGGAAATTAACATTCATAAGACAATTGTACTGGAGAAATTGATGGGGCTGAAAGTTGAAAATCACTAGAAGCTAATTGTCTTCCTCCCATATTGTTGGAGGAAATGGTTTTAGAGAAAGTAGATGCATTGGTCACCATCTTCAAAAATTCTATAGATCCTCGAAAGATTCCTGTGGATTGGAAAGTCACCCAAAAGACCAACATATAGGAACAGAATTAGTCCGTGTGGCCCATCAAGTCTACTCCAGCTTTCGATCATAGCTGATATGTTTCTCAGCCTCATTCTCCTGCTTTCTGGTGGGGTGGGCTGTCTTGGTCATAGAAGACAGAAGGTAGCAGTGGAAGGGTGTTTTTCAGAATAGGGATCAGTAGCTAGTGGTGTTCCACAGGTATCAGTCTTATATACCACAAACAACAGAGGATCTATAAATGATCTGGAGGAAAATGTGGGTGGTCTGATTAGTAAGTTGGCGGATGACATGAAGGTTGGTGGAGTTGTTGATCATGCTGACGATTATGAAAGGATACAACAGGATATAGATAGATTGATGACTCGGGTGCAGAAATGGCAGAGTTTAATCCAGATAAATATGAGATGATACATTTTGGAGGATCACATTTAGGTGTGAATTATACTGTAAATAGCCTTGGGAACATTAACATATAGATGAATCTATGCAAGATAACAAGCATGGGGCTGGATGAACACAGCAGGTCAAGCAGTACCTTTTATCTCAGATGAATCTATGCATGCAGGTCCACAGTCCCCTAAAAGTGGCAAGACAGGTGGCCAAGGTAATTAAGAAGGCATATGGCATGCTTGCCTTCATTGGCCAGGGCATGGAATACAAGAGTTGGCAAACCATGTTGCAGCTATATAAAACCCTTGTTAGGCTGCATTTGGAGTATTGTGTGTAGTTTTGGTTGCCACACTACCAGAGGGATGTGGAAGCTTTACAGAGACTGCAGAGAATGTTCACCAGGATTTTGTTTGGTCTTGACAGAATTGGCTATGAGGAAAAATTAAAAGAACTAGGATTATTTTCCCTGGAAAGACGGTAGCTGGGAGGAAACCTGACAGATGTCTACAGAATTATGAGAGGCATAGATAGGGTGCATAGTCAGAGGCTGTTTCCCAGGGTTGAAGTCTCAGTTACAAGGGGGCACAGGTTCAAGATGAGAGGGGAAAGTTTAAGGGAAATGTGCGAGGGAAGTTTTTCATGCAGAGAGTGGTAGGGACCTGGAACACACTGCTAGAATAGGTGGTGGAAGCAGGCACGTTGGCAACATTTAAGAGACATCTGGATGGTTACATGATTAGGGAGGGAATAGACGGATACAGAATGAATAAGAGCAGAAGGTTTCTTTTCAGTTTTAGTTAGGGCAAGGTGATCAGCACAGGCTTGGAGAGTTGAAGGGCCTGTTCCTGCGCTGTACTTCTGTTTTGTTTGTTTGTTGGTTTTGTTCTCCCCGTAGCCGTTTATCTCCTTACTAATCAAGACCCTATCTATCTCTGTCTTAAATACTCAACAACTTGACCTCACAGCCTTCAGTGGCAAAAAGCTCCCAGACTCACTACCATCTGACTGAAGAAATTGATCCTTATCTCAGTTCTAAAGGGTTGTCCCTTCACCCTGAAAATGAACCTTCAGGCCGCAGTCTCTCCTACTTGTGGAAACATCTTCTGCACTCTATCCAGGCCTTCAGTATTCTGTAAGTCTTGAAGAGATCCCAACTTATTCCAGTGGTGGGCATGTGGAATGTGCTGCCGGTAGTGATAGTGGAGTCAGATACTTTAGAGACTTAAACGACTCTTATAGACACATGGAGGAAAGTAAAATGTAGGGTATGCAGGGTAGATTGATCTTAGTAGGATAATAGGTCGGCACAACATCATGGGCCGAAGGGCCTGTACTGTGCTGTAATGTTCTATGTTCTATGTTCTATGTACAGACACAGATTCCTCATCCTCTCTTCATTCTATAAGCCTTTCATCCCTGGGATCATTCTTGCAAAGATTTTTCTCTTGCTCAAGTTAACTTAAAAAGTTACGTTCAGATTTAATATTGAGTTAAGAGTGGCATAGACTCCCTTTGCAAAAGGGAGATTGTGTTTGATGAACTTGTTGCAGTTTTTGAAGATGTTACCAACAAGTTTGTTAAAGGAGAGCCAATGGATGTGGTATACTTTGATTTTCAAAAACTTTTGATAAAATCCCCCCAGAGGAGGCATGTTAGAAAGATTAAAGCATTTGAGATGGGAGGTACTGTACTGGCATCAGTTCAAGATTGGCTAACAGACAGAAAACAGATAGTATGAATAAGTCTTTCTCACATTTGCAGGCTGTGACTAATGGGGTACCACAAGGATCAGAACTTGGACCCCAGCTGTTCAAAACATCAATGATTTGGAGGTAGGGCCCAAATATAATGCTTTGAAATTTGTAGGTGATGCACAGCTAAGTGTGAATGTGTGTTGTGAGGAAGATATAAAGTGGCATCAGAAGGATTTGGACAGGCTTAGTAAATGGGCATAAACATGGCAGATGGTAGATAATATGGAAAAGCATGAGTTTAGCTAGATTGGCAGGAGAAATAGATGCACAGAGTATTTCTTAAAGATTAAGAGGTTGTAAAGTGTACGTATGTAAAGGGGCATGGGTGTCCTTAATGATGAGTCACTGAAAGCTAATATACATGTGCAGCAATGTTTTAGGAAAGCTGATAGGATGTTAGCATTTATTACAAGAGGATTTGGGGAGAAGAATAGTGAAGTTTACCTTCAATTGCATAACAGCTTGGTCAAATCGCACCTGAAGTGCTGAGTTGTGGTTCTGGTGTCCATATCTCAGGAGATATTATTGTTGTTGATGGACTGCAATGAAGATTCATCAGACTGCTTCCTGGGGATGTGGAACTGTGCTATGAAGAGAGATTGGGCAAAATGTGTCTGTATTCTCTAGGATTTTGAAGAATAAGAGGTGACCTCATTGAAACCTACAATATATTTAAAGGGTAAATTCACCATTGTTCTAGCAGGCCTGGTGTACTGTCTTGTTAGAAACAACTGATGGTGGTGGCTTGACCTGAAAGTCACCACACCTCAGGCAAAGGTAGATGTTGGCAAGGAGAATCCTTCATAATAATCTCAGCTGGTGCAAGAATTAAACTGACGCTTGTTGGCATTATACTGCATTGTGAAACCAGCTGTCCAGCCAATTGAGCGAACTGATCCCAGATGATCAGGTGAACGTGCAGGTAAGTTTCCCTACTTGGTGATTCTAGAAGGGGGCACAATTTAAAAACAATGGGGATTCCACTTAGGTTCAAGATGAGGAGAAAGTATTCTATTCATTGAGTTGTGATTATTTGGAATTCTGTACCAGAGAAGGCTGTATGTGGCATACAGTGGGGTGAGTGAATTACAGGCTTTGAAGTGTTCAGCCATGATTATATTGAATGGCAGGGCAGGCTCAACAGTCTGAATGGCTTACTCCTATTCCTATTAATCCTGAAAAAGACTTCCACTCAGAACATCAACCTGTGTTGTGTTTTACAAATTCTGGCTGACCTGCCGTGTAAGCCAGAAATTTCATGTTCGCTGTGCTGTTGGGCACAAAGGAATGTCAGTGGCATCTGAGATTAATGGTAATCAATAATGCTGGTGAAAACATTTTGATATTAAATATTGTGGCGAGATAAGCATTTTATACTTGGCTGGGTTGCATTTACAATGTTCTGGCAACCAGTCACAGCAAAATAATTTTTTAAATAAAGGAAATGCATTAGATTTTTGTTTTAAATGTCAGTGATTCTATTTGCACAGTCCTGACTCAGCTTTGCAAGAACATAACAGAAAACAAAGGGCCTTTGAAAATTTTAGTCAAGTAAAGAAAAAGAGTATTAGAGAAATAACAGATGAGTATTTTTGAAAGCAGTAGATTAATTGACAGTGTTGATTGCTGGTCTGTTACCATGTCTGCCAGCCGTAAATCCAATGACATTGCATAGTGGGGGATGGGCTACCTTTTCATTATATGCTTTCCCATAAGCAAGCTACAAATTGGCAATTGAGAGAGATAAATATTTCAAAGGTACAATATTTTCAAGCTGCCTTTCCTAAATTTATTTTAACTTATTGTGTGCCAAAGAAGAGCAGTCTTTTTGGTAAAAGCAGCCATTTTTCTCCATTTACTCATGATACCCTTGGGAAAGGGTTTAACTCTCTCCTTCTGGTGCAAAATTGGAAGAATGGAAGTCAAAATTGAACATCTTTTTTGGCATCATGGTATTATGGTGATTTTAATATTGGGCAACTGATGCTTCCTGCTGAGTCAAGCATATATACGTTATTATATACTCTATTCTTAAAATTTAGCCTGGATTCAAGACAATTTGAAGAGTTGATACAACTACTATTATCACATTGACTTGCTACACAACCAGTGAAGGCCTCAAAATGTAATTAATAAATGTTTCTTTGAGAGGCAGGGAGAAACAAATCAGTATCTGGATGGATTTTGGAGATGGTAGATCAGGATAATGAGCTCATTTTCTCATTTGCGTAACAGGATAAGTAGCAATTTCTGAGATCTGAACTGGGGGTGCAGCTTTTTAACTACACATATTAATAACTTAATAGAAGGGATAGAGAAGTCTGTATTTAAGATGGCAGATGATACACTGAGTTGTGTGGCTAGTAGTAATGAAGGCGCAGGACAGGTGATAGTGTCGTGGCATCATCGTTGGACTGTTAATCCAGAGACCCAGATAACATTCTCGGGACCTGGGTTTGAATCCCACCATGGCAGAGGTGGAATTTGAATTCAATAAAGTATCTGAAATTAGGGGTCTAATGATGACCATGAAGCCATTGTTGATTGTCAGAAAAACACATCTGGTTCATTAATGTCCTTTAGGGGAGGAAACTGCCATCCTTACCTGGTCTGGCCTACATGTGACTCCAAACCCCCAGCAATGTGGTTGACTCTTAACTGCCCTCTGGGCAATTAGGGATGGGCAATAAATGCTGCCTAGCCAGCCATGCCTTCATCCCGTGAATGAATAACGAACATAGACTAGGTGAGTGGCCAAACTATAGCAGGTAGAGTTTAATGTGAGATCATCCTCTGTGGATTTGTGGCAAATCCACGGAGGCAAATGTGGATATTTTCATAATGGTAGGAGGCTAGGAACTGTGAATGATCAAAGAGATTTAGGTATTCATATAGGAAAATCAATGTCAGCTAATGTACAGGGATGAGAAGTAAATGAAAAGGCTAATGGAATGTTGGCTTTTATCTCAAAGGCTAAAATGCAGAAGTAACAAGATTATTCTTCAGTTGTATTGAACTTTGTTTGACTTGGTTTGGAGGACTGTGTTTTGTTTAATTATCTTGGGAATGTTATAGGGTTGGATTATAATATGCAGACATCCTTCTGTTTGGAAGTGAGTGGCATCAGATCTTTGAAT
Source organism: Ginglymostoma cirratum (assembly GCA_024137785.1). NCBI lineage: Eukaryota > Metazoa > Chordata > Chondrichthyes > Orectolobiformes > Ginglymostomatidae > Ginglymostoma > Ginglymostoma cirratum. Next base: position 13,800,420 of record JAHRHZ010000249.1, read on the forward strand.
TAATGAAATTTATAGTAATATGTGAAGCCAACTTCATCTGTTGATTAAAAACTGAAGAACTGCAGATGCTGTTGCTGGAAGTTGCTGGAACAGCTCAGTAGGCCTGGCAGTATCTATGGAGAGAAATCAGAGTTAACGTTTTGAGTTGAGTGACCCTGCGTCAGAACCTTTGTTCCATCAGGGGCTATTTAATCTGAAGGGTTAGTAAGAACAGTCAATGCTGGAGTCAGATATAACACAGTGTGGAGCTGGAGGAACACAGAAGGCATCATCAGAGGAGCAGGAAAACTGACGTTTTGGGTTGGGACCCTTCTTGTTGCAACTCATAAATTTTAAATGTTAGTTGGATTTATCAGTGCTTGTAAGATTTTAGTAGCTTGAAGTTTCATTTAGTATTGGTACTATTTTTAGCTGCAACCAGGGTAACTAATGAATTGAGCAATGGTAGTGTAATCTCAGCCTCAAGAATGTATAAACTATGCGGGAAAACCAAGACAACTTCCTGTCCAGGATAATCAATTGCACAGAAAGTATCATCAGTTGCAAAAGCTTGAATTCGGAGATTTAGAATTTCAGTAGCAACGGTGATCACTGTATCTGTGAGGCCAAGAGCTAAGTGGATAGCGTGATGGAGGTGTCATCGATTTGCAGTCAAACATAGCAACTGTTAGAACCCTTGCTGATATTTTTATCATCAGTTTGATTTTTTGATTGTATCATTTTTGATTTGGAGCTGTGAACTGAGAACGGTGAGTTGAAAATGGCTTTTGACTGTGGGCAGCAGCTTGTGTATTTTAAAAAAAAAGAAGAGAGAACAAACAAATTATTTGTTTGCTTGTTTGTGAGGCTAGGCCTGGAAGTTTCGCAGGTTCACTTTTGATTAGAAATGTTCTACAGACTCTTCCATACTAGGACAGAGCAGTATGTTTAAACAGATAACAGAAGTTTGACTATTAATAAGGTCAGTACCTGAGAGTTGGTTCCAGAGAAGTCTGAGAGAGATCTTACCCTCATAACAGAGCAGATGTTGAAAGATAACTGGTACCTCGTGGGTAGATTGCTAATCTGATTGGGAGAGGCCAGAGTTTTGAACTGTGTTTTCTGGGAGAAGGAGTTTGGCTGCTGAAGCTACAGTGTGAATATTTGAAAGCTCCCTGCCTAACCTTCATGATCTACTATTTGAAGTTCAGAGAACAGAAGTTACACAGTAAGTGTAACTGACTTTAGAGTGAACTGGAAAAGGTGGAGCTGATCGGCATCTTCAAAAAAAGTCACAGAAGCCACAGGTCCTCTGCCTGTGGAACAACTCATCATGAAAACCACTTGTGTAATCTGGCCAGTTGAATAAAGACCAAAGAACAATACAGCACAAGAACAGACCCTTCGACCTTCCAAGCCTGCACCGACACATTTTGCCCGTCCATACTAAACCTGTCTTCACTCTCAGGATCCGTATCCCTCTATTTCCTTCCTTTTCATGTATTCTTCCAAGTGCTTCTTGAATGTTGCTATTGCGTCTGCTTCCGCCATCATCTCTGGCAGCGCATTCCAGGCACTCACCATCCTTTGTGTGAAAAATTTTCCTTGTACATTTTTTCTTAACTTCCTCCCCTACACCTTGAATCTGTGTCCACTAGTAATTGACCCCTGCACCCTGGGAAAAAGCCTCACACTTTCTACACTGTCTATGCCATTCACAATCTTATAAACTTCTATCAGGTCGCCCCCTCAACCCCCCTCATGTGTTCCAATGAAAACAAACCCAGTCTATTCAACCTTTCTTCATAGCTAAACTCCCCCATACTAGGCAACATCCTGGTAAACCTTTTCTGTACTCTCTCCAAAGCAACCACCATCTGGGGAAGTGTGGCAACCAGAACTGTATGCAATATTCCAAGTCTGGCCTAAGTATTTCTTATAAAGATGCAGCATAGCTTGCCTATCCTTATACTCAATGCCCTTTCCAGTGACAGGCAAGCATGCCATAGGCCTTTTTTACTACATTATCTACCTCCGCTGCCACCTTCAGTGATTTGTGGACCTTCACACCTAGGTCCTTCTGCATATCATTGCTCCTAAGTGTTCTGTCATTCACTATATAATTTCCCCCTGTAATTGACCTTCCAAAGTGTATCACTTGACATTTGTCCAGATTAAACTCCATCTGCCATTTTATTTTGATATTTTCTTTTCTTTACCCCTTAACTGTGTTTGTCTTTTTTATCTTTTTTCTGGGGCTAAAACAAGTGTTATTGGTTTTAAATCATACATATCAATTAGATTACTTGGTTAAGTTTTATTCTACTGAAGTCATTGTTTGGTAATAAATTGCTTTGTTTTAAGAAACATTACAGAGAGATGTCTAGAATTGATTATTCAACGTCTGGGATTAGTCTTTCAAAAAGCCTGATTAGGAACCATTCGGTCAATTTTGAGGGTCTTTGAAGGATTTAATTTTACAGTGTTGCAAACAAATTGGGTTTGATTTGGTTTGGCTGACTGTGTTGTAACAAAATAAAGAAAATAGGAACAGGATTATGCCATTCAGTTCTTTAAGCCTGCTCTGCCATTCACTATGATTATAGCTTATCATCTAACACAGTTTACTGTTCCCATTTTTTCCCAAACCTTTGACCCATTTAGCCTTAAGCACTATATCTAATCCCTTTCATAATTCCTTGCAGACTTTGTCCAATCCCATCATTATTTCCCAAGTGTGCTGCAATTAATCTTTTATAATGGACTCTGGCAATTTCCTTATTACTGATGTCATGCTAGCCATCAATTCCCTGTTTTCTTTGTACCTCCTTTTTTAAAATTAGTGAGATTACGTTAGCTACTCTCTAATCTATAGGAACTGTTCCAGAGTCTTTGGAATCTTGAAAGATGAGTACCAAAGTGTCGACTATTTCTTAGGAGACTTCATTAAGTTTAAAAATATACAGGAGGAGAGGAAATGGGTTCTATAGGATTGTTGCATGGATGAGGAAATTCAGTTATGAAGAGACATTGACAAAGAGAATACTGAGATGAGATCTGATTGAAGTATTGAACGTTGAGAAGTCTGGACAGTAAATAGTGAACATTTTTGCTGTGCAAGTGCCGAGTAATGACCATTGCCAACAAAAGAAAATCTAACCATTGCCCCATGACATTCAATGACATTGTCATCTCTGAATCCTTCACTATCAACATTTTGGGAGGGTGACCCTTATTCGGAAACTGAACTGAAATAGCTGTATAAATACTATGGCTTTAAGACCAGATCAGCGGTTGGTAATCCTTAAATGAGTTACTGATCTCCTGACTTCCCAAAGTCTGTCCATATGGCACAAGTCTGGGAGTGTGATGAAATACTCCATACTTGCCTTACTGAGTGCAGTTCTGACATCACTCAAGAAGCTTGACCTATTCAGAACAAAGCAGCCTGCTTGATTGGCACAACATCCACATCTCCCTCCGCCTCTACTAATGCACTGGCAGTATTGTGTACCATCTACAAGATGAACTGTAGAAACTCACTGGCGCCTTAGATAGCATCTTCCAAATCTATGACCACATAGAAGGATAATATGGCAGATACATAAGAACATCACCTCCTGCAAGTTTCCTTCCAAGCCACTCGCTATTCTGACTTGCGAATGTATTGCAGTTCCTTCAGTGATGCTGGAACAAAACCATGGAACTCCGTCCTTGATGAGATTGTGCGTGTAGCAGCGTCAAATGGACTGCAGCAGTTCGAGAGGACACCTACCACTACCTTCTCAAGGGGAATTAGAGATGGACAATTGATCCTGTCCCAGCCATCGATGCCCACATCCCACAAATGAATTTTTTTCAAAAGTTCCCTCTTGTGAAAAAATCAAAATGAAAAAGGACATATTTAATATGAATAATAAAAAAAAGACGAGAAACCTTTTTCATACAGTAAATGGTTTGGGTCTGGAATGCACATCTTGAAAGTATGGTGGAGGCATGTTCAATTTAAGTATTCAGAAGGGAGTTAGTGTCATTTGAAAAGGAACAATGGGCAGGGTTAAGAAGCAAAAGTAGGAAAAAGGCATGAGGTGAGGTCATCGTTTGGAGAACTGGCGTAGATGTGCTGAACTGAATGGAAGTTTGAGATTCTGATGTTTTTGATGCACTATGGCCACTCTATCCATGGAAGATGATTTTATTGCGAAGGCTTGAAACAACTGCAAAAGTTAGACTCCCCCAACTGCTGTACAAATATGCACAGTGTTCTTAAAACAGCTATAGGTGCATGTGACTTCTTTGCTGTTGATCAATAAATATTCATTTTATTAACAAACCCCAGGCATATTACATCTGTGTCCAGCTGAAAAACTGGAGAGGTGTGCACTGTATCGCTACGGTGCAGAAATAGGCCATTCGACCCATCAAGTCTACATTGACCCTCTAAAGAGTATCCAACACAGACCCAAACCCCACATTTAGCAAAACCAATCCACATGGGTGGCACGGTGGCTCAGTGGTTAGCACTGCTGCCTCACAGTGCCAGGGGCCTTGGTTCAAATCCAGCCTCAGGAGACTGTCTGTGTGGAGTTTGCACATTCTCCCTGTGTCTGCGTGGGTTTCCTCCAGGTGCTCTGGTTTCCTCCCACAGTCCAAACATGCACATGCTAGGTGGCTGGCCATGCTAATTTGCCTGTAGTGTTCAGGGGTGTAGATTAGGTGGATTATAGGGGAATATTTCTGGGTTAGATGCTCTGAGGGTCGGTGTGGACTTGTTGGGCCGAAGGGCCTGTTTCCACACTGTAGGGATTCTATGATTAACTTTCACATCTTTGGATCATGGGAGGAAACCTGAGCACTCAGTGGAAACCCACACAGACACAGGGAGAACTTGCAAACTCTATGCAGACAGTCACCCAAGGCTTGAATTGAATCTGGATCCCTCGCACTGAGGTAGCAGTGTGACCACTGAACCACCTTGTGAGCCCTTTGACTTAGATGTTTTACTGCTGTCCCTGACTCAATGATCTGCACTTTCTGCTAGTGACTGTATGAAAACCCATCTGCTCCTTCAGAAGTTTAAGTATCTGAGTAGGATGCATGATCTACTTAAATTGTGTGAAAATGCTCATTCAAAAGTATAACATGTGGTCCAAGATGCTCTTGATGTCAAAGAAGGACTTACTGCATTTCTTGCATGATTCTACCATAAATCTAGCCATAGCCCATATCACTCAGACCTCTATACAATTCTGCCTATGGTTTTTATAAAGTATGCAAAATCATGTGAGGCTTGGATAGCATATATACAAAAAATATTTTGACTTGGAGCAGAATCATGAATGACAGGGCAGATATTCAAATATTTAAAGAAAAACAAGTGAGATCAAGAGAAATTTATGCATGCAGCAAGTGATTTAGGTCTGGAATGCTCTAACTGAGAATGTGATGAAATCAGATTCATTCGAGGCATCCAAAAGGAAATTATGTGGTTATTTGAAAAGGAACACTGTGCATGGCTGTGGGGAGAAGGCAGGAAAATAACAACAGGTGAACTGCCCATTTGGAGTGTCAGCACATATACAATGGGTCAAACCTTCTATGTTGTAACATTTCTGCAATTCCAAGTCTGTGTTTACGCCTGAAAATGTTCATCACATTTCAAAAGACTTTTTGTGATTTCTTCCAGGGATATTACATTTCTGTCCCAATGTCAGGAGAAATTTTCAAGGATAGCCATGTGACTTCAGGAAGCCATTCTGTAAGATTACTTGTCCATTTTAAAGAATGGTTGGCCTTCTTTACAAAATATTTAAAGTTATAATTACACAGTCATGACAGATTATACGTCCAGCAGGTATTAATCTCTGGAATTTAGGTCCAACTCTTCCTGGAAAAATGTTATTATTACCCTGTGCCACTATCAAGTTAAGTCAAATATAAATTTTGACAATTACATGAAAGCAAAATGTCTCAGATCAGTTTCTTGGCACTGCCCCAATTTGAATGTATTTCAGCAACTATTCTAAGAGCAGGTTAAATGTATTCATGTGCCATTAAATATTTTAATGGTATGAAGTTTTTATTCATTCATCAGAAGTGGGCACTGCTGGCTGGGTGAGCATTTATTGTCCACCTTTTGCTTCCCTTAAAGTGATGGTGATCTGCCTGTTTGAACATCCATAGTCCATTTCCTTTAGGTAGACCTACAATGCTGTTAGGGAGGGTGTTTCAGGATATTGACCTTGTGATAATGAAGGAATGACAGTGTATTTCTTTGTTAGGCTGGTGAGCGTGTTGGAAGGGATCTCACAGGTAATAATGTTCCCATATATCTGCTGCCCTTGTCTTTCTAGATAGTGATGGTTGTGGATTTGGAAGGTGTTGTCAAAAGAGACTTAGTGAGTTGCTACAGCTCATCTTTAGATGGAACACACCACTACTAATGAATGTCAGTGCTGGAGGGAATAAATATTTGTGAATGTAGTGTCAATCAAACAGCCTGCTTTGCCCTGGATGATCTCATCCAGGCTGGTGAGAAGCATTCCACCATGCTCTTGACTTGTGCCTCATAGATGTTGAACAGGCTTTGGGGAATCAGGCAGGTTACTCATTGTAGGATTCATTCATTGTTGGACCCTGATTTGATGTTGTAGCCAAGTATTTATATGGCTAGTCCAGTTCAGTTCGTATGATAACCCCAAGGATGTTGATAGTGGTTGTTTCAGTGAAGATAATACCAATGACTGTCAGGGGGTGATGATTAGATTCTGTTTTATTGGAGATGGTCAATGCCTTGTACTTATGAGACTGAACGGTCACTTGCCCATTGTCAGCCCAAACCTTGATATTGTCCGTGTCTTGTTCCACTTAGGTATGGACTACTTCAGTATCTGAGGAGTCGCAAATGGTGCTGACAATTAGTCAATCAGCAGCAGATATCCCCATTTCTGAGATCATGAAGAAGGGAATGTCATTGATGAAGCAGCTGAAAATGATTATGCTCAGAACACTGCCCTAAGGAACTCCTGCAGGAATGCCCTCGAGCAGAGATGACTGACCTCCAACTACAATCATCTTCCTTTACAAGAAATGACTCACCTGAGTCACATTGACTGCAATTTTTCTGTGGCTCCTTGATACCAACCTCAGTCTCAAAGCACCTAACCTGCACATCTTTGGATATTGGGAGGAAACTGGGAGACTCGGAGGAAAGCGAAGCAGACAAAAGAAAAATATGCAAACTCCACATAGACAATTGACTGAGGGTGGAATCGAACCCAAGTTTCTGTGCTATGAGGCAGCAGTACTAACCACTGAGCCACCTTGACACCCAGGAGGTGAAGGGTTTGTCATATGAAGAATAGTTGAGGACCCTGGTCCTGTACTTGATGGAATTTAGAAGTATGGTGGGAGGGAGGGGTTGTATCCGATTGAAACTTACAAAATACTGAGAGGCCTGGATAGAATGAATGTTTTCACTAGTAGGAGAGAGTAGCTTTAGGGTGAAGGGACAACCCTTTGGAACTGAGATTAGGAGGAATTTCTTCAGTGAGAGCGTGGAAATTTGTGTAATTCACTGGATCAGAGGGCTGTGGAGGCCATTGAGTGTACTTAAGACAGAGAGAGATAGGTTCTTGATTGATAGGGGGATCAAGGGTTATGGGGAGAAAATTAGAGAATGAGGTTTGGAAACATATCAACCATAAGTGAACAGTGGAGCAAGCTTGATGGAATCAGAGAATCCATGCAGTGCAGAAAGAGGCCATTTGGCCCATCGAGTCTGCACCGCCCCTTAGAAGAACATCTCACCCAGACCAGTCTCCTTCCCTATCCCTGTAGTCTGCACATCCGTGGACACTACAGAGCAATTTAGCATGGCCAACCCACCTATTCTACACATCTTTGGATTGTGGGAGGAAAGTGGAACACTCAGAAGAAACCCATGCGGACCTAGGAAGAAGATGTAAACTCCGCACAGACAGTCACCCAAGGCTGGAACCGAACCCAGGTCCCTGGTACTGTGAGACAGCAGTGTTAGCCACTGAGCGACCATGGCTTCTAAAGTTGAAATTTCAGGATGATTGTCTTTATGTAGTTGAGCCCACAATGATGGAGAATCGTTTTGTTTATCCTGTCATGAAACTGTCAGTGTGAAACGAAGGTGACTTTGGTGGATGCATTCCACGGCTTTGAAATGGCACCTCTAGCAGACACTGGATTCTGCACCATATATCAGAGCGGTTAGGACAATGCCAGCAGAGTTTGACTTCCGTCTTCAGATTCCACGTTGCTTCCAAACAGAATCCCTAGAAAACAATGATCTTTGGCATTCCTTCTCCTCGCTCGGATGTTCAAGCAAGTTTGTCAAGATCCTGCATTGCTGCACGATTGGATATGTTTCTTCCTGTCATGAAATATCTAATGCCCTTGTGATAACCAGTGGCATAAAGGAAAGATGATTTGTGGCTCCCTAACTTTTCAATCTCTTCTTTATTGTAATACTTAAGGAAGTCACCAAACATATGCCTACAGGTTTCCTGAGATTCAGGAAAGATTCTTTACAAATTTGAGACTTGTACCACCATTATGTCTTGAGCTTCATACTGTGTGCCTGTGCTAAATGAAACATAACCTTGGTTTTGCAGGCATTGATTTGGGGACCAAAGATTTTAGCTGAACTTGAGAATTTGTTTGCCATTGTCCGATGGCCTTCCTTGTTGATAGCTTGGACATAGTCATCTGTGTGCAGTAGCTTGTTAATTCCTTCTTTTTATGTTCAGAAGTTCTTTTTCAAACATCTGAACAATTTTTTTCCATCAACATATCACCCGCAGTATTTTTTTTCATCTCTTAACTAGTAAATTACCCATATTTTGCTGTTTAATAGCTTGCAATTTAAGAGCAATGCTAATCATCAGAGGTGAGGGAGAGGTAGGGAGAGGGGGACAGAGTTACAATCAAAATGGAGCTGGAAAGGGTGCAGATAACCATCCATGTAACTTTTTTGAAGGTACACAGAATGGAGAGATTAAGTATCTTGGATAGAACCCTCTTCTCCTCCCCCATTTCTGATGGAGGGTTTAGGCCCGAAACGTCACGTTTTCCTGCTCCTATGATGCTGCTTGGCCTGCTGTGTTCATCCAGCCCCTTGCTTGTTGTCTCAGATTAAGTATCTTCCCTGAATAGAACCTCATGACAACAAGGTGTGGAGCTGGATGAACACAGCAGGCCAAGCAGCATC